>JAMXBB010000007.1:76428794-76898041 GCA_024138015.1 Lumnitzera littorea
GGTGGGGGGTGTTGGGGGGGAATTTATTAAACATGATCTAAGGATGTCGTGATTGTAGTCTTCTTTCGCTAAGATATGTATTAGATTTCCCTTTTTTTTTTTTTTTCTTTTGGTGGGGGAATTTCATCCATTAGTTATAACTTTGTATTATAGCTTTTTTGATTGTTTACCGTATTATATATTGGAAATTTCTGAAGTGAGAGATGACAATAGAGAAATTATTTCACTATATTGCAACCCCCTATCTTATAGGTGTTTGCTTAAAATTTTTTCTCAAACTCTTAGTACTTGAAGACAGAAAGTTACTATCATCCTTGAGTTAAGAATAAGATAGAACCTATACTCAAAGTATCACAATTACACACTTCTTGTACAATATAGCAACTCTTTTATAAATACATGTTTTTATACTACTATGACTATACTAAACCATTGATGAAGTAACTCCCACTGCTTTTCTAAAAAGCTATCTTCATGTACTCAAGCCATATCTCGTAATCAACAACTTCCATCAAGAGCCCATCTTCAATTAGAGATTTGAAGTCTCCTTATCACTCTAATTCTTCTATCTATTCAATTTATAACCTGAGGATAAGAGAAATTTATCCCTTTGGCTACTATGAGCTAAGTGAGAGTAGATAGACATACAACAATAATCATGACAAAACAAACACATCATTCAAGTAGTTAGTCTAATTACATGATCTTATGGTTTCTTAGCCAAGCAATGCAATGCTTATGCACATGCCATGCTTATGCATATGACATGCATCGATACTGATATCATAGCCTAGCCTAGCAACTTATCCGATTTGGTCAACTTAAACCAAGCATCTAGATAATATATCTAGGAACCTAGTAAACATTTTAACCAAGCAATAACCATATAGAGTGGATAAAAAATTCAAGATATAGCGAGCCCAGCAAATATAATGCAATCTCTATTTGCTCAAAAACCCAGCTTTTATAAATCAAGTAGTTCACTTGATAAACTTAGCTTTTCATAAGGAAACCAACCTAGAAATATCTTGGTTTTTAGAAAACTTGATCTGTAGGTCTTTTTGTGTCGTACCATGAATGCATTAGATCGCACATCAAGCAAAAACCTAACCAATCCAAGTAGACTTATCCATCACTTGTTACCCAACTTTTACTTTATAGTTTTGTCAATTCTAAGATCTTAGTATCTAGTTTACTTAAGTGAACATCTTAGAAGATAGAGTTAATCCTTAGATTCTTTTCTAAGATAATACAAATCTCAGTAAATGTCACATATGAATTTATCAGTAGCATAACAATCAAGTTCAATATCATGTCACTATTTAATTAGCAACAATTATAATAGGTAGCTCTAAATGGTTTATCGAGCAATATTTCAACTTGAAATTAAGTTTAGCTAAGCCAAAATATCATAGAGCACACAAAGTTAAGAGTAGACATAAGTTTACTCAAGCATACATAAATATCCACTTACCTGGCTAGCGGTACATTCCTAATCTTACTCGTTAACATAAGTTTCCTCTTCCATGAATTTATCTATCAAGAGTACGTACTTCTAAGGTCAATGTATATATACATATACTAGTTAATTACTCGTTTATTGGTAATTAGTTTATTATAAGCTAGTTCCAATTCAATCTCTGAGTTTGATTCTAAGTCATCTTTTGAAATAGGATATTATTGCACTATCCTCTTTTATAAATCATAATTTCTTGACCAATCAATGATTTTTGTAAGTTACTTGAAATTGCTAAATCTTTTGAGTTAGGTTCTAAGTGCTTTTATAGAAATTTTCTCTAGTAAAAAATCCTCTAAGTTACCATCTAAGCTACACTAGGGTTATTCATAATATCAGTTTTATCCTTTGACATAGCTTTCGAGTTTCTCCAATTTAAGGCCCTTATTAAATTATCCTCTAAACAACCCTCTGACCTTGTTATTTCTAAGGAGTTTAATAAAATCATCCTCTAAATAACCTTTTGCTTCCCCTATTTTTACATTTTACTTATCATTTTTGCTTTTAACCTACCCTTTGAGTATCAATCTAGTGAAAATTTCATGACCAGAATCCTTTAAATCATCATCTACCTTTAATTAATGTCCTATAAGTAGCTAATTTATAAACTTCCTTCCAAGTTACAATTATGGAATCAAATTTAAGCATCAAATAACACTTTAAACCAACCTTCTTCAGTTTTATTACTTCTTAAGTCTTTATTAATTCTATCATAATTCATCAATTGTTTCAAGTTCACTAAGTTAGTCAAATATTAACTTCACTAAATAAGGCCAATTCACCATTTTCCACAACTTCTCACTTTATCAATCAACCTAACTACTCTAGAACAGTAATCATACTTCAATATTGAATCAAACTCAGTATCCAAGTAAGGTTATTAAGAAAATAAGTTATTTTTCCATTGAAAACACAATTTAATACCAAATTTAAGGCTAAAAAATTACATAAAAACTTAGAAAATAGTTTTACAAGTAATCTCTTCATAGCAATTCAATATTAATATAGGATAGTTTACAAAAAAATTTTGAAGGTGAAACTACATTATTAGGCTTATTTATTTTAATATCCAAAATTGTTCAATTTCTCTAATTTCTTAAGGTTGTATATGATAACTACCAAATTTATACAAAATGATATTTTTTCTAGGTTTTATACACGAAAATATGTAGGAATAATTTTTTTTTAATTTTCTAGTTTAATTTTCTATTTTTAACAATTTAAGAATGTTAGATATCTCTCATACATTTTAATGATAACAAAAAGGATTAAAAGCTAATGAATTTTTAAGAGTATAGGCTTATAGAAGGTTTTTTAGAAAGTATATTTTCACATATTTAAGCCACATTCAGAAGCTTCAAACTATTTGAAAATAAACCATTTGAAAATAGACTATCCTGGAAAGTCTTCAAAAAGTATTATAGAAGCTCTTATAAAAAGAATTCGTACAGCTCTTCAGAAGCTTATTCAAAAACTTCTAAGAAAAGAAGGCTGATATTTTTCAAAGGGTTAGTCTGGAAAAATTACATGGAATACTAATTTTAATCATTTGAATTATTTAAGCCCTATCTTCACTAGATTAAGTGTATTAGGAAAATACATTTAATCTCATTTCACTCAAGATGGAATCATGATCCATGGGGATTATTTTTAAGTGAAAATATATTTGGATAAATCAAGATATATACAAGAATGGATAAGGATAAGGTTGAATCGAATTTTATGGGATTTCAAATTTTGAACATAAGGCTTATTCACAAATAGCTAACGAAAGCTAATCTTTTTAAATTCAAATCAAAGCTTATCTAGTAATTACGGATTAAAGTTTATCTGATTTAAACAAGTTAAGGAGAGTTGTTTTGAAATTCAAATGATAGAGATCTTTTAAAAAATATCCAAGGAATTATCTAGAATAACTAATGGTTGGATAATTATAGAAGTGAAGAAAATCTTCAAATTTTTAGCTGTTGGAAAAAGTCAATATAAAAAGAGAAAATATTCAAAACGTAGATATATAATTATGAAGAAATATTATCGTTGCACAAAAATTCTTGATCAGTTTTTACCTTATGAAAAGTTTTAGAAAGTTTTTCAGATGCTTCTTCAGAGAGCTGCACTAAATCAAAGTTCTACAACAAGTGTTATTTCTTTCAAGTGTAAAATTATTTGAGACTTATACTTTTGTTCTCATTTGTAATCTTAATACTATATTGTAAAGAAAAGATAGTTTGTGTTCTATAAATTTGTATTAGCCTAAATTGTTGAGAGGCTAGATAGGTAGAGCAGAGTATTGTAAAGTCATTGTGACAAATACTTATAATTTTTGAGATTTGATTTAGTGGATCAAGTTAAACGGCACGGGTGAAGTAGACCAGGTCCCCAGCAGTGGAGTTGGAAGAGAACAGTAGGCAGAAGGCCGAAGCTTTATAAAATCTCTATCTGATTTTCTCCTTCCTTACATTCTTTTAATTTTGTTTATTATTGATTGTGTATTGAATCATTAAATTATTACTGTTCACCATTATAAGTTGTTAAGAGGAGTAACTTCATTTTTAACGAAAAAGTTTTCAAAAATTTAAAAATATCAATTTACCCCCTTCTTGATATCTTATACAGGACCAATAAAGAAAAATTGCGTGAAATTGGGACCTTATCGGTGTTGATAGCTTCGGTCACCTTTGGTGGTGGAGGGTTTGTTAGAAGTGACAACTCTTATTTTAAATATATTTCACATAGTGATTTTATAGTATTTTCCTTACATATTTGGTTTTCTTTAAAGAAATTGATACTTAATTGAGTAAAATTTTGATTTCAAGATTTGAACGCGTTCTTGGATTGAAAACGAAGAAAAGGAATCAAGTTTCACTCAATTTGGAGTTCAAATGAATGAGTTATGAAATTTTGAAGTTACACAGTCTAGGACACAACTGTGTCCCTAGGTTGTATCCATCCAGGAAAATTTGCCAAGGTCAAAAAGTTACACGACCTGAGGACACGACTGTATCCCAGGCTATGTCTAGTGACGAAAAAAGAAACCTTACAATACATTATAAAAGGACTTACTAGGGTTTCACACAGAAGATTAGACATTTAAAAGTGAAGAGACTTGAAGAGAAGGAGAAGAAAAAGGCGAAAGTAACACCCAACTTCAAGATAAAAGAGATTTTTCATCAACAAAAAGGGGTTTTTCATATTTTATGTATTGATTTTGTTGCAATTCGTTTTTAGTTTTATTATGATAGCTTAAGATTTTTGTATTTAGGATTATGGAACCTAGGGTTTCATGTGACTATTAGATTGATTGATAATTTTCAATAAAATTTTTATTTTTTCTTGATTCAATTATATTATTTAATTGTTAATTGATACTTCTAGAGTATTAATCTATGATATTATGCATGATGATTGAGAAATCACATGTGTAATGAAATCTTGACATAATTGAAGAGAATTATATGTATACTTAGAAATAAAATACATGTTTCTTCCGGAAAGTTGTTTTTTTATATGGGAATTCATTATACATTAATGTGATCCTGAATTATATTATTAAGAGAAGAGATTCCTGTAAAAAATTTAGGATTAGAGTTAATATGCTTAAGAAATGTATTAACTTTAATTATGAATCCCTCCGGTCAAGAATAATAGAGTTAATATCCTGAATTATATTTTAAGTGGTCACGTGTTAAACACTAGGGGAAATAATTCTTAAATACGTTATTACCTTCTTGAAGTCGTTCTTAATTTTATCACTTTCTAAAGTACTTAATCAAGTCTCATAATTAGGTTAGTTTGTTAATTTTAGTATTTTTAATTATTTAACTCATCACAATTTTCTAGTTAGATAATAGAACTAAGGTTAATATTAATACTTGAAGTCTTTGAAGGATCGACTCGGACCCACATCTGCTATATTAAAATTGATAGGTGTACTTGCCTAATACCAGGAAGCTCTAGTGCTGCCTCCTCCATCGAGTGGTGGTGGTCAGTTCCTAAAAACTCCTTAAGTCATCAAACACCCTAAAGCCTAAATTATGCCCAATTTCTATTTTTTTTTTTTCTAATTTTGTTCTTCAATTACCAAACCCTATACTAAATTTTCCCAAATCTTCCATTGCATATATGAAATATTAGAGGGGGTTTCTGGATTTTATAAGGCTCAAAGAATGTAAAATGGATTTTTATTTTCTCTCTTATCCTAAAAATTACCTTATATACTATTATCATTTGCATGCTAAACTTAATCTATCTACTAACACCTAGCCTAGGACCATCCATAAGCCTTAATTAAGCTCAAACCATTTGCCTTACTAATTTTTAGGGAGTTTTTATTGTTTTCCTCATTTATTTTAGCTTTAATCACAATTAATCGAATATTTTAGAAAATTATGGTATATATTTGCATAATAATTATATGCGGGGTATATAAATATGTTTTATATATTATTTTGTGTCATATAATATTTTTGGTACATATATAATTTATCTATAAGGTTTCCTAATCATTCGGAACTCTAATTTCAAGTTTCCTATAAATACTAATTATACTTGATAAAAATACATTTATCGAGATTAAATATTATAATTACTTTATTTTGAGAAAACTAAGGCAATTTGTCTTATTTTTATGAACTTATATAAAAATTTGGCTTAATTTGGACAAAATTATTCGAAGACCCTAAATTGTTCCAAATGCCCTAATTCACATTGATATTGAGTAGTTTAGATATGATCATTTAACTTAACATATTTTGTAAACTTCTTTTAATGACTTTTCTTTATTACTTACCTTTACTATATTTTATATGTCAAATGGTCCGCTGTTCTAAGTTTAAGGTAATAGGTCGAAGATTAGGTCTTACATATATATATATATATATATGTGTGTGTGTGTGCGTATCTATATATATGTGTGTGTGTAAACCTTATAAAATCGATAGTTTATACCCTAATTTAAGTCCGAGTGTCCTAAACTGTGTCATGAGTCGTTAAGGCTAGTAACAATAAAATTTTATGAAATTTAATAAATCGAATATAACACCGATAATAAAAACCTTAGAAATTGATTGAAACCCTAAATCTGATTTATGCAGAATTACCCGAAATCGAAATCGAAATCAAACCCGAACTTGATCAAAACCCTAAAACTATAACTTTAAGCCTATAAAATAATTAAATATCACTCAATAGTGATATAATTGTAGTGGATTGTAATTATTGACTAAATTGCGTAATCACGTAAAACTTTTGAAAAAACAATTAAAATAACTTGTAAAAATTATAATTGTAACGGGTACCAATTAAATTGATAAAATTTTCATAAAATTCCAAAATTAATTTATAGTTATTATTTTTATGATTCTTATGTTTAGAAAAATTACATATAATTATTTCTAATTTCATTTTTTGTCCATTTTCTCTATTTCCTTTCTTTCTTTTTCCTTCTTTTCTTCTTCTCTTCTATTTTCCTTTTCCCATACGTGAATGCAGCTGCAAAAATCAGTAGCCCATGTGCATAAATAAATGTACATGTGTCACAAAATTAAGAGATAAGGACAAGATAATTAAAGAATATGTCTTGTTCAATTTAATGAAGAGATTAGGATTAGATTATTTTTCTTTTTTTTTTTATTGTTTCCTTAAGTAAAAGAAAGGAGGAGGACAAAAATAAATAAATAGAAACCGACCATAAAAGAAGAAGGAAAAGAAAGCAAAACCAAAAGGAAAACTAAGAACAAGAAGAAAATTAAGAAGAAGGAGGAGGAGGAAAAGAGGAAGAAAATTTAGAATATTACAAACAAAATTTAGGTGAGTATATTTTATTTACTTATATATATTATATGGTATGTGCATGTATATACTAAGTATTTTGTTGTATTTTGCTAAATGTTTCATTATATGTACATAAATAGATGTATGGGTAGATAAACACACATATATGTATTCCTTATGTGTGTATAAATATATGTATGTACACATGTATATATATATATATATATATACTATTATGTAAAATATACGGTATATATATGTACATGTATGTATAAATAAGACTACATATAATAGGTATTTAGAAATTTCATTATTGGATATATATATATATATATATATATATGCATGTACACAAAAGAGAAGAAAATAATAAAATAAATAAATATATATATATATATGTATATGTAAATAAGAGTACATATAGTATGTATTTAGTATTTTCACAAATTAAACATAGATATATAAATATATATATATATACGTGAATATGAATATTTATGTATATATGTATATAATCTTTATTTTCATACATATATATATGTGTAAGTATACGTATATTATATATATATATATATATATATATGTGCTTCATATTCATGAACACCTGTAAGTTATTATTTTCTTATATATGTATATATGTATATATATATGTGGCGTGAATATGTGTACATGTATATATAAACCTAGTCTTTAATATATGTGTGTACAAGTGTAATAATAGGTATATGTATGTAATTTATATCTAATATTTTCATATTACAAGAAATTTTATATATATAGTTATACAAGTATTTATATATATATATGTATATCATGGAATATTAGAAAATAATAATAATAATTTAATAAGTCTAAAATCTCAAAAATAGGTAAAAATAAGTAATTAAGGTAAAATAAACTTAAAATAATAAAATTATCAATTATATGATTTAAATAATTTTTAAATCATAAATAAACTAAGAAAAAGCTAAAATTAATATTTTATAACTTTTTAAATTAAAATAATAAATTTTATGATATTTTTATATTACAGTTCAAATTGCGAGTCACAACGTCCAAAACAGATCTCGCTATGAGAAAATACGCTCAAAAACAATTAAAATGGACTATAAATTCATAACGATTCGAGATAAAACGAAAAAGTTATACGCGATTAGATAAAAAGCTCAAATTGATAATTTCACATAACTAAGTGAAGTAAACATTACAAATTAAGATACTAATTTAGATTTAAATTCCCAAATTTACAATTTTCTATATTCTTTATTTTTAGGTGATCTTAACCTTGATCCTAAGTTGCCATCAGATTATTACGACCCATGAGTCGATCATAACTGAGTGAGTTTTTCTTAATGATTCCATACTTACTTATGTTTATAATTAGCAAATATAAATTATGTTTAATAATTGAATGTTGTATGAGGATGAGATATGCTTGTATATGATAACTGTTTACTAATGGTGAATTTACTTTAAAGTGCGATAACATATTAATTGCTGTATAGTAGATTCGTTAGGAACTGATTGTTTGTGACCTTGTTGATCAGTGAATAATAAGATCTAATTTTACTCGACTAGAAAAAGTTAACTTAAAATACCCATAATCATACATCACATAACTAATTTTGGCCGTTACATTACACGGAGGTAGCGAGAGGCCATTCGTGAGTTAATTATTTGATTATTATAGATTTCGTATGGTGTATACGTGCAATATGACTTTACCCTGGCCAGTGGGATTACTAGGTGTTGGAAGCACCAACTGCCTAGCTAAGGGTCAAGTTCAAAAGCCTCTGTTTAGGGGTGAGTAAGGGTTGTATAAACCTATTCACAATTATATGTAGAACTCGTTTTTGATAAAGCTGAGAATGGATATACCATTACGTTTTAAATACGAAACGCGGAGTTTTGTTATGAAATAAGTTTTAGTGTGATATCCGGATCTGACTGTGTCGATGTATCTCCAACCTTGACTTCGAAGGGCATTAAATCCGAGTTGCATGCAGTACTTAGTTACCTGTATGTATTTGTTTGGTATACTGATTGACATGCATTCATTTGATTGAATTTAATTTAATGTATAACTTGATTATGGTATGGTTGAGAGGATTATCTCACTAAATTAGTTAGCTTATACCCTTGTAGTTTTCTTTCGTATGCAAAATTATTTATGGAGTTAGGCTGCCGCATGCCCAAGGTTAGTTGTTCATCAGGGGATTGATGTGGGAGCAAGACTTGATTAGAGTGTACTCATGATAGTTTATGTAGATTATAGATCTGATTATATGATAAAATAATACTAATTTGAGTTAAAAAGTGTTTAGACTTATTATCTGTAAATTATTATATAAATAGATTGTGTTTTTTACTTCCTTAATTTGTTATTAATATCATGAAATAATATTGCTTATATTTGCGCAACTTTTGATTATCAAGTGTAGCTGTAGCTATAACCATAACCATAATGGTAACCTTATATATCATATAAAGGATCGTCGATTATAAAGGAATTTAATCTACAGTTCTTTGTATGGTATACAGCGATTACCATGACTAACCCCCTCAAGTTGTAACAGTATGGCTAATACCTTCTCTATATTTAATTAGTTAAAGTTGTGAAACAATTACTTCACAAGTTAAATTATGTAAAGAGGAGTTGTGAAAGTGTGCGGATGCCTTGTTTTTGAAAATGAATAGATGTAAATGGATTATCACATGTCCTCACAGTGTTTTATCATCTTTTTGTTATTTGCTCTACTAGCAATTTTTGCACTTGCGATGTGTGTGCATAATATATGTATATATATATTTATATGAAAACATATATTAATTACGTAGCTTATGAAAGTAGAAAAATGGAAAAAAAATATATTGTAATGGTTTGCGTAAAAATATTATATAGCACTAATCATTATATATTATAAGATGTTTTTTATAATAAGGTGATTACATATAAACATACACACATATAGATATGTACATCAATATAATTAAGTTCTTATCTCATTTAATATCATAAAATGAATGGGGTTTATTTTTGTTAAAGTTAAAAGATATAAATTTTTTTACTTAGAAATAACAGATATGCTAATATATTTCTATTAATAATAATTATACTTCATAACCATTTTTTCATTGCTGATGCTTCTTTTGAAAGACTATATTCTAAATATTACAATAATTTCTATTACTATTATATTCGATCTAAATAAAAAAAANATATATATATATATATAAAAGATAAATTGATTATAAATAAAGAGATATAATTGTAAGGAGACAAAAGAAAACTCATTTTAAATATATGTTACATTGGTGGAAAATAAAATTAAATCACAATTTCAAGAAAAAATAAAGTAGCTAAAGGTATAGCTTTATAACATAAATTCATTTACTAATTATTAATTTGAAAAAAGAAATAAAATTACACCTTTAAACTTCCACATTGATATTTTTAATAGTTTCTATTACCCAATATGATTTTGTTTTCAGTTTCATATCAGTAATAAAATATATTACAAATAAATAAAGAATTGTTTAATTATCGATTACTTTTTATGGTAATAATTTGTGAAATAAACTTCATGTTCTACTAAAGTTTTTATAAGTAAATAAACTATTTGTGAGGCATAATTAAACAAATTACTAAATAAATAAATAATAGTTTTATTAACGATAGTTTTTCTTTTGCTAAAATTTCAAAAGCAAATAAACCATTTGTGTATTGAGCACAATTAAACATATCACTAAATAACTAATAGAACAATTTAATTATCAATTATTTTTTATGGTGATCATTTGTGAAATAAGTACTTAGTTTTTTCTTGTGTTAAAGTTTGAAAAAAACAATTACTCATAAAGTATTAGGGCTTATGAATATCACAATAATTGGAAATTTGATTAAAGAATTATTAAGATTCATTAATATTGGAGTTAGAGTTGAAAATTATCATTTTAAGAGAAGATTTTTAGTTTAGATACCATTTTTAGCATATAGAGTTTTCTTATCATAATAACCCTAATACATCGATGATTTATTAATAACTATTAAGTATATAAAGGTTATTCAGTAAAATCTAAATAAAATGAAATATTAAAACACTAAAAACACCAAAAGGGTTTTTTGGCTTTAATATTATAGATAATTTATGAAAATATCATCCATAGACTAACACAACAGTGATCTTGTGCTTATTTATTTTAGAATATTAACATCACGATCATTAGTTTTAGTGATAACTGTTATTTTATTTTATTTTTTTTGGCTTTTATACTTTCAAAATAGACCTCATGCATCCAATTGTCCTTTTGGCACTATATATGAAACCCAAAATATGTAAAAACTACACTTAAAAAAGTATATAACATTGGTATTATCTAAAAAGATAACTCCACATTTTAAATTTACCAAAATTGTAATATGAAGCTTGCTTTTTGGTATAACACAATACCTTATATAGTTATATGTAATTATGCTACCATAAGTTCTAAAAGAAATATATAACAATAATAAATAAAATATGCAATAAATAATAACAAAGCCCTCATAATTATATAATAGGACATATTCCAATAAGATCGATAAGCATACTTTAATTATTGATAATATCGTACATCTTTTTATAACTAAAAAGCTAAATGTTTTTGTTTAAAAACATGAATACTTTAACATTCTCAAATATGAACTAGTAGTAGCTATTAGACTCAATCACATATGTAGCCTTGAAAATCAAGCACTCATAATGATACTAAGTTCTATAATAGGTTGAAATGTGTCTAGCATCTAATAATGGCCTTGCTACTCTATTAAGCATCATTATTTTGCATGAACTGTTGTCTCCCATATGTAATGGATAAATCCCCATTGAGACATATTATAATGTAAACAACCTAAACTTGGAGCTTACTCTTCTACTACACACGTTCATTAAAAATGAGCAAAACATCAATCTTTTCATCAATTACATCTATGTATGTTGCACTTAATGCTTTACTCTTGTCATTCTTAAAATTCAACTTTGAACGATCAAATTTAATGTGAACCTTATTCTTAAAATTCAACTTTGAACAATCAAATTTAATGTGAACAATCTTCTCTCAATAATTACAAGTTTTGCTTAGCCTTTGATCTGAATGTAACGTTAATCATTTGGTTTATAGCTAGATCCCAACTTGTTGCTTAGTTTATATTACTCAATAAATTACTTTTACTTCCTCAAATTCCATATGAACTGAGTAAAATCCATAGCAACAAAATGGAAAATATCGAGATTTGCATAGGAAATCTCAAGCTAAGTGGAAAAACATGTGCAAAATAGAGAGAAATCTACTAATATGAAAGAGTTGGGTATAGCAAAATACATGTATTTAAAGCGAGGTTCTAAAATGTTTCCTAAACCATATAATATAAAATATACAATCAAAGTAAAGATTCATGGACATGCCAATTAAGCTCCTTTGTATACAAAGTAGCATCATGTAGAGCATGGAAGAAGAAAAGTGTATACAAAGAAAGGAGGAATAAAAACTAACTATTCATCTTCTATAAAAGTATTTATATGTACAATAGAAACCTAACTAACTAACTATAATACAAGTAACCAATAGAATAATGAAAGCTAGAAAAAAAATAATCCTACATATAAATAATAATAAACAGAATAACAAACTATTCAGAGAGCTACATGTTACATTGCTACTGCACATATCCTATTAGCTGCATCATACTTCATATCCTCCCGTTAAGTTGGATCGGATTGATGACCCAACTTAGAACAAAGATATTGAAGTTAACAAGTACTTAAAGACTTTATTAAAGGATTAGTAAGTTGCATATCAATAATAACATAGACTAATTGTATAAAGCTTGATGAAACAAAGTTGCACACAAAATGAACATCGATGTCAATGTATTTCATGTGCTAGTGTAAACAAGGATTAGATGAGATAAGAATTGTAGACTTGTTATCATAGTAAAATGAAACTGGCTTTGGAACAAAAATATTGAAATCCCTTAAGATATTAAAGATCCACAAAACTTCTTTAGTAACACTTGCTAAGCTCCTATATTCCGCTTTAGTTGTAGAAGTGGAAATAATGGGCTATTCCTTAGTTTTCCATGACACAAATATTTCCCAGCAAGGCACAATATCCACTTATCAACTTCTTATCAAGAAAACACAACCCCTAATCCACATATGAGAATGTACAAAGTTGCAAATCATTTCTTGTTGGATAATACAACCTAAGAGAACATGTACCCTTGAGATAATGCAACAAATGAAATAGAGCTTATTGATATAGGATTTGAGGAGCTAAAAGAAATTGACTTAAACAATGTACAACATAAGAAATATTTAGTTAAGTCATGGTTACAAACAAAAGCGGTGTTACGAGTCACCTATAAGTAGAAGGATTGTCTAAAAGAGCACCAAAAACATTATCTAACTTCAAAGAAGTTTGCATGGGAAATGAAGAAGCTTACAACCACTTACACCAACATCTTGTAAGAGATCAACAATAAACTTTCTTTGATTCAACAAAGTATCAACTGGTGTACTACAAGTTTCTAAGCCTAAAAATAATCTTGTAAGACCAAGATCCTTGATAGTACACTTCTTTTCAAGTTTATGTTTGATCTTCATTTAAAGATTGGAATTTGAGCCCATTATAACCATATCATCAACATAAAGAAGAATAGCAATAAAGTCATTTGAACTTTGATGTATAAATAAAGCATAATCATGTTTGGATTGAAGAAAACCATGAACAACTAAAACACTAGAAATTTATGAATTCCATTGCCTTAAAACTTATTTGAGACCATAAAGAGAACGTTTAAGCTTGCACACTTGATAAGGTAATGATAAGATTCGGGGTACTGATCCAACCCAAATACTAAGGCCAAGCTCATTTACTTCTCATTTAAACATTTTATTTTACTACTTATTTTTATTTGTGTTATTTATATTTCCTATTTTTTTGTATTTTCCCTAAATTATCCTCATGCTTATTTTATATTTATGGGAATGCCACTAGGGCATCCTTTTAGTTCTTTTATTTATAAGTTTGCTATCATGTATAAATAGAATGAATGTGTAGGGTTTTAGATAGATTTGAACATCAATGAAAAATCCTTTGAGTATTTTCTCTTGAAAAACTCTCTCTTATTAGCTCTTATTAATCTTTTTAGTAAGGGTTGTAGCAGGAAATCCTATTACTAGCACCTATGCATCACATACGACAAGTTTTAGGCAATGTAGAGTCTAGTTAATGCATCATATCCGGTTAGGTGGCTCACGGATTCGCTAAAACTCTCACTAAACCTACTCTATTTTCGTTTCTTCAACATAATCGGATCCACCCCAATGATTAGCTTTGTTTGTTCTTGGCGCGGTTTATAACATCTTGGTATTAGAGCGAAGGTAGGATAACGAGAAGAGTTTGATTTTCCTGCATACATGTGGTGAAGAGAACTCTGTGCATTGGATAGAAAACCCCGATACGTGGTCTTATAAGGGGATTTCTCTGTACCCATTTAGGAAGAGGTTTGGTCATTTGGGTTTAGTGGTGGATGACGGCACAACAATCTTAAGGAGTGCTCTCGGGACTTAGTGAAAGTTCTTGTTAGGGTTCGAACTTACAGAATTAGTGGTTAAGGAAAGTTGCAGTGGTGCCATTACTTGTGATTGTGCTACACTTTTGTGTGAACACGGTTGGGGATTGCTAGTGTAGTAGTTTACAAAGTTAGGCCACCATGGATAACTGTATGCGAATTATAGGTGACAACTAATACTGTTGACACGACTGTGATTACTGTTATTGTATTGGGTATTGTGCTGTAAATTGTGTAGCTAGTGTACGTAAAAGAGGTTGTGAGTGAAGGTGGCTATGTATCGTGGCGGCTATTGGCCATTGGGGTTGTGTAGTAGCGAGTGTTAGTAGATTGGTATCTGTTCGCATGAGTAGTGGTTAGTGTACGAGTGCGTCTATAAGTTAAGGTGCGGTGGTTGCTGAAGTTGAGTTGGTGGGTGCTGTTGTACGAGTGAAGAGTGGAGTCGTGGCCATGACTGAGTGTTTACTGTTGTATGTTCTACAGGATTACAGTGACTGACAGTGGTTGTGTCGCCACTTCGTATCGTCTTGAATAGTGCGTTGGTTGTATGCGTGTATGTGACAGTGAACTACGCCGTATTCTTAATGAACTGTCCTTTGCTTGGTGGCTAGTGTCCGTCGCTTATGTAGTACTGTTTTGGTGGTGTGAAGGTGGGGACTGTGAACCATGAATTGAGTGTGTTGCTAAGTGTAAATCGAACTACTAAGCTACATCAGCCAAAGTCGTGTGCTGCCTGACCGATCTGCTGTGTTTGGAACAATTACTGAACTGTTGTTGAACTTATGTCGAGCTAATTCTAGCTCTATCCGAGCTGCTTGTGGAAGTTCTAAGCCCCTTGCTGATTGTAATCCGACGTGCCGAGCCTAATTGAGTGTAGGAATATGAGCTACCAGATTGAAGTGTGATTCGAGCATTCTTGGGATTCTTATTTGCTGAGCTGAAGTTGAAGTCCGAGCTGACAGACTTCAAAAATTGCCAAGCTAAATTACTAGTGTCCGATCTGAGTTATACCAAAGTGAACTGGAGTAGTGATCCGAGCTCCGAACTACGGCAATCTGAAGTGCCAAAGTGCCGACCTGATTAACTTTGTTTAACTTGCCGAGCTGATAGTTCAAGTGCCGAGCTTCCAAATCGTTACATTGCCAAGCTAAAGATACTCTTAATCCGAGCTACCGTCATATCTAAATAATTTCTACCGAGCTGACTAGTGAAGTAAGATTCAAAGCTGCTACTACAAATTATTGAGCTTCATAGAATTTTATCCGAGCAGCTGATTTGAATTGAAGAGTTGTTTGAGCTGTTATGTAAAAGGTTGAACTGTGGAATAGACCAAGCAGTGCTAACTTGTTTTAGAAGTGTGTGCGTACTAATTCCTATTTGTCGAGCTGAATTGAGTGGAGTCCGAGCTACGAAGTTGAAGTGTCCAGATCGAGCTACTGTAAGAAGTGCCGAGGTGAAGAGTAGTGTGTGTGGGACTATTGTGTGCGACGTGTGGTCTGACGTGTCCGCCACTGCTGTTGTATGTGCGGAAGTGGAGTTGGGGGTGCAGCCGAGCTATTGTATCAACCGTGTCGACCTTGTGCATGCGTGTTGAAGTAAGCTGCTGCATTCGATCTTCCAAGCTGAAATTGTGGATTTGAACTGTCGAACTAAATTGTGCCATGCTACTTTGTGCCGAGCTGTACACTAATACAGATCTTAGTGCATTGCCAAACTATTATATTCCATGTGCCGAGCTTAAGTGGTTGTGGCGTATCAAGCCCTTATTAGTTGTCGTCAAACTATTGGTGATAACTTATGAATCACCAAAGCTGCTGCGATATCATTGACTACCGAGCTGCCATCGGTTAGTTAAGAGAATCTATTGCCGAGCTGATCTGAATTATGTAGAGCCAATTTCCGAGCTACTTTACCCATAAGCTTCCAAACTGTTGTCCTTTTACCAATAATCTTTGAGCTATACTGTATAAGTCAGCTGCTACGAGGAAATTAATTACCGAGTTCCTTTGTTAGATTTTGTCCGAGCTATTGTAATTTCAAAGCTGTCGAGTTGCCGTTTACTGTACCATGCTGTTGTCGCGAGTGGGAGCACTGAACAATGTACTTGCAAATATCCGAGCTGCTGTCAATTCGAACTGACACGTGTTCGAAGCTGCTGAACTGATTGCCATCTGAGCTAAAATATCGAACTGTTGAGGTCCGTGCTACTAAATTTCCAATTGTCCTAGCTATTGTCAGATTGAAGATCCGATACCGAGCTATTTTGCATCCATCTGTTGTGAGTCGATGCCCGATTGTTTTGTCTTGCGAGCCAGATTAGTTGGAGGAGCTACTATCGAGTAGCTTGTTGAGCTTGTTACTGTTGTGTGATTGAGCTGTCATTCCCCTAATCGACTGCTGTCCTTATACCTTAAGCTTGTGTATTTGAGCAATTGTGATCCGCAGCTTCCAAACTATTATAGGTGTTGAAGTGTGTTGTCCTTCCAGACAAAATTACCGAGCTACGCGTAAAAGAGCAGTGTCACCGAGCTGTTGTCCCAACGTATAGTACTATTGCTATAATTAGAATTACCATGCCGCAAGTGAACAGGACATGAACTACTGATTTTAGTGAATTCAACCAAGTGTTGAAGTGTTCCAATTGTATACATTAGAGTGTACACATCTGAGTTCCTATTGCATGAGAAGTTGAGTTGAATTGCTTTCTAGTTGCCGAGCTATTTTGCCTTGTGAATAAGCATTTATACCAAGCTTTTTGAAGTGTCCAGGTGTTCAATTGTGGAACAAGTCTTGATTTGTGCAAATTGAAGCCAAACGAGCACAGCGTGTAGGTATGAATCAAGGATTGCCACGCTGATTTGTTAAAGAAACTACTAAGCCAACTATTGTGCAAATAATTCAACACTAGATTGTCGTGCTATCTATTGTGCATATTAACACTTCAAGTTGTATTTGCTTATGCTAAGGTAGTGTTGAAGTGAAGTTTATCCTATATGGCCAATAGGGCTCAACATAGAAATTGTAGTATGATAGGCTTAAGGGAGAAGTCTTATTACTAAGCCCTAAATCCTATTTTTTCTTATGTATTGGGATAATTAGAGGTTATACTAGCTAAGGTCAAGGAGATTAAGGAAAAAAGAAGGTGAGAAAGGATTACTCAACTAAAGAATAATGAAGAGGAGAAAAAGAAAGGACAAGAAGAGTTACCACTCAACACCCCTGCCCCTGACATAATCTCATTGCCAATGATACTTGGTATTACTGATGATCCCAAGTACTACTGTATTAGCCTTCTACATGTGAGACTCTTCTATTTTGATCCATTATTGAGGTTTTCTAGAAGCGAAATGTTTTGTAGTAGTATTGCATCTGTGAGATGCTATAGATTATATATTGGTGTATTTTGAGGTCATGGTGATGGATATTCCTATATAGTCTGTGCTGTTCTTATCCTTAGGATTCTTACATTAGAAAAATTTGAAGTGTATAGATGGGAGGAGAAAACATTGAGTTGTGAGGAAGTAGAAGGGGAGAAGGCTACAAAGCACGATGTTGTGAAGCCGATATTGAGAGTGCGTGAAGCTTTAAGGATTCTTGAGTTAGAAGAGAAGTTTGAGATCTTACATATGCAAATTCCCTAGGCTCAACACATGATGTTTGAGCCAAAAATTGTATTATTCTCCTAGATTGATAGTTGTTACAGCTACTTGGATAAAGTTGATCAGATATATGATGAATAAAAGGAATGATCCTTAAAGAGGAGTTTGGTTAATCGAGCTTATGATGAGTGGAAAGAGCTGATGATGATGCTAGCACTGATCATAGACTCGAATTATCTCTATATTACTTTCTTTGGTTTTTATAGGTTGGTATTTGATCCCGGTGAGACTTGGAGCCACTAAGTTTCGAGCTAAAACTTCTTTAAGGAAGAGGGAATGATAGGATTCGAGGTACTGACTCAACCCAAACGCTATGGTTGAGCTCATTTACTCCTCATTTAGACATTTTATTTGACAACATATTTTTATTGTGTTATTTAGATTTCTTATATTTTTTGTATTTTTCCTAAACTATTTTTATGTTTATTTTATATTTACAGGAATGTCACTAAGGCATCCTTTTAGTCTTTTTATTTACAAGTTTGTCATTATGTATAAATAGAATGAATATATAGAGTTTTAGACATATTTGAACATTAATGAAAAATCCTTTGTTTTGAGTATTTTCTCTTGAAAAGCTCTCTCTTATTAGTTTTTATCAATCCCTTTAGTAAGGATTGTGACCGGCAACCCTATTATTTAGACTGGTACGTCACATTTAGCTAGTTTTAGGCCATGTAGAGTCTAACTAGTGCATCATATCTGGTTAGGTAGTTCACGGATTCACTAAAACCCTCACTAAACCCAATCTATTTTTGTTTCTTCGGCAGGATCGAACCAACCCCGATCACCGCCCTTGTCTATTCTTGATGCAGTTCATAACATCTAAGGCTTTACTATAACCTTCTAGTGGTCTCATATAGATTTCTTAATCAAAATTACCATAGAGAAAGGCGTTATTTGCATCAATTTGATGCAAAGGCCAACCAAAGGCAATAGCAATTGCTATAAGAACCTATACACTTCCCAACTTAGCTATGGCAGAAAAAGTATAATGGTAACCTTCCCCTTCCTTTTGAGTATAACTCTAGGTAACTAACTTAACTTTATACCTCCATATAGTTCCATTCGGTTTATACTTAATCTTATAGACTCATTTACAACCAATTGTTCGTTTACCTTAAGGCAAATCAGTTAGTTTGTAGGTGTTATTAACCTCTAAGGCAGTTAACTCTTTTTCTATTAGACCTACCCACTCTTGTTACGTACTAGCTTGTATATAAGAATATGACTCTTGAGTAGATAAAACATTTGATATTGATGCAACATAATCCTAAGGAAAATCGACAAATGTGTTAATATCAAACAAGGGATAAGGAGTAGATGCTGAAGATGAAAAAGAATGATGAGAAGAACCTGCAACTAATTGATTTTGAATGTATGAATAAAGTAAAAAGGCTACTATGGTGTCTTGTACATTTTGGTTGAATGTCTAACACCCTATTTAAGGACTATGTTTGTGATTACTCTCTTAATCCCAAAGGAACACAATCAATAAGGTAGATCTCAAAAGATATGAAAGAAGAATCTCTCTCTAAGTTGTACATATGACCATTGAATCTTGTGCAACAGGAAGCATCCGACTGTAAGTTTTGTGGTGAAGTATCGCGAGGTACATGATGTTAAAGGATAGAAATAAGGGAATGCGATTCACATTTGTGTTTGCTATCTTCTCATCTTGGAAAGGAAAAAAATCCTCATAAAATACAACATCTCGAGCAACAATGATTCTGTCTTATATTAAAATGAAACACTTTATAGCCCTTCTTACCATATACATAGCTCAAAAAGACACATTTATGTCCTCTAGCTTCAAACTTATCCTTAGGCTTAGGAAGAGCACTCACATTATACAAACACCCTACAACCCTTCACATAGCATAATCAGGTGCTATTCCATGTAACATTTCATAAGGCCTTTTCTAATTCAACTTCTTCATTGGCATCCTATTAATCAAATAGGTTGTAGTCAAGATACATTCACCCCAAAACTTCTTAGGAAGATTGGAATGAAATCTTATTGCCCTAGTAACCGATGCTTTCTGTCTACTCTAGCATTCTATTATGGTCTATAAACCACAATGGTTTAATGTACAATTCCTAACCTTCGAAACCAATTCAAATGATCATGGCCTAAAAACTCTATTGCATCATCAATTCAAATGTTTTTAGGCACTAATGAAAAATGATTCTTAACAAAAGAGATAAATTGATCAAGTATGCTTACAACCTGATTCTTATGGCTCATCAAATATGTCTAAGTTGACCTTGAAAAATCATCAATCAGGGTTACAGAATATCTAACACCAATCAATGATTCTTCATGATATGATCCCCAAATATCAATATGTAATAGCTAGAAAGGAAACTTTAATTTACTAACACTTCATGAAAATGATGGCCTAAGGAATTTGGCTTGATGACAAATGTCAAAAAAAAAAAAATTCTTGAAATTCAAATCCTTACAAAGTTCAAAATGCTAAAGCTTAAAACAAGAAACATGACCCATTCGTTTATGAAATAGATGAAGAAAATCATAAACTATAACTAGCCAAACAAAATGACTATCATGGATAGTTTGGCTACACCATTATTCTTAACATTAGATAGTAGATTAACTCTACAACTGGCTTATGAATAAAGTACATATAGCCCATTCACTAAAGTTGCAGTGGCAAGCTGACTATTAGTTGTCTTGTTACAAAGATTCGCTTAAGTATTTCTAGTTTTTTGAGTAAATGGGACGACTTATGGTAAATTATCTTAGTATTATGTCGCTAATTTAAGAGAAACCTAATATTACCACTTAACTATGTTATATTAGGAATCATTTAGATATTTTACCTTTAATTTATATGTTCTATTATTACTTAATGCTAGTTACTAGGAGAAGGTCGTAGTTGAAAATTCCTTGAGTAGTACACTGAAGGCCCCTGATTAAGGATGGTGCTTAATCTCAAATCTTTACGTATTATATCGCGATACTGCTACAACTTGACCCCTTCTTCGGCTTATGACAGTGGTTTTTTAGGGAGAGTGTTCGACATTAGAGAGAGAGTTTGAGTGGAGCTTTTTCTGGATTTTCTTTTTTCCAAAAGAGCATCGACATGTCCAATTTATTAACACCATCTTTACTACCAAACTCTAAGCCAAATAGTTGGAACCATTGAAAAAATAAGGTACCAATAGTCACCATGAGACTATTGGATCTAGATACATAATAAGGATCATTAACTGATACCTCTATAATTGCCTTAAGCTAATTGTTGTTTAAAGCCATATTAAACAATCAATAGTAGGAACAAACAATCAGAAGAGGAAAACCTTGCTATCAAAGCAATTACTAGTAGAATGAAATCATATATAGGAATTAGGCACAAAGCTGTGTGATTGATACCATCTCCAGTCAAATCAATACAATTTTCCAATTAAATTAGAAATCATTATTCAACTGAATGCCCAATCAAAACAATTCTCTGTAACAAATGTAATTTTTCTACCAAAAAAATAATAATAATAATAATTGAATTAGATGATATTAGTTCTACTAACCTATTCTAACACCATAAAGATTCATGGATGTACCAATTAAGCTTCTCTACATACAAAATCACATGGAAGGAGAAAAGTGTATAGGAAGATTGGAGGAATAAAAAATAACTATTCATCTTCTGTAAAGTATTTATATGTAGTATGTACAATAGAAACCTAACTAACTAATTATAATACGAGTAACCAATACAATAATGACAGCTGGACAAAAATAATCCTAAGTATTAAAAATAATAAACAAAATAACAAACGATTCCAAGAGCTGCATATTATACTGCTACTGCACACTATACTGCACATATCATATCAACTACATCATACTTCATACAAAGCCCTAAGAAAACATATGTATTTGTACCTAAATATACATTACTAGGTGACGAATAGTTAAGAAGATTTGATTTGTCATGCTTGTTTTATTATTGGGCATAGATATGTGCTTTTATTATTATTATTATTATTATTCCGTATCAATCCTCTTGTAGTGTTCTGAAAACAATTCTCAATGTCTTGGAAGATTTGCGTAAACTTTGTAATTACCTCTTTTGAACTAGCGGATTTCTTTGTACCTTGCTCATAGTTTTTCGCTCCACATCCGAGGATTCCAACGTAGGATTTGGTTCCTTCCTTTCTCTTTTTTTCTATATTTAGTAATGTCGTTGTTTATTTTTGGTTTATCGCGTTCAATTATCGAGTTATAAGATAAGCGAAGATATCATATGATTCACACTTTAGTTTCCATTCTTTTTCGTTGCTTTTATGTACTAACAAGCATTACGCTCAAACGCGATTATTACGACCAAACAAAAACTTACTGGCTATATTTCCTTTGGACACTCCACTAATTCACATTTACGGAAAGGAACTCTAAAAGGTTGCTTGCAGCTTTAATTATTTGTATCTTTTATGAATTATAACGCCCAGAATAGCTCAATAATAATGATTCTCCTTTCTAAATAATGTCACCTATTGCCATGGCGTCTCTTTTGCTAAAAGCAAGCTGCTAGTTAATATAAAGTTTCTAGAGGTGAAAAGCAACTGTTGGCATATTAATTAATATTGTTGAAAAAAATATATGTCGCATCGGGATCATAAACTAGCATGAGGAATCCGATGATTAAGCATGAAGAAGATGAAACAAAAATTCACAACCTTTGATGGAAAGCATTCATAGACCCAAGAAACGACATTCCAAGTCTCAAAACTGTCGGTATTTTAGTACGTTTGATGCATTTAGAGACCGCTTGGTTTGTCCTTTTTCTGTTTTATTGGTATTTTATTATTAAATTTTATATTTAATAAAAATAAAACGTTAAAAAGATTAAAATATAATTTCATACATATACTTATTCTAAAATCAAATATCTAATAAATCCCAATAAAATTGAATTTATCCATTATTTATTTTATTTATATTTATAAAAATATCAATTAAAATAACTATTTTTAATGCATAAAATATATTTTTTCAAATTTTTTCTTTCAAAAGTACATGAATTTTTACCATCCAATTTTAACATTTTAATCACCATCTTTGTCTTAATTATAAAACAGATAAAAAGTTTTCTAAACACTAAATTTTAAATAGATACAAATTAGACATAAATTCGATATAAACAAAAAAAAAAGAATAATCTAAACAGGATGTTATACAAAATCTAGAAATATGTTGATCGTTTCTAGTTTTTCCGTAATAATGTGATTAGTGGTGAGGAAGTCTTCTTGTTCAAAAAACTTCATAGATACATATTTACAACTCACGTACTACCCTTATCAGCTCGGATTTTTATCATGTATTTTGGGTTGTTATACTATGAAAATTATCGACAAATATATTCCTAGCCAACATTTTGGTGTCTATACTTATTTGGCATTTTTCCATTAATTACCCTCAAAGTATATTTTATGAAACTAAGTACTACGTATTAGTCAACTCTCTCCTAAAGGCTGGTTCAGTAAATTTTCCATCTAAACGACCACACCTTATCCTAATAACCACCAACCTACTAACTCCCTTTCTTCTCTCTCTCTCTCTCTTTTTTTTTTTTTTCCTCCAAATTGGCTTCAATTTCAAAATTCATAATTCTTTTCGATTTTTCTTCTTTTTATTGATAGGTCTTACGTTTCTTTTTCTTTTTGCATTTTTAAAGAATGCATTTTCTATTCGATCAATAATAATGTTACCAGTAAAATATACCAGTGTTGCACATAAAATTTGTTAATTTACTATGTTAAATGGGCTGGGATTTGTTGATTTTACAAGTAGATAATATTGTAATGGAAAAGTACGAGCGGAGTTATTATATTATTGAATTTTTACAATCTTTTATGTACCAGAAATGCAGGTGCATTTTTACTAATATATATAGGCCATATGATGGTTCAATTGTGGATTAGAAAGAGATCAACCTTTTCTTTCCTTTTCCCTTTTCTTTTAATATTTTTAAACATTTTAGATCATCAAATCAAATAGAGTCAAAAGTTCCTTGTGGGATTTGCCATACTCTTTAGAGATGTCGAATATGGGTGTCCATCTTCATTTTACGTTTGGAATTGTCTCAAGGGACTCTACTCTAACATTGTGGTCTGCACGTCTCTTAAGAATCTGAGTATCCGATGGTCTATGTAGAAGCATGCAAGTGAGTAAAACGAGTTAATTTGGTTCAATTCATTTTGGTTTATAAGTTAAATGAATTAAACTCACTTAGCTAGCTTATTTGCTTTTTAACCGGATAAAAAATTCTAAACTCTTAGCAGTTTAAAAATCAAGTTAAATAAACTATCTTGTAAGCCAAAAGTACAAATAGACAAGTCCAAATTGAACCATTTTGATCTACGAGTTAAATGAGTTAAACTCATTAGGCTCACTTTTTTAATAGATAAAAAAATCTTAATCTAAACCTATTCAAAAAGTGAGTTAAACATGCTAACTCGCTAATAACACCTCTACATATACATATACCTTTTCAAGAAGTATCCCAACAAGCAAGATGTGTGTAATACTCAATCAAATATAGTCTTCAGTTGTTAAGTAAGAAAGTAGTTAAAGAAACATCGTGCTAACCTTATAAATTTTGAAATTTCTCCAAACACTTATTTTTATTTACAGTCGCTCCCTATAAAATTTTTATAATTGCGACACTATCCCCGACTTTTATATCAAGGAGTCGCCATTGTATATAACCCAACGTGGGAAATAACAACGTAATCGCAACATAACACAAGT
Organism: Lumnitzera littorea; assembly: GCA_024138015.1. NCBI lineage: Eukaryota > Viridiplantae > Streptophyta > Magnoliopsida > Myrtales > Combretaceae > Lumnitzera > Lumnitzera littorea. The sequence continues at coordinate 76,454,135 of JAMXBB010000007.1, forward strand.
AGAGAAATAACAATGAATAAAAACGAAAATAGGAAAAAGTATAAAAAATGATAATCCACATTTTGCTACGTCTTAGTTTGAGTCATTTCACCTTTTAACTTTTCTACTTAATTCATACTTCACTGCATTATTATTTTAGCCCTTCATCACAATTTCAATTTTTTTTTCTTCAAATTAAAGTACTCTACTTTTTCAAAATGAGTAGAAAAAAGTCATTCATTACATCCATAATGATTTCGATAAAGTTTTCTATATAGACTTGTTTATTATTACGAGAGACACGTAACATATTATGATTGTCGAAAAATTGCTTAAATCTTTTCTGTAAGAAAATTCATCTATATTGTGGGTATTTATTTTGTTTTGATATATTTATGTTTAGATCCATGTGATTAAGGATTTAAGTTTTAGAGCTGGAAAAAAATAAAAAAGGATTTGGTTTCTAGGTTAAGAGTTGTAAAGTTATTTTTCTTACGTTTTTCTAAAATTGTTGTTTTAAGATGCATTCAAGCGTAATCGATAGAAGCAACTATATAAAAAAAAAAATGCAACATCCTAATAAAGTTATGAGATATTTCAAAAATCTAAATATTTCATCTAGTAATTTGTAATTTTATCTGAAATAATATTAAAGATTCTATTTCCATCATAAGATGATGGTGGGTCAATTTGTGTCTAGGCTTTTATACCAACAGGAACCAAGTGCAGGTCGGAAACTGCGCAATCTTTTAATACAAAAATCCAAATAAAAGAATTTTATAAAAAGTATAAACAGATATGACGGAGTCTAGTTGTTTTTGAAAAGATGAAGCACTTGGAGTAGAGATTTGTATATATAAGTGATATTCCTTTCATCACTACTCCATTGCGATTCATTTTTTTGCCATAAAAATGATTGATACTAACTATGCATATTGATCCATGCAATGTTGTAGCTAATAATTGAAGTTCTATCATAACATCATTTCTCTCTAGTCTTTCGAGTTCGGAGAACCTACTATGGTGTCGAAAATGCTCTTGTTAGCAATCATAGTATAGATTAGTTGTATTTCACTACCATAAATATTTGTACTATATATATAAAATATATATATATATATATATACATGTCTCCAAATACATATTGATAGGGTTGGCTAATCTGAGATTCTTTTTTCTTTTAATTTATAGAAAGACAAACAACTCAAACAGAAAATAATAAAAGTCAGAAATTCAATAAGAGAAAAGCCAAAATAGGAGAGCATGTGCATCTGTAATCTTCTCCCATAACAGCATCTAACGCATGAGGAGAATTATTCTCGAGAAATTTAAAAGAAAAATACTAAAAAACTTTTATGAAAGAATTCAAGTATAAAATAATGAGTTTCGTGAGAAAGAGAATGTTTAAAATATTGATATAATATCTAATAAATCTATTTTTGTATTCTTTTTTCTTTTTTCCCCGATCAGAATAATATAGCAGGAACCTATTGATTGCCATCAATAGTATACGTGTATCGCATGACAAATAAAGCTTTCACTAGTTGAATTTAGCTTAATCACGGGAATTCCCTGTATCATATGAATCAATTAAATTACAAATAAAGGACTGTTATGAGTTTAGAGAGAGAAAAGATAGAGGGAGGAATATAAGAGGAGAGAGTAAGGACAAGAGAGAAGGGTTTAGTTCTAGGGTTTGTTTGTTAGCTGCCAGGACATTGAAGAGAGCCAAATTAGGTAGAATATAATAAATGCTAGAGAAAGAAGAAGGTTTGCTAGGAGAGACAAGAAACCTCCCGACAAAGATTATTTTTGGGAGTACCAAGAAAAAACATCAAAATTCCATTCCTGTTAACATTGTCAGGGTCAGTATAGCTCGAGACTTAAAGGGATGTTTTATTTATTTGTTAATGATAAAATATAGTTTAAGGGAATGTTTTATCAAGTAAATTAAGAATAAAGTATGGGCACAGGAATGATTCTGTTTACTATGTTGTAAGTTATTGAGAGGTGCAACGTTTGATATTCCAAGGAAGAATGTTCTTGGAAATTGAAAGGAATAATGTAAGGGCACATGTGCCAGTGCTAGCAGCCTCTATATATTGGAAGAATCTAGTTTAATTATTGCAACTTTTATTTTATTTTATTCTTTTATTTTTTATTTTGGAAAGAAGCGAATGCTCAAGCAAGTTAGTAACAAAGATGAAACTCCTTTGAAAGAGTTAATAAAAAGCTCAGTTTTAATTGAATGATATTTTAATCATTAAGATAAAACAAATAAGTTAATTATTTGTAACCTATAAGTGCGAGATAATATTTTTATTCCTCATTTTAGTTACAACTTTTCAATTTTATTATGTAATTAAGTTAGTAAAGTTTAAAGATTATGAGAAAACGGTAATGATAAATGATAGAAAACTTTATTGAGAAATTAAAATGAATTAATAATATTTTCTTAATTTTATCATTCTTGCAGTTTAAGGACAAGTGATCCAATTTTTATCAAATACATAACTCTCAACAAATTTTATCCATAAAGTTTTCTCTCTGTTTATTATTATTGTTGTTGTTGTCGTCTTAGGATTCTATTGATAGAGTATTGCAAACTTAAACTTTAAGGAATGCAAAATAAGACATGGTGAGGGGTGCTAGAGGGTTGTCTGACATACCTAGTTCGATGCCTAAATTAGTATTAGAGTAAAAGAGACAAGGAAACTCAAAGTATACAAGAAAGGTTTAGCGCACAAAGAGTCAAGGTAGTTTATTGTTGGAATGCTTGGAGCTATTTACAGAAGAGGGTTGCTGTGAATCAAGAGAGCATGTTTAACATGATGCCACATCCATGCAATCTAAATAGTAGAAGTTTAGAGTCTCTCGTGTTTTAAAATTGTAAGGCCATGATGATTGACCTGATCTCTAAACTTTATCTACATGTTTAGTAACCGTTGTGACCATCTTATGGTTATGCAAGTCACTTGGAGAAGTTGACTTGTCTAGAGTCCTTTCGAAGAGGTCTATCCGTAGGTTGATAAGGTTAGGTGCTGATAGATTAAGGTGGCCATGGGCCCAATCATGTCGGCCTAAGGTCCAAGCAGGCTAGTATGGGCCTAAAAAACTCATGTTTAAAATACCCTATTAACACTTGTGCCTCTCTTAGGAGTCTCATTACCAACATGATAGTAAGGAAAATGGGCAGCCAGATGGGTTCCTTAGGTATGTAGCAGAGTTAGCTTTGGAGATATCTGACGTATTGGATGATTGATCTATCGTGGCAGAAAGCTATGCCCAATGTTCATAAAGGATGAGGTTGATGTGTTAAGATTGGAGTCTAACCTAAATGAACTACTCTGTAGGGTTGTTCAAGTTGTTCATGTCCTAATCGTACTAAGTACTTAGAGAATCAGGTACCAAGCTCAAGAGTCGAGGGACAAACCTCCTTAGGCAGGTGGGTATACTAAGTTGAGAAGTCGGTCTCGATTGATGTCGTACGGTTGCGTCTACCAGAACTGAAGTCATGCTCATAGGCTTGAACTAATTCAACCCTTTCATACTGGGCATATTGGTCTTTTGAGCTATTTTGTTGAAGAAATGTCGTGGTGGATAAGGGAGCTGAGGAGTCATTAGCAAAACTTGTTGGAGAAGCTATAACTTTCAAATTCTAAACTTGGCATGCATTCTCTAGGTGTAAGTAATGTGACATGACAACTATCATGTTCGTGTAGTTGCATGTGCAATTTAAGCTGTTTTGTTGCATTAATTTTGACCATCCAATTTAAACTTTACCAATGTGTGAGCATTGCAACGGTCGTGAAGTAACTGTACTTCTTTGGATCTCAATAATTGCCATGTGCTTTTTCTAAATACTTTGAGTCTATAAATACCCTGAGTCTATAAATACCCGTTGGGTCGGCCATTTTCATACTTTACACACTTTGCATTTTTTATTTCTCTTGCAAACTCTTTCGTTTCTTTAACTTTCTTCAATAGTTTTCTCTCTTTGCTTTCTTCTTCAAGCATGATAGTGGTGAACTCAGGTGGGTTTGACTTAGCCAAGTATAAGTTAACTTCTTCTAAGTTCGAAGCAATTGGGGAACCCATTCCCCCTTTAATGGTGGTTGAATAAGTTTCATTGGCACCAGTATGAATAGAGGAGGTGTCCTCAAAGAATGTTGTTGTGGAGATAAATAAGGTGAAGCTTATCAATGTTATCCCCCGTAATGTGTATCCTTGTGATATAGTTAAAGAGGCCATTAATTTATTTCATAGGCCAAACAATGATCTTAAGTCGAATGGTTGGGTGAGTAACCATAAACCATCCTACATAAATTATTGTTTAAGAAACTTTTTCATTTGGAGTACGCTTGGTATGGTATTATGGGTGCCAAAGGGCTGATGAAAGGGTAACTCTACTGTTAGGGAGGCACATTGTCATTTACAAGAAATGTTTTGAGTTTGAAATGTACCTCCCTTTTACGAACTTTGAGAAGGAATGCTCGAGGAGTGAGCATTCCTTGCCCTTATTAGATACAGTAGGGTATATAACCATTCATCATAATTTGCGTTTGTAATAACCTTGCTTGTTTTCTTTTATAGGTGAGAAATTAGCAAAGATCCGAGAAGCTACCCTGACCTAGTAAGCTAGACCTCTTAAGGTGGCAAGAGGCTAGGATGAAGCCCAAGAAGGACATTACACCAAAGAACAAGCCCCATAAGCTAAATTTGGGCACAAAGGAGATGAGCTAAAAGGAGCAACCGGTTTCGTAAGGGATCCCTCTCGGTTCCCCTATCATGGAGTTAACGGCGATTGCCCTAGAAACAACAGTGGCTTCATCGTTCAACCTCCTCTATCATTGTGAAGGAGCAAGTACCTACTGCCACTCAACCAGAGGTGGTGGTATTTGGCACATCTCAACATAATACAGGATGTATTATCATACAGAAATACCTATTTATATTCAACAACAGTTCCATTTATAAAAAAGGTATCTTACATTAGAGTTCAGTTTAATACCTGTTTATATAAAAGATTACATCTATCAAACTTAACCAAAGCTAAAATACAGTAATTTTTTTTTTATATGTACAGATCCTTTATAGACATAAGAACAAAATACTGCAAGACTTCTTCAAAAGTGGTTGACTCCATTTTAAGCGCTCTCAAAAGACTTTTTCCCCCAATAGATGTTGCCTTGTCAATTCTCTTCATATCTTAAGGATACATAAGTATCTTTTTAGCTCTCTGTAAGCTGAGTGAGAGTGGAAAAAATAAAACACAAAACACACATAATACACATTCACAAAAATTAGTACTATAGGATATTTGACCTCATAAACTAAGTTATCAATACAAATTGTTTATGTAGAAAATCCATGCTATGCTCATGCACGTGACAAGCATCAGCATCGATATCCTATACTTTTCCAATTCTTCATCCAGTTAGTCGATATACTTGAGCATCTAGATACAATACTCAAGAACCTAAAGCAATAAAGAGCTTCCTAGGAGTAAAACCTTTAACCAAAACCACCCATTGTGGCTTAAAAATCCAATACATAGTCCATCACACATCATGGCTAGAATAAGTTGAGCAATACAATTTTATATGCTCAAAAGTCAACTCAGCAGTTTTGAAGCTTTTAGAAACTTAACCCATAGGTACTTTCATATTATGCCATGACTGATTGAATAGTATAATAGCCTAGTGTCAAGCACGAATCTCAAGTTCTATGTTATAAACAATTCAATTATCTCAACTCTAGCTTTGTTGTTTAGCTTCATATTACATTCCTTCACATAAAGTTCACTTGGGTAAATACCTTAAAGAACAATTCAGTTTCTAGGTTTTCCAAATAGAATTACATATCGATAAATCAACCACACACTAGGAAACACTTCACTTTTTCAACACACATTCAACAGAATTAAGTATCCAATCAATCCAACCCGACATTACAATTGATAACACAACTGACTTTAAGTCAAGTAAACACAGGTTTATTTGCATGAAAATAGAAATATCTACTTACTCGAGCTTAATAGTGGCGTAAAATCTTAAGTTTCATGATATGATCCTTTATCACCTATCATACCTAGGAAAATACATACAGACCTCAAGTCAACTACGGGTCGATACTATATTTTTATACATTTTCACTATTGCGTTTCTAAGCTTATTTCGATTATATCTTATTCATTTCTTATCTAATTTTAATAAACTTTATATCATCGTGATTGTTATTTTGATTACTATTAAGATATCTTAAGAATCATGATTAATCAATATTGTCAAATGTCTAAAAATACACTTTCATATTATCAATTCAACTGTACATTAATATAACTTCATAATTTTCTCAAATAAACCCAATATCTAAATTAAAAATCCTAGAATTCCATATTTCCCAAACCAAACAACACCCATAATGTTCCCAAAATATCATTCTTTTACAAATTCAACAAATATGTCACTAAGACTAATTACTATATTATATATTAGGCTAATATATAGGTTTATATTAAGAAAATACATAATAAATAGTATACGAGCTCAAATAATTCCATAAAAAATCCTATAGACTCACAAAAATATGCAGTTTAATTATTGACCATGAATTATACTAAACTAGCTATTATTTATTTTTAAGAAAATAGCAATTTTAACTCGAAATTAGTAAAAATCAAACAAATAGGTGAATTTAATCACAACATAAAATTCAAGTGTTCCAAATATTATTATGAACTTCTAGAAATCATAATACATAGGGCCCATATTTTGATTTTGTTTAAAACGAATTAATTCAATAAAATAGGAAAATTGCCATTTTTATCCAAAAATAATTACAATAAATAGTAAACATGATTATTTTAAAAAATTCTTGTTGCTACAATTAAATAAATATATTAGGTATGTTATGTACAAATCTTCAACTTGAAAGGTCATTATTTAATATTTCTATCGCCCAAACAAAGTCATTTCTTAAGAACCTTATATTTCCAATAATTATTTCACTAAAATAAAAATACTACATTAATACAAACATAAAATAACTTTAGAAAACCAAGTTTCATATTTAAATAACATCATTTGCTATTTTTAAAAAAATTACAAAGTTTCAGTAAAAAATTTGATTCACCTGAACTGACCGCCTCTGACTATCTTTCGATCACCCAACCTTGTTAGAACATCTCCTCTAGTGGTGCTTTCCTTGGCCCTAAATAGCCACCACAACCAGAGACCAACAACCTATCAAACTGATTTGATTAGATTCCGAGCCTTATTTTTATTCTAATTTCCTTTTTTTTTTTTATTTTTTACAAAACTTTCTTCAGTGTTTTTCTTGCATTTTCAAACTTCCAAAATGTTATTTTTGAACTGTGTATGCCTTATTTATATTTTCCAAATTGATTAAGATTAATAAAAATTTGACATGTGGTTTAGACATGTTATTTTATTAATTTTTCAATACATAAGGTATCATTTTCTTATTATATTGCCATTTGACTCATCAATTCAAATTGATCCTTGGCTACCACATCATAAGATAACTCATCCTTTCAATTTTTTTACTAATTTTCTATTTTTTATGTTAATTTACCTTTTTTTAATAATAATTTATTATTATATATGTGTATATAATACAAATAATGTATATTGCATATAATTTATTATTTTTATAAGTTAAATAACTTATTTTTAATATCTCATTATATCTAAATGCTTGAATTTTACATTTTCTATATTTATCAGCTTTAGCGATAAATTGACATTTTCTTAAATTATTATTTTTATATAACTTAATTTGAGAAATTGATTTTACTTAAATCACTTCATCTAATTTATCTAACTTTACTATAAAGTTTGAAATTTAATGAATAACATAGTCTAGTGTCCTAAATTTAGAGGCTCGGATCCGAACATAATCATATGGGCTCGAAATCTTAGGGTATTACATCTTAACCCCTATACAAAAAGTTTTGTTCTTGAAACATAATTATAAGTTAAGAAAAATATCAGTTTTCCAACTTTACTTTAGGAAATGAATAATTGATGATAGTATTACTAATATTGTGTGAACAGTTTAGGGTATTGGGCTCTCATTGACTTGGTAGATTCCTATGTTACTTCTTCTGTGATGTGTCAGCTCCATAAGACTTTCAAAAACTCAATGTCTCAATTCCTCAATTTCTAAACCTTGCTATCTAAAATACAAATTAGATGCTCTACATACGTAAGGTTTTCCTTTAGTTCCACTGGAGGTACATTTAATATCTTTATGGGATCACCTACAAATTTCCTTATAGTTGCAACATGAAATACACTATGAATTCCTACCATCTCATTAGGTAATTTAAGTTCATAGGCAACTTTCCCAGTTCTTTTCTTAATTTGATATGATCCAACATACCGAGAACTTAACTTTCCCTTAATACCAAATTGTCTTACACCCTTCATTAGGGATATCTTCAAAAATACCCAATTGCCTACTTGGAATTCCAATGGCTTTCTTTTAACATCTGCATAACTTTTCTAATGGCTTTAGGTAGTTTGCATCCATTCCCTTATTATGTATACCTTCTCCTTAAGATCTTGTAACATTGATGGTCCAATGACTTGTTTGTTCCTTCACCTCAATACACAAGGGATCTACATTTACATCTATACAATGCTTCATAGGGAGGCATCCGAATGGTACTATGATAGTTGTTATTGTAAGCGAATTCTACTAATAGCAAATGGTTATCCTAACTACTTTTAAAGTCCATCACACATGCCTTCAGCATATCTTCTAGAGACTGGATTGTTCGTTCCGATTGCCCATCACTTTAAGGATGATCAGCAGTACTAAAGTTCAACTTAGTTCCCATTTCTACTTGTAAGGATTGCTAAAATCAAGAGATAAAATGAGAATCACAGTCAGATATTATCGACACGGGAACACCATGCAAACGAACTATCTTCTTAACGTAAACTTCTGTTAGTTGAAAGAATGTCGTGGTTTCCCTTATGGCTAAGAAATGCACTAATTTCGTGAGTCTATCTCCTATAACCCATATCATATCATGTTATCTTCTTGTCCTTGTCAAACCACTCATAAAATCCATTGTTATATGCCCCCACTTCCACTCGAGTATAGGTAAAGGTTATAACAATCCTCCCGGTCTTTGATGTTCAGCCTTTACCTTTTGGCAAGTCATACATTGTAATATATACCATGCTACATCTCCTTTCATCCCTATTTACCAAAACTCCTGCTTCGAGTCCTTGTACATCTTATTATTCCCAAGGTATAGGGAATATCTTATACTATGAGGTTCATTCAATATCACCTCTTTAACTTTCGAATCCTTTGGCACACAAAGTCATTCCTTAAATCTTAACATTCTTGCATCATCAATTCTAAAGTTAGGGTGTTGTGTAATATTATTTCTGATCCTTTGTAGCTCTACATCTCCCTTTTGAGCTTCCTTGATACTCTCAAGTAATGTAGGTTCTACCCTCAGATTAGCTAACATATTGCTTTCTTCTCTTGTTACAACTTCTAAGCTCAATTTCTCCATTTCTTTTATCAATTCCCATCGATTCGTAATGAGTGTAGTAATACTACCAAACTTCTTCCTGCTTAATGCGTTAGCTACGATAATGAATTGTAACATCATAATCCTTCAATAATTGCAACCAGTGCCTTTACCTCAAATTCAAATCCTTTTGGGTAAAGATATACTTTAAACTTTTGTGATCGATATATACTTTACATTTCTCCCCATATAAGTAATGCTTCCATATTTTTAAAGCAAATATTATAGCTGTAAGTTCTAAATCATGAGTTAGGTGGTTCCGCTTGTGTAGTCTGAGTTGTATTGAAGCGTAGGCAATCACCTTATGATTTTGCATTAATACATACCCCAATCTACTTAAAGAAGCATCACAATAGATTGTACACTCTCCAGATCCATTTGGTGTCGTTAATACTAGAGCGGTTACCAATCTTCTTTTAAGTTCCTAAAAACTCTCTTCACATCTATCATTCCATTAGAATCTAATGGCTTTCCGTATCAATTGGGTCAATGGCATAGCTATTTTAGAGAAGTCACATACAAATCTCCTATGATAACTAGCCATTCCTAAGAAACTCCACACTTCTGTTATAGTGGTTAGCCTTGTCCATTCTGTTACTACTTTCACTTTTGTAGGGTCAAATGCTATTCTTACACTAGATATTATATGCCCAAGAAATCCTACTTGATCTAACCAAAACTCACACTTTTTTAGCTTTGCATAAAGTTTGTTGTCTTTAAGAGTCTAGAGTACAATCTTCAAGTGATCCATATGTTCCTCCTTACTCCTTGAGTATATTAAGATATCATCAATGAACACCACAACAAACTCATCTAGGTACTTTCTAAAGGCACTATTCATCAAATCCATGAATGCAGTAAGAGCATTTGTTAACCCAAACGGAATTACTAAAAATTCATAATGCCCGTACCTAGTCCTAAAGGCACTTTTATGTACATCTTCTTCCTTAATTTTCAACTGATGGTAACCGGATTGTAAATCTATTTTCAAGAATTCTATGAATCCTTTCAGTTGATCAAATAAGTCATCAATCTAAAGAAGTGGGTATTTGTTCTTTATCGTCACTTTGTTCAATTCTCGATAATCTATACACAACTAGAGACTTCTATCTTTCTTCTTAACAAATAACATAGGTTTACCCTACGAAGATGTGCTTGGCCTTATAAATCCCTTGTCCAGTAGCTCCTGTAGTTGCTTCTTTAATTCGACCAATTTCGTAAGAGTCATTCGGTAAAGTGCCTTAGAGACAAGTGTAGTACCCGATATACGATCTATGGTAAATTCAATCTCTCTATCTAGCGGTAATCCAGGCAAGTCCTTAGGAAAAACCTCAGGATATTTAGATACTACTAGTATATCTTCCAATCTCACTTCATGAACTTAGGTATTTACTACCGAAGCTAGAAATCCTATGTTATCATTTCTTACAAGCTTCTAGGCTTTGCTTACTAAAACTATTTGAGGGGTTGCCTTTCTACAACTTCCTTTAAAGTGAAATTCTTCTCCATTAAGCTTCTTAAATACCACCATCTTTCCTTCATAGTCCACATTCGCTCGATGTTCAGTTAACTAATCCATTCCCAATATAGCGTCGAATTCTTTCATATCCAACACCACTAATTTCGTAGGCAATTTATATAGATCTATATACACATTGCCTCCCCTAAACTTTTGTTGCACAACTTACACTCATCTAGAAGGAGTTGTCACTATTAGATCATACCTTAGAATCTCTATTGGAAGTCTATTCCTATCAACATAGTCCTTAGATACATATAAATGTGTTGCTCCCATACGAACAATGTATAAGCATAGTTATCTACTAAGCGAACCAATCCTAAAATAACAGTCACAATTATATCATTACTCTAGGGTACAAAGTTCAAGTAAACACACAACACATGATCATACAAAGAAATCTTAGAAATCATAGGGTTCAAGATTTATACCTGCAACTATGTTGTCATCCTTACCTTCCTCATCCTGGATCACATATACCTTTCCTTTAACTTTAGGTCTAGCTCTAACATTTCTTGGTCGGTTATTTCTATTGGTGGGTCCTGGCCTATTGGCTTGAGTTTGGTCTAGTCTTACCTACTAATCTCTAGTACACTAAGTGGCATTATGTCCCGTCTGACGACACTTGTAGCAATATACATCTCTAGCCATATGCCCAACTTCTCTATACCTAAAACATTTCCCTTATAGTTTTAGACACTGCATAGCTCGATGCCTACCATTACATTTCTAGTAAGGTGGCATAGCTCCACCTAGCCTTTGGTTCTTGTTAGGGGGTTGATATGCCCTTTTTCCTCTTATCATTTTATGGCTACTACTAGAACTCGCCATAAATTTCCTTTTTGTGCTTTCTATTTCTTCAATTGCCCTTTGTAAGTCATAAGCTTGCTCAATCAAACGAGTCTCATTGATCAGATCAACATATCGCACCAACCTTATCCTTTTCAACTCAGCTTGAAAATAAAGATTAAGTCCTACCCTGACTAACCTTAGCAACTTCATTATTCTATACCGCTTCTAGGGCAAATTTCAACAACTTGCTAAACTCTCGTTCATATTCTTCAATAGTCCTTCTCGCTTGCCTCAACTTATAGTATTCCTTATACATTCTCTCCTTTATACATTCAAGGAAGTACTACTCTAGAAACGTATCCCTAAAGGTATTCCAATCTATGGGTTCTACCATTGTTCGTTTCTTACATTTCCACCAATTATTTGTACGTCCATCCAATAAAATGGTAGCAATCCCTACCTTTCTATTATCTTTGACCTCATGTACTTCAAAAGCTTTTTCTAATGAATTAATCCATTCTTTTGCAACTAAAGGGTTAGTTTTTATCCCATCAAACGGTTTCACTATACATTGCACTTGAGCTAACTTATCCCTATTCACTCCATTAGCCCAAGCCAAAGCAGTTGCAAGTTGCTGTATTACATCTATTAGTTGTATTAGCGGAGCTTGATTTGGTTGAGGTTGCTTTTCTTCCCTAATCTGTCTCCTAAGAGCAATTGATGAATCAGGATCCCCACTTGCATGTGTTCATACCATTTTCTGGATAGCAACAAACACAATAGATACAATTAGTTTTTCTATATTGGTCACTACTAACAAAGTTAAGTTCATATGATACTTAGCTACCCTACACACCTCAAATGCATCAAGTACTATAGTCTATACATCATACCCTGATACCACCTAAAGCATGTCACATCCCAACATAGCTTAGGAATGAGGATTCCTTGCCCTTATTAGACATGGTAGGGTGCATAAGCATTCATCATAATTTACATTTCTATTAACCTTTCTTGTTTTCTTTTGTAGGTGACAAATTGGCAATATCCAGGAAGTTACCCTAACTTAGTGGGTTGGACGTATTGAGGCGGTAAGAGGCTAGGATAAAGCCTAAGAAGGACACCATACCAAAGACTAAGCCCCTCAAGCTGAAGTCAAGCATGGAGGAGATGAGCTAAGGGGAGCAACCAGTTTTGTAAAGGACCCCTTTCGATTCCCTTATCATGGAGTTAATGGTGATTGCCCTAGAGACAATAGTGGCTTCATCATTTAACCCCCACTACCATTGTGAAGGAGAAAGTACCTACTGCTACTCAACCAGAGGTGGTGGTATTTGGCACATCCCGACATAGCATAGGATGTATCATCACATAGAAATACCTATTTATATTCAACAACAGTTCCATTTATAAAAAAGGAGTCCTACATTAGAGTTCAGCTTAACACTTGTTTATATAAAAGATTACATCTATCAAACTTAACCAAAGCTAAAATATAGTAATTTTTTTTTTTATATGTACAAATCCTTTATAGACATAAGAACAAAATACTGTAAGACTTCTTCAAAAGTGGCTAACTCCATCTTAAGCGCTCTTGAAAGACTTTTCCCCCCCCAACAGATGTTGCCCTGTCAATTCTCTTCATATCTTAAGGATACACAAGTATCTTTTTAGTTCTCTGTGAGCTAAGTGAGACTGGAAAAAATAAAACAAAAAACACACACAATATACATTCACAAAAATCAATACTATAGGACATTCGACCTCATAACCCCAGTTATCAATATAAATTGTTTATGTAGAAAATCTGTGCTATGCTCATACACGTGATAAGCATCGGTATCGATGTCCTATACTTTTCCAATTCTTCATCCGGTTAGTCGACATACTCGAGCATTTAGATACAACGCTCAAGAACTTAAGGCAATAAAGAGGTGCTTGAGAGTAGAACCCCCAACAAAAACCATGCACTATGGCTTAAAAATCCAATACATAGTCAATCACACATCATGACTATAATAGGTTGAGTAATGCAGTTTTGTATGCTCAAAAGCCAACTCAACAGTTTTGAAGCTATTAGAAACTCGACCTATAGGTCATTTCGTGCTATGCCATCAATGTAATGAATGGTACAATAGCCTAGTATTAGGTACGAATCTCAAGTTCCACGTTGTAAACAATTCAACTATCTTAACTTTAACATTGTTTCTCAGCTTTATATTACATTCCTTCACATAGAGTTCATTTAGGTAAATACCTTAAGGAACAGTTCAATCTCTAAGTTTTCTAAATAGAATTACATATCGTTGAATCAGTCATGTATAGGGAAACATTTCACTTTTTCGACACACATATAACAAAATCAGGTATCCAATCAATCCAACTTGTCATTACAATTCACAACACAACTGACTCTATGTCAAGTAGACATAGGTCTACTTGCACAAAAATAGAAATGTCCACTTACCCAAGCTTGATAGTGGCATAAAATCCTAAGCTTCACAATATGATCCTTCCTCACCTATCATACCTGGGAAAATACATACAAACTCTTAGTTAACTAAGGGTTAATACTAAGTTTTTATACGTTTTTACTATTATGTTTCCAAGCTTATTTTGATTGTATCTTATTCATTTTTTATCTGATTTTAATAAACATTATATTGTCGAGATCATTATTTTGATCACTATTAAGATATCTTAAGAATCATGATTAATCAATATTAACAAATGTCCAAAAATACGCTTTCGTATTCCCAATTTGTCCGTACATTAATATAACTTCGTAATTATCTCAAATAAACTCAAAATCTAAATTAAAAATCCTAGAATTCCATATTTCCTAAACTGAACAGCACCCATTATGTTCCTAAACTGTCATTCTTTCACAAATACAATAAATATCTCCCTAGGACTAATTACTATATCATATATTAGCTAATATATAGGTTTATATCATGAAAATACATAATAAATAGTATATGAGCTCAAATAATTCCACAAAAAATCCTATAGACTTACAATAATATGTAGTTTAATTATTGATCATGAATTATACTAAACTAGCTATTATTTATTTTTAGGAAAATAGCGGTTTTAACTCGAAATTAGTAAAAATCGAACAGATAGGCGAATTTAATCACACTGTAAAATTCAAGTGCTCCAAACATCATTATGAACTTTCAGAAATCATAATACATAGGGCTCATACTTTGATTTTGTTAAAAATTAATTAATTCAATAAAATAGCAAAATTGCCATTTTTATCCAAAATAATTACAATAAATAGTAAACATGATTATTTTAAAAAATTCTTGTTACTACAATTAAAAACATATATTAGGTATGTTACGTACAAATTTTCAACTTGAAAGGACATTATTTAATATTTCTAAAA
This sequence comes from Lumnitzera littorea, assembly GCA_024138015.1. Lineage (NCBI taxonomy): Eukaryota > Viridiplantae > Streptophyta > Magnoliopsida > Myrtales > Combretaceae > Lumnitzera > Lumnitzera littorea. The sequence continues at coordinate 76,469,399 of JAMXBB010000007.1, forward strand.
TTTAGCTCAATTTTCGTCCAAACAAAGCTATTTCTTAAGTACCTTACATTTTCAATAATTATTTCACTAAAATAAAATTACTATATTAATCTAAATGGATTAGGATTAATACCAGACACCAACAACCTATTGAACTATTTTGATCAAATTCTATACTCTGTTTTTACTCTAATTTTCTTATTTTTTTAAATTTTTTTCAAAAATTTCTTGTGTGTTTTTCTTGCATTTTTAGACTTCTAAAATATTGTTTTTGAAGTATGCATGCCCTATTTATATTCTCCAAATGGATTAGGATTAATAAAAATTTGATATGTGGTTTACACATATCATTTTTTTTTTTTTAATTTTTCAATGTATGAGGTGTCATTTTCTTATTATTTACCATTTGACTCATCAATTCAAATTGATCATTGGCTATCACATCATGGGGTGACTCATCCTTTCAATTTTTTTATTAATTTTCTATTTTTTATGTTAATTTACCTTATTTTAATAATAATATTATTATATATGTGTATTTAATACAAACAATGTATATTACATATAATTTATTATTTTTATAAGTTAAATAACTTATCTTTAATAGCTCGTTATATCTAAATGCTTGAATTTCACATTTTCGATATTTATCGACTTTAGAAATAAATTGATATTTTCTTAAATTACTATTTTTATATAGTTTATTTTGAGAAATTAACTTTATTTTAATTACTTTATCTAATTTTTCTAACCTTACTATGAAGTTTGAAATTAAACGAATAACATAGCCTAATGCCCTAAATTTAAGGGCTCGGATCCTAGGGTAATCATATGGGCTCAAAATCCTAGGGTATTACAGTATTGTCCCTACTTTTTGTAGACATGGGATGGAAGATCGACGTTAGCGCTGAGGAGGAGTTGGCAAGTTAAAAGAAGAAGGCCCTGGAGGTAATCGAGGTGAGCTTGCAATCTTAAAAGAAGGCTTAGGAGATTGTCAATTTTCTACAGGTCGTAATGATCACAAATGATATATACAGGGTTAACTTAGACCAACTTCCTCCAGCTCATCCTTATCGTGTTGCCAAGTAAATGGGGACACATTAGTTAGTTGAGGTACATGAATGCCAGAAGTTAGGAGTTGTTCTTAAGGCATTCAAGAATGTCACCTATACATCTCGGAACAGTAAACTGCTTGAGGTGGATGAGGCCACCACCAAATAGGTTCGAGGGAAGATCCTACGCTCATAGTGGTCTATTCGGATAAGCAACTTGACATTGGGCTAGTGGGACCTTAGCTGCTAGGCAATGATGAGGTCTTAGATTCCATTTGATTAGGCCATCCTAGAGAAGGGCTTGTAGACGAAGTACACTCAAGTCCCCTATCTATAGGGACACTTTTGTGCCCTAGAGTGTAAGGTAAACTTCAATCCCCTTAAGATGCTTTGCTTTGTGGTACACTTTATGTTCTTCAATTTCTAACTGTGTTTATTATTTGACCTTCACTAAAGATATAATTGTAAATTAAGTATGTCTATACATAGTTACAGTTACTAAGATTTATTGTTACCTTAGTTTGCTTAGTTGATAAGCTAGAGTGTTTTATGTATCTTTTAGGTTACTTTATAAGATTCATCAGATATGTCTTCCTATTGACATCAAATGGAACTTAGTGAATAAAATTACTTTATATTAAGTTTTTCTTTTTCTATTTATCCTTGAACTAAGATGAAAATTTTTAATCCTTATATATATATTGTTGATTATGAGTGCAGATTTGAGTGCATTCAAGCAATTTAGTACCCTAGGTAATATCATACTGAAGTTCATTGTAATACTAAGGTCACTGATGACATGAGCTAGAGACTCAAGCGAGTGCTTTCCTACTGTAATGATGTTAGAGCACAACAAAAATAGTGGACATTGCCAATGGTGATGAGTATATATGTAGATTTCTACTTTGGTAAGAAGCACTATTAGAATGTTAGCTACTCATATGAATAGAAACCATATAGATTTGATTTAAAAGAGAGAGAGAGAGAGAGAGAGAGAGAGAGATTTAAATCTAAAATTGAAATCCTTTATCTTTGTATTGATATTTTGGAAGAGGTAAATGAGATTAGTGGAGCAAAAGGTAATAGGTGATCGAAATTCATGGCATATTGAAAAAGAGATAAGTTAGAGTAGTAGAGCAAGAGTCAACGGGTGAAGTAAATTCATGGTAGAGTTTTCCCTTTCAAGCCAGTACAACTTAAGGACAAGTTTTCCTAAGTGGAGGGAAATAAAGGGGTTGATTATGACAATTTGTGTGAGTTCGAGCTTAGTGTATGTGTTCACATAACGAGTAGGAAGAAGAAGGTGCAAAGGAGAAACGAAAGGTGTACAATCAGGAATGAAAGTGAAAATGAGCTTTAGTTTTTTCTATTGTACCTAAGTCAAATATTTATACAAGTATTTATTTCATGTGATAAATTAAATAATCAACTATTCCTATATCTTCTAACACTCCCCCTTAAGATGGAGCATAAATGTTAAGAACACTCATCTTGCATAACAAAGAATGAAATTGAGCATAAGAAAGTCCTTTAGTAAAAATATCTACTAGTTGCAATTTACTTGGTATAAAAATTGGTAAAACAACTTCTCCGGTAACTTTATCACACACAAAATGTAAAACCATTTTTAAGTACTTAGTGTGCACATGAAACACTGGATTGCATACAATATGTAATGCAGATTGATTGTCACAAAATAGTTGCACAAAGAAACTTCAACATGAAACCCCCTAAGTAATGAGATAAACCACATGATTTACCACGTTGTACAGCCCAAAGCCATGCACTCTAATTTGGGTAAACTATGGGCTATTGTTGTTTGTTTTTTCGACATCTAACTCACAAGTGAATCTCCAAGAAAGATGTAGAACCTAATAGTTGAATGCCTTACATCTAGACATCTATCTTAATCACTGCCACTATAAGCTTTAATAACAAGATCAGATTCGTTAGAGAAAAACAATCCTTAACCAGGTGCCTTCTTAATATATCTAAGAACTCTTTCCAAAGCTTGTTGGTGTGTTTGTTTAGGAGAATCCATGAACTAACTAAGTATATGCACAACATATGCTACATTTGGCCAAGTGATAGACAAATAAAGTAATTTTCTCATAATCTATCGATAGCGAGAAGCATTTGTTTGATCTTGTCTACTTAGCCTATAATTTGCAACAATAAGTGTATGTTAAGTCTCTAAATTTGGTTTTAATGACGATAAAACACTTATTAAGTAAATACTAAATATATCAAACAAGTTTTAGCAAGTGTGCAAGTCATCTAAAGTGTTAATTTAGTAAATGCAAAAGTAGGACATTTTTTTATATTGGTAGATTAAGTTAAACAAGTGATCTCATAAAGGTTTAGCTCCACTAGTCAAGTATATTTAGATAATATATTCAATACATTCCATTAAAGTCAAATTAGTATCCACGGGGATTAATTTTAATTAATATAAGGAGAAATGACTTGACAATTAAAGTGGGATTATAATATGGAGATTAAATTATGAGAAAGTGGGTTGATGCTTTGGACAAGATTTATATGAGATTTTATAATATTGAGTTCGAATATTTCTTTTTCAACCACTGCTTTATCTATTTGAATAGTGTTCATTGCAATGGAATTCTCAAGACATGTCTTTGAGTATGAATATTTTCCTGCAGCTAGTATTTTTAGTTTAATATGGAAATATTTAATTCATTTTATCAAACTCAATAAGGTCTATTTCTCCCTTAATGATGTCAAAGTTCAAGAGTTCGCCCATCAATGTAATATACATATTTGATTGAATTAATGTAGGAATCTCAAGTGATAGCTCTAGCTACGTGTTCCAAGTGTACATGTTCTTGAGGTGAAAATTGTTTGTGCGATGCCAAATATGGTTCAAGTTGTTGCAAATCAAGGTACTTATAATTTAAATTTAAAGAGATATGGATAAAGATATGGTGTACAACTTATTAGAGATATTCCTATTAAAATAAGAAGATTTGATTAGATATTATATTTATGAAAAGTTATAGTAAGATGATATAATACATTCTTGGAAGGGATATCTTCAAAATACAATTTGACATTTCTATTTGAGCTATATTTTGACTAGATCTAGAATATTTTATTAGGGAAACATATCTTTCAAATCATTTAAAGAATTTATGAGCTAAGTATATGGAATAAAATCAAGGCTATATACATTTTGGACAAAATTATAATTGTGTCAAAGATTATTTTTTGTATAGCAACAACGGGCATCTTTTCTGGAGGCTTTGCATGGGATTTCAATTATTATATCTCAAGCTAGTCAAACAGTATTCAATTCCAAAATTAAATCTTAATAGAATAAAAGCAAGGTACAAGAAGATGTCAACATTCATTATTTTTTATGAAATCCAAGGATCTTTTATAGAAAGGAAAAAATATTTATTTCTATGAAAAGGATCAACAAGCAAGCAATAAACACCACGATTAGAAGTCTAGAATATTCATCAATTTGATTACAAAATCTAGCAAGAATATATTCCTTTCATAATAGTACGGTTAAAATTATTATGAAAGGAAGAATTATATATTGTTATCAAAAGAAAATAAAAAAATATTTGTACACTTAAAAGGGAAGAAACAACCAACATTTCTTGACAAAAATAAGTAAGCTCAAATCAAGCAGCAAAAATATTCTTGCAAATGATTGCTTAAAGGAATCAAAAGAAGTATCAAGAATTAATTCAAAACATTGAATGACTTTCCAAATATTCCTCAACTAGTTGTTAGAAAGAGTAAGTATATAGTGGCATGGGATCCAAATGAGCAATATAAATGAAAAGGAAAAAATATATATAAGTGCAGCAGTGGTCATTTTTTATTATTCTCAAGAGAACGATCGGATCAGAACATTACTTTGTTTTATACCATTTCATTTTTGTGCTTATTTCTTGAAGATCATTTGTAATATATCATGCCTCGAAAGTGGAAAAGTCATAACAATTCTGCAATGTACACCAATTAATGTTAGTAGCTAGCTACTATTGTAAACTTGGTATACACAAGGCACATATGACTGAGCAACTCTGAAACATCTTTAATTCAATAGTTAACGTAAAATAAAGACATGTAACTCATATATTTCTCTTGAAAAATAGAAATTTGATTAATATAATTCTTTTGAAAAATAATAGAAGTTTCTTAGAGTTCTTATGCAAGAAAGTTTATAAAAGAATCTAAAATCATTTTTACAATAGATACAATATTACAAATTAGTTTACGTCATTCAAATGGCCCATTTGACTCCAAAACGAAGACAAATAAAGAACGATCTAATCTATTTGCTCCTCACTCCAAACCTATTGCCTATCTTTTCTATGCTCCACGGATTATGTGATCTTAGTGTCTATCTTTTAGGACTTGCAAAAGAACTATAGGATTATGAGAAAACACTGCTTAGTAAGGGGACAGAGATGGAAGCATACACAATATAACTATCAAGTAGGGTTATCAATCAGTTAGTTAGATGTAATGTAATGCAATAAGCATATGCCATCCATATGATGTTGTTTAGCCTATCGTGAAGTTATAGAAATTATGCCTACTCTCACCCAGGTTGAGGAGATTACACGTAATAGCCACAATACCATGGCTCATGACTAAACCTGAGCTTATGCAATTGATACTTAGCTCCTCCCATGACTACCTTCGAACCTAGTACCCCTAGCCTTGTCATGGCTTTCTCTTTTATCACTTAGTTTGACTAGGATTGAGGAAAGGCCAATTATTACTGTCTCGTCAAAGGGTCGATATTTGGTCAAAGAATCCTAATTGCTTTGTAGTCGGTTGCATTGCATGTCTAGTTAGCATTTAAATCTAAGTTTAGTTTAAGTTCGTATTAGGGGTGACCAACCAATTGCAAACACTCAACTTAGGAAACAAAATGTAACAAAGCAATCACAACATATAACATAGTAACAAAATTCAACCCGATACATCACATGCGTACATTCAACTACTTTAAAACCATAAACAAGTGTACACATTAGTCTCTAAGTACTTTTATGTAGTATTTCAAAATTCTGTTAAGCATTGATCTTACTTACCTAGATTCTTATTCACTCGTGTAACTTAGATGCTTCAGTCCTTTTGTCATCAATGGTACCTATATTACAAATCATATATTAATTTCACTACGATTCATTGAAGTAAGAGTATTTTAATTATTATACTTTTTGTTTAGCTTAACATTCTTTTAATATTCAATAGATATTGGTTATGAGTATTAAGTGTTATTACCTTTACATTGGTTATTTTGACCTTCTACTAGGTTTCTTTGGTTTTGTCAAGCTTGAATTTTTCCTAGTTTTTATTATTTTCCTTGACTTGATTAGTATTAAGCCTTAACTCATTTAATATTAACTATTGAATAAAAGTTAAGAAAAACTTGGTTTTCTATTTTTAAAAGTTTGGAGTTGCCACCCAATTGAGGTTGGGAAAAAATGAGTTAGGTTGAATCAATTGGGTGGATTGACTTTGACCTAGCCACTAGTCTACTGGAAAAAAACAATTTTAAAAATGGTTTTTGAAAACTAGAGGTTTTGGATTCAGGAGCTACCCTATTAAACCTTAATCACATGTTACTTTTTAACTTTCCGAAATTAAGTTGATCTTTTAAAATACTAATTTTAGAATGAAAGAATGATCCTAATTTTATAAATAGATGAAATTCCATTTACACACAAAAAGAAGAATAATAGAACTATTCACAAAAGGGAAAATAAAAGGCTTCTGTATTTTAAAAAATTTCTAAAATTATAGGGAGGACAAAAATGGGGTATGTATAGTTGTACCATTTTATAGTGAAGTTTGAATAAAACTTTATCACAAAGATAAAAGAAATATCATTTTCACTTTGAATGTATCTTAAGCAACATTGCAACTAGCTAGCTAGCTTAGGTTCAATTCACTAAGGATTTGTTAAAAGAAGTAAGATGGTGCTTTAGGAGCTAATTAAGACATTAAAGTGAGTTTTAGAAGGGCCTATTGCCTTAGGAGATGTCTAGAACCTTAAAAGATACTGAAGGGAGGGTAGTGCCCCTTTAAACTAGCAAGAACCCTAAAAAGAAATATAAGATGGAATAACACTCCTTGAGCTAGCTATAACCCTAAAGATAACCTGGTTGTGCTCCTCTAAGCCGACTAATCTAGGTGAATGGACAAAATACTCCTTAAGCTAGTTAAGACCCTAAATGAGAACTTAGTCATGCACTTCTAAGTTGACTAACCAAGGCAAATAGGGAAAGTGCTCCTTGAGCTACCTGAGACCTTAAATGAGAACTTGAAACCTGGTCATGCCATTATAAGGTAACTAACCCAGGCAAATGGGTGAAGTGCTCCTTGAGCTAGCTAAAACCCTTAAAAAAAACTTAGTCATGCTCCTATGAGCTGACTAACCTAAGCAAATGGGCAAAGTGCTCCTTAAGCTAGTTAAAACCTTAAAAGAGTACTTGCTTGTACTCCTGTGAGCTGACTAACTTAGGTAAATAGGTAAAGCACTTCTTAAGCTGGCTAAAACCCTAAAAGAGAACCCAATCATACTTCTATGACCTGATTAACCTAAGCAAATGGCTAAAGCACTCCTTGAGCTGGCTAAAAAATGAGAATCTAAAACTTGGTCATGCCCTTTTAAGCTAACTAAACTAGGTGAATGGGTGAAGTGCTCCTTGAGCTAGCTGAAACCCTAAAAGAGAACCTGGTCATGCTCTTATGAGCTGACTAACCTAAGAAAATAGGTTGACTAACCTAGGTGAATAGGAAAATCACTCTTTAAGTTAGCTAAAATCCTAAATGATAACTTAAAACCTAGTTTTACCCTTCTGAATTAACTAACCTAGGAAAATGGGTGAAGCACTCCTTGAGCTAGCTAAAACCCTAAAAGAGAAATTGGTGGTGCTCCTATGAGTTAACTAACTTAGGCTAATAGGCAAAGTATTCCTTTAGTTGGCTAAAACCCTAAAAGAGCACTTGGTCATGCTCCTATGAGTTGACTAACCAAGGCGAATGGGTAAATCACTTCTTGAGTAAGCTAAAACCCTGTAAGAGAGCTTAGTCATGATCTTATGAGTTGACTAATTTTGCTGAACGAGGAAAGCGCTCCTTAAGTTGGCTAAAAACCTAAATGAAAACCTAATTGTGCTCCTATGAGTTGACTAACCTAAGTAAATGGTTAAAGTGCTCTTTGAGCTGGCTAAAACCCTAAATGAGAACCTAAAACTTGGTCATGCTCTTATGAGTTGACTAACTAGGGTGAATGAGCAAACTACTCCTAGAGTTGACTAAAACCTTAAAAGAAAACCTAGTTGTGCTCCTATAAGCTAATTAACCTAAGCGAATGGGCAAAGCACTCTTTGAGTTTGCTAAAACCTTAAATGAGAACCTAAAACCTAGTCATGCCCTTCTAAGCTGAATAAACTAAGTGAATGGGTGAAGCACTCCTTAAGTTAGGTAAAACCCTAAAAGAGAACCTGGTCATGCTCCTATGAGGTGACTAACCTAAGCGAATGGGCAAAGCACTCCTTAAGCTAGCTAAAACCCTAAAGGTACATTTAGTGCATGGAATTACAATTCCATTCCCTCATTATTTCGCCATCACCACGTTTACTTAGTTTTTTGTCACAAAATCGCAATTCTAAAAGAATCTCTATTACTTGAAATCAAGTAATATTTAAGTAATAGGGATTCCTCAATTCAACCAAGGAATTACGATTCCTTACTACCACCACCACCACCATTATCGCTATCGCTATCACCACCGTTACTGACCACCATTGCCATCGCTGTCGTTGCTATCGCCGCCGCCACCGCCTCCACCACTACTATCGATCACCATAGCTACCTCCACCACTACCATTGCTGCCACCACCACCATCATCGCTACCATTACTACAGTTCACCACCTATTACTTTAGGATTAGTTGAGAAAGAAATGGACCGAAGATAATTTAGTCATTAAACCTATATTATATATCTATTCCTAAATTGCTTATAAATCCAACTAAATAAAGTAATATGTATTACACATTTATTCCATTCCTTATGGAATTCCAATTCCATTCCCTCCTCATTCTATTCTGTAAACTAAATGTGTCGTAAAAGAGTATCCGGTCATGCTCCTATGAGCTGACTAACCTAGGTAAAGAGGTAAAGTGCTTCTTAAGCTAACTAAAACCCTGAATAAGAACTTGAAACCTAGTGGTGCCCTTCTATGTTGACTAACCTAAGTGAATGAGCGAAGCGTTCCTTAAAGTAACTAAAACCCTAGAAAGATATGGAGTAAGACAATGCTCCTTGAGCTAATTACAAACCTAAAAAGATTGAAGTTTAATGCAAATGCAATGTTTAAAAACCAACTTAAATGCATGGAAGCACTTACCTTGCTTTATAAATAATGCCTAAACGATCAAGCCTTTTCTTGAGAAGTCCTATAAAAACTAATGACTTAGCCTTTAAAAACCATTCTCATCTTGAAATGGAGCACACAAAGTTCTACTTTCCACTGACTTTAAGGAGAGTGACCCAACATGTGAAATACCTCTTCTTTGGATTAAAGAGGTCATGTCCTACATAAATCTTCAATTTTTCAATTGAACTATCTCTTAGCTTCCCTTGGTTAGATCCAAGCCTTTATCAGGTGATGGTTATCTGTCATGAGATGTGGCTCTACCTTAAAAAATAGAAAAACAATCACCCTATTGAGAAAGGTGAATTCATAATAAAGAATTTTAAGAGTTTTTCATTAATTATCATTGTTCTAAAGCTTGCTTTCATCTTCTCTTGTGTTTGCAACGTATAAGATTTCTTTAAGTGGAGTAAGAGAATAAGACCTTTTGATGAAGCAAGAAAAGTGTTGGGAATCATCCAATGCAAACGACCACTAAGGATACTAGCTTTACTTATAGAGAAAAGAAAATTAGACCATAGTAATATTTAAGATTGCTAGCATTTGGTGTTCTAAGTAAAAATTTCATTGATTTTCAAGGGTAGTACAATTTTACTACATTGGCATTTAAAGGGTCCCTTGAACTTAGACCATCCATTTATGACAAGATTAAAGCCCCTCCTAATGGCACTCTTTTCATAATATAAGATCCTCCGTAATTCAGAGCAAATTTCGCTTTAAGGTCTTGTATATTGGGGAGAGCCTTTCTCAACACTACATCACCCTCTTTAAAATTCCAAAGCCGTACCTTTTTGTTAAAAGCTTAAGCCATCCTTTGTTAATAGTACTGATTATGACATAGGGTTGTCAATCTCTTTTTGTTAATTAAGTTTAATTGATCAATGTGCTTCTTTACCCAATCAGCCTCATCCAATTAAGTTTCTAATAGCACTCAAGAGATGGGATCTTGACTTCCACTGGTAATGTTGCTTTAGTGCCATATATTAAGGAGTAAAGAGTTGCCCCTATCGGCATATTGATAGAAGTTTGATAGGCCATGAGTGCAAATGGTAACATCTCATGCCAATCCTTATATGTAACAGCCATCTTTCCAATAATTCTCTTGAAATTTTTTTTTAGTTGCCTCTATGGCCCCATTCATCTAAGGTCAATAGGGGGTAGAATTCCTGTGGATGACTTTGAACTATCAACACAACTCTAACATGAGTTTGTTGTTGAGATTTGTGCCATTATTGGTAATTATTGTTTACAAAATCCCATATCGAGCCAAGATATCTCTCTTGATAAACTTGATCATTACCCCTTTAGTAACACTTGAATAAGATGAGGCTTCAACCCACTAATTGAAATAATCAATGGCGACTAGTATGAAATGATGACCATTTGATGTCTTTGGAGTGATTGGGATGATAATGTTTATACCCTACATAGAAAATGGTTATGGTGCAGATAAGGTGTGTAACTCTTAAGGTGAAGCATTTATTTTGTTCACATAAACTTAGCACAAGTGATAATACCTAACATGCTTGATGCAATTGCCCTCCATAATTGACCAATAGTACCCTAGCCTCATAATCTTCTTGATGAACATGTAGCCATTCATATGGGGGCTACATTCTCCCTCATATACTTCCTTCATCAAAACTCCAATTTCTTTATCATCCATACACCTTAGAAGCATACCATCAAACGAATGTCGATATAAGGTAGACTCACTTGTTAAGAACTAGGTGGCTAACCTCCCGATCGTCTTTTTGTCCATTTTCTCTACATTATTGGGATACGTGCCATCTTGTAGGAACACTTTAATGTCATGATACTAGGGCTTTTTATCATGTATACCTTCAATTGCTAAATTGAAAGCAAGCTTCTCTTCAACTTCAATTTTTTAGTAGTTGAATTTCAATCCCATTAGATATTTAGATTATGGATGCCAAAGTAGCCAATGCATCAATAAATTGGTTCTGAGTCCTCGAAACATATGTGAACCTAACTTCTTGAAACTTCCCCACTAATTTAACTAAGTGTTGGTGGTAATGTACTAGTTTAAGATTCTTCATTTTATATTCTCCCCGAGCCTAGCCAATAATAAGTGAAAAATTCTCATATAGTTTTAATTCCTAAATCTTCATATCTAAGGCCATTTTGAGTTCTGCAATGCATGCTTCATATTCAACAATATTGTTGGTATATGGGAAAATGAGCCTTATAGCCACCAAAAACTACGTACCTTCAGGAGATATCAGTATTGCCCCAATTCATTAGGAAATCTGACTTGCACTCCTAAGAGAATATCTTTAAGGGGATTCTCTACTAGTTAATTTGTTAGGGCTTGCTTACTGACTAAATTTTAGCTCACATATGTGATGTCAAACTTTGTCAGTAACATTGCCACTTTAAGACCCTACAAACTAAGGTTGGCTTTTCTAGCAAATACTTCAAAGGATGATATTGGGTTGGTAATCCAATATGGTAGTAAAGTATGCATTATTTGAGCTGATGCATGACCTAGACCAAAGCACAACACGTTCTTTCAATTTTAGAATATTTCTATTCCTTATTTGTAAACTTCTTAATCAAGTAAGATATGGCCTACTCTTTTCCTTCCTCATCTTTCTAACTAAGCATATACCCTATGGACTCTAATAATATAGTGAGCTACAGAAACAATGGCTTCCTAGGCTTAGGAGCTACTAAAACAGGAGGGTTCATAAGGTATTTATTGATCATCGTAAAGGCTTCCTTGCATTCCTTATCTTAGTTTATCTTAATGTTCTTCTTTAGCAACTTAAATAAGGGATGGCATTTATCTATAAGTTGAGATATAAACCGAGCTATGTAATTTAATTTGCGCAATAAACCCTTAACCTCTTTAAGTGTGTGTGGAGAAGGCATGTCAATTATTACTTTGACTTTATTAGGATCTACTTTGATGCCCCTTTGACTGATTATAAAACCTAGCAACTTTCCTGTTATCACCCTGAAAGTTCACTTCTCTAAATTCAACTTCAACTAGAATTTCCCCAATCTGTCTAACAGTTTCCTTAAATTTTCCACTAATAAAGGCATATTTCTCATGTTTTAAAAGTACAAATTAAGATAGAATTATTATAGATTTTATAGAAATCATTAAGAATTGGTATTTAATTATTTTCATTTGGACATTTTAGGAATTAGAGGATGCAAGAGTGAAATTATAGACGATTTAGAGGAATTTTAAGCAAATAAATGAAGTTCGGATCAATACATGCAAATTGGAATTAAAGGTAGCCGACTTGCAACTTACAACTTACACTAGCAGCCTTTGGTGGCTACACCGCTGACCTAAAAGCCGGCCTTGCACTTATACCACTAGTCTTCATGAAAAAGAAACTTCACGCAAGTTAACCCTAATTTTTTATATAAATAGCTTATGCTTCATCATTTGAGAGACTTTTAGACATACTTTTCCTTAGACGTCGAGAGTCGTAGAATAGTTTTTAGATAGTTTTTGAAGAATTTTTTGGGAGAAGCACTTTGATCATTAAGAGGATTTTGCTTTTGCTATAGAGACCAAGATTGAAGTTGCAATTGAAGATTATTTTTTTCCAATACAAAATTGGTGACATCTATTTCAATTATTCTTATGCAACTCTGCGAATTACTTATGTTTTCAATTATGAATTTCCTTGCAATTTCAATTAATATTTGTGTTTTTGTTTCTAAATCCATGGCTAACTAAAATTATTTGTGGGAATTGATGAAACCCTAGATAGTTAAGATGATGATTGTGTTCATGTTATAGGATTATGAGATATATGGATGATTCATGATTACAATTTCTATGATTTCGATTATAATTGTTAGAAATCCTAATAATACGAGAGTTGATATAGGGTATGTTAGCTGTTCTTAGTTGATTTGATTAATCAATGTAGAAGTAGAGTTAATTGAATTAATTATAAATTATCTAAAAATCAATGCAATGTTTAGAAATTGATTATTCACTAAGATATTAAGGATAATTAATTTAGAACATTAAACAATCATAGTATCGAGAGATATATGATTATAATTTAGAGTCCATTGTTAATTGGAAGATATGGAAGCTAACTAATTATTTAGGGGTTTAAATTCTTAAGTTTTAAGGTATAATAATTTCACTTGAATGACCATATAGTTATTAATTTATATAATATGTTAAGAATTTGATTTACGTAAGTTAGGGAAGATTTTAATTTCCTATAATTCTCAATTGATTGCTTAATTTTAGATTTTTCATAGTTGTTTTCTTTTCAATGGTTTTAGAGTAATTATTAGATTAATTAATTTAATTTTGATTGCTTAAATATTGATAAGAACTAGTATAGGAATGATTCTCTCTTTTTTTAGATTTCGTACTCATATCGTCAACATATACTTCTATTTTCTTGTGTATCATGTTATGAAAGATTGTAACCATTACCCTAGCGTTTTTAAGTCTAAAGGGCATCATCTTGTAGCAAAACATACCCCAAGTGGTATTGAAAGTTTCTTGGTCTTATCTTCTTCAAACATTTTGATCTGATTGCATTTGGAGAAGCCATTCATAAATAAGAAGAAATAGTTCCCGACTGTATTATCTACTAAAACATCTATGTAAGGTAAAGGAAAATTATCCTCACGTGTTACCTGATTGAGATCTCAGAAATTTACGCATACTCTAATTTTCCCATTCTTCTTCATTACTGGTATAATGTTGGCCACCCATTTAGGATAATCAGATACCTTAATGAAACTGACCTTAAGTAATTTCTTAACCCCTTCTTTAATCTTTAACAAGATATTTGGTGGGAATCTCCTTAGCTTCTACTTCTTAAGTTTGATGTCCTCTTATGTAGATAGGCAATGGACTACAATTGAAGGATCTAAACTAAGCATATCTTCATAGGACCATGTGAACACATCTTGATACTCAAATAATAGCATGGCTATCTCTACTTTCTACTCTTCTTTTAAGTCACCTCCAATCTTCAAATTCTTTAGGTTATCATCGGTCCCTATATTGATTGTTTCAACTGGTTCATCTATAAAAATTCTACTTGGTTCATGTTTTTGCTAGTTTTCTTGTATTTCACTTGGTTATCAACATCACTCTTGAAGACTAACCCAGTAGGGTGGAGAGTGATATTAATATTTTCATCATCCACTTGCAAGAGGTATCCCTAGTTTTCATTCAAAGCATTAGATCTAGACAAAAAGTATATAGAGGAAAGAAGTATAAGTCACAAGGGAAAAAATGGAGAAAAAGAGAACTGATGTTTTATTGAATATTGGAGGAGTTCTTATGAGTACATCAAGGAATGATAATGATTATTGAAAACCCTAAAAAAACTAGATTACAGTTCACCCTTTACCTTAGTGAAGACCTATTTCCATTTGCAGGATGGAGAACCAATTATTCAAATGTTGGAGCTTATGGGATGGGCCCACTAAGTTTGCTTTGCTAAGGAATTTTTCTTCAACAAATTCAAGGGTCCAAGTGTCAACCTAGACAAATGTCTCAGTCAATGATGGAAAGGTCATTGAGGCATAGTGCAGTCTATCACCTCTTTTGCCCTTTACTTGCTTCAATTAAAATTCTTCAGTGAGGTTTGAAGCATAACCAAGGCCATAAGTACTAGTTTGGCCTTACTTGAACTTCACCTTCTCTATCCCTCCTTTATTGGAACCAATAACCTTGTACACCTCATCAAACTTTTGTAAGTCAAAGCCCTCTTACTCCTTAGTATCTATATAGGGTATGGCCATTCCTTTATAGATATCATAGTCTTAATCTCAAAGAATTATTATCACTTAGTCATTTGAGAAAAACTTGACCTTTTGATGTAGGCTTGAAGGTTTGGCCCCTATTAAGTAGATCTAAGGTCTTCCCAAGAGCAAGTTAAAGGTTCTTAGGATGTCTAAGACTTGGAATTGAATACTAAATGCTTGAGGGCTAATATCAATTGCAAGTCTATCTCCCTTATAATCTTCCTTTTAGATCTGCCAAAAGCTTGAACTATGGTAAAACTTGGCTTAATTGCAGTTGTATCAACACCCAACAAGTCTAGGGTAGCGAGAGGACATATATTTAGTGACAATCCATTGTCGATAAGGACTTTAGTTATGATTATGTCGTTGCTTCTTACTAATGTAAAGAATGGCTTAGTATGTTAGTGACCTTCCTTACCCAATTCTTTGATTGAAAAAGATATCTAATTTATGGTGAGGATAGAATTGGCGATTAGTCTAATTGTCACAATTGATATTTCACGAAGGACCCTAACCTCTCTCAAGGTTCGGAATAGAGCTTCCCTGTGTGGTTTAAACGCCAACAACAAGCCCATAAATGATATTTGTGCTAGAGTTTTAGTGAGTTGATCCATTATTTTGTACTCACTTAACTTGATATTTTAGTGAAGGTAGAGAGCCCTTCTTCATGTTTAGTCGTTTTGTCGCTTGTCTCCTCTAGCACATTATTCTTTTTTAGATCTTCTTTTAGGTCATAAACCTTTCCACTTTAGGTAATCCCACCTACTAAAGGATTTGATTTCTCTTGGTAAATTGCTTAATAATCGAATGGGGCAGTCCTATAGTTTTTAAGTGTTACTAGTACGTAGAAGGTATACCTCTTGGCTCTTAAAGTTTGGTCGTTCTTCTAAAATTGAAAGACTATAGGTTTCTTATTTGAATTAATCATGTTGATTATAAGATTCGAATCATCAAAAATCATGTTGATAACAAGGCCATAGTTGGGTAGGGGATTATTGTTGACATTTGGAGCTAGGGCTTCTATAAAGTCTAGTTAGACTGATCCTTTGTTAATTAAATCTTGGATCTTGTTTTTCATTCTCTAACACGAATCAATCAAATGCCTTACCTGTCTTAAATGATATTCACATTTTTTATTAGGATAAAAAAAAATTCTTAGTTTGTATCTATCACTAAGGAGTTCAAACCGAATCAAGTTGTCCTTTTCTAATTTCTCAAAAACTTAGCTGAGAGGAATAGGTATTTTACTATACTGTCTTAGGGCCTTGTTGACTTGAGGCTAGTTTCTAAATTGTTGTTGGATTTGAGGAGGATTCGCCTTGAAAGAAACTTGAGCATTGGGCATAACATTTGAATTCACTACGATGACCATAGCTTCTTTAGCTTTACATGCTACTAGTCTAGGAGTGGATGATGAAGAAGATGGTCTTCTATCAAATGATTCTTAAAGCTTACTAGAGGAGATAGCACATTTAATTCTACATCCTGCTACTATAACCTTTGTAAAACTAAATTAAGCCTTCCCAATTAGATGGGAGAAATAAGGGTTATTAAGTGTATTGATAAAGGTGAAAGAAAGTTCTCTTTCAAACACTAAGGACGGAAACCCTTGCAACTAAGGCTCTTTACCTCTAAGTGTACCCTTTGAAAGACTCATTATTCTTTTTCCTAAGATTCACTAAATCAATTATTGTTGGAGCCACTTTAACATTGAATCTATACTGCTCATAAAATGCCTTAGCAAGTTTTTCCCATGTGTTTACTTAGTTTAGGTCAAGTTAGGCATACCAAGTCAATACTGAACCTATCAAACTATCTTAAAAGGTTTGAAACATAAGCTAATCATATTTGACATATTTGATCATTTTGCATACGTATAGTCTAGTGTGCAACTTGGGGTATCCAATCCTATTATACTTTTCAAGCTTTGGTACCTTAAATTTCTTAAGGTAAGCCCAAACATTGTATGTGGAGAAATTTGTGATACCATCCCACTCAAAACTATCATAGCTTCCAAGAGCTTTCATTCTTTTTGTGATTTGTTAGGTCAATTTTCTTTCCAGTTCTTTTAAGTTGTCGTGATTGGGCCCTCGTCTCGTATTCACTAGGAATGAATATGTGCTAGGCTCAAATGTCAGGTTGACCTTAAGATAGACTCCTTCTAAGTCAAATGACTCAAATGTTGACTAAACTTGTGGATAGTTCTCTTTAAGAGGTGGCCCCTCGACCTTCCTTTTACAATAGGCCTTTGAATGCCCCTTATTTGATGTCAACCAGAAAATTCATTTATTCAACCATTTTTACTAAAGTCTTTTCAAAGGAGCAAATCCTCAAGTCAGTAGGATTAGTATTTTTAAGGTTGATGTTATTGTAACTGTTGTCATTGATTTTGTCGTTGTCATCTCCTTAGCTAGCCATTTTAGTGTGTGAATGGGTTTCAATTGGACTTCTCTAAAAGGTTTGACATTTAGGAGCTATCTTTGAAGCCTTAGAGTAAGAACACTTCTCAACAAGTTAGCATAAAAACCTTTTATTGAGATAAGGAAGTGAAATGAATGAATGAATGAATAAATAAATAGATAGATAGATAGATGAGTAAAAAATGTAAGGATGTAAGGCACACAAAAGTAAAAGGATAAAACCGACAATTAATTAGCAAGAGGGTAACTTCATTTATTAGTTCACAACTTTTCAAAGTTTCCATTACATTATTTCAAAAGAAAATACATTGATTAAAGAGTACTTCTAATCCTAAGTTCTCTTATTATCTTTCTGGTGCTTAGCTAATGCTCTCTTTTACTGATTACTAAGTCCTGTTGGTATTTCATTTTTTTTTTTTTTTTTAGGTTAGGTTCAACTATTTCTTCAAATTCTCTAAGCCTTCTTTAGTTGATGTTCCAAAGCACAAGAATGTTGTTTAGAGTCTTGAAAGAGGTTTTCCCATATATTACGTTCTTTGTAGATAACTTCTACATAGGCCTATACTTAATCCTTATAGGTTGTTATTTTAGGGTTTGGTTCTATTGGTCTAGGTTGTATAACTTCTAACATTTGATATTAGATTGCCCCTGCCTTGTGAAGCTAATTATACAGATAGTCTTTGGTGACCCAATGCTTATCCACTTCTCTCATCCATCCTCCCAAAACGTTGTTAGGGTTGATTGTCTTTATTTCCCATAATTTCTTAATTTCCTAGAGTTTAGATATTTTTTGTGGCAATAGTAGATGAAGATCTTCATAATCAAGGATAGTGATATCCAATTAGGGTTTGTAGACTATTTCTTGAACTCCTCTAAATTGCCATGTTATTTAGGTAATATCTTATACACCATTTCATCCTAATCAGGGGGACTGCTTGAGAACCCTTACAAACAAATATTACTCTTTTGAAGATACTTTACCTGGCTGTTCATAAGATATTAGCAACTAGGAACTTTTGTAGGACTTTAACCTAACAATAAGTGGATTACTCTTAATGGACTTTGTCAACAAATGAATTTATTAAGTTGATCCTGTAAGTAAACTCTCTATGGATCAGGTTAAGCCCAAAACATTTCATATGACTTACAAACTAAACCATTAGTAATGCCATGCTGGTTGTCAATGCACCATCATTTTTTTCCTTTTCAAGATATTTAAGCTTCTAACTTGCTTTATGAGTAGGGTTAGGATGTAAGACTTGCCTTCAAGAAACTAACTTACCAATTCTACAACCCTAAAGTGGATAAGAAACTTTCCATTCGGGAATAAGATAGTCCCGAATGTGGATAAGATAAAAGCCTTAATTTTATTCTACCTCCAGGTTTTGGGATCGCCACAAAGGATGGTTTACTCATTAGAATTATGTTCAATCATGAACTACGCTTTCAAATTTTCTAACTTGATGTAGTTCCCATTGTAATTTTTTAGGGCCTTGTTTACTTTAGCCTTTCTAATCCCCAAAAATCTTGAGAAAGCATTTACTAAGTCAACTTCTAGGTTAAGAGTATATATACTTTCTAAGGGAGGAGCTTGAATTAGTTAGGTATACTCTTGCAGTATTGGACCGATTAGGTAAGGTCCAACTTGAAAAGCTACTTCTTTGGGTTCCTAAAAATGATTCAATGCCCTAATTAGGTTATCACGATTTTAACCTTAGGAAGTGATAAAATGGGTCTTATCTAGTTGGTGAAGCTACTAGTCTAAAGCGGGTTTAAGGTTAATGGGCTTATCAACAAACTTTCCTCTAAAATACACAGAGTTACATAAATAGGCCATTTCTGGAATAATTACAAAGAAACATTATTACGAAAACAAAAAAGATTATTTAGAACAAAATTGTTAAAAAACAAAAACCTATTTATATTGAATCTATATTTACAATTGATTTATAAAACAATTACAAAGAAAACTAAGGAAACTCTAAGTTGCCATCTTTCCTTTTCTTTTTCATTTTCTTTTCTTCTTGCTTGATTATTTTTCGATTTTGAATGTCGAGTGTGTATAAAGGATGGTTTCTAAAAGTCCTTAAGCTTTGCAACCTCATTCGTTTTTAGATAAATGCCTTCATTGGTCACATTGCAACTTAAGTGGGGGTAGCCTAATTAATCCTAAGCAATGGTTACATTATAGCACCCGGAGCCTACATAATGGCTGCCCTATCCTAAGGTCCTAATATGGCCTAGGTTTAATCGTGTCTAGCAAGCATTCATGATGCATTTAATAAACCCCTAAAAATTTAAACCAAACAAAAGTAACCCTACAAGAACAAAAGTTAATACAACTATATATAAATAAGAATATAAGAATGAATAAATAACACTTAGTGTGATTTTTTTGGAAGATAATTCTAAATTTGGAAGGTTAAGTAGCTGGCCTTCTTTACGTCTCTAATGGACTTGCCAAGTTGTAGAGCCTAATTTTTTTTTTATTATTTTCCTAAACTTGATTAGTATTAAGCCCTAACCCATTTAATATTAACCCTTAACTAAAAGTTTAGAAAAAAAACTTGGTTTTCTATTTTTGAAAATTTAGAGTCGCTACCCAACCGGGATCAAGAAAAAATGGGTTAGGTAAAACCAATTGGGTGAATCGATCTTAACGTGGCAACAAATTTATTAGAAAAACCAATTTTAAAACGGTTTTTTAAAACCAAAGGTTTTGGATTCAATGGCTATCTTATTAAACCCTACTTAGGTACTACTTTTTAACTTTTCGAAATTAAGTTTATCTTTTAAAATACTGATTCTAGAACGAAAGAATGATCCTAATTTCATAAATAGATAAAATTCTATTTACACACAAAAAGAAAAATAATAGAACTATTCACAAAAGGAAAAATAAAAGGTTTCCCTATTTTTAAAAATTTCTAAAATTATAGGAGGGATAAAAATGGGGTGACCTTCTATTGGGGTCTATTAGGTATATGGTACCTTCTACTCAAACTTCTACTAAGGTTTTAACTAGTAGTCTTTGATATGGAAACTTTTGTGTTACCTTCTACTATGGTCTCTTAAGCTTAGTGTACCTTCTACTTAAGTTTCTACTAAAGTCCTTAGTTATGTTCTTTACTTATTAGACATTCTATTCAAGCTTCTATTAGTGTCTTTACTAATGTTTCTAATTAAACAAACCTTCTACACAACCATCTATAAGAATTTGGGTATAGTTTTTACATTAATAAACCTTCTATTGAATTTTTTACTACTGTAAATTATAGTCAACTTAATCATAGAAGCTTCAACAATACCTTTTATAAGGCAATAGTTTGCACCAGCATCCATAGAAACTTCTACAAAACCTTCTATAGCTACTAACTCCTTATTCAACTCATCCAAAACTTCTATAGCATCTTCTTTAAGCACCAAATTCACTTCATTTCACTAAAAACTCCACTTTTCACACTTTTTTTCCCTTTGTTCAGGTTTAACTTAGTTGAGACTCCACTAATATTGACTTACATGCCCCAAAGCTAACACACATCAACATGTAAAACCCAAAGTTCAACCAAAAAGAGTTAAATACAACTAATTAACTAATATACCTAAAATATGTATATTAGGTTTGAAAGTTATGGTTTTTAGTGTGAAAATTCTTCATGTATAGCAGCTAGAACCTTCAATTTATTGTTGATTATTGGTGATTTTCCAACAAAAATTATTAATATAATAACTTAGGGAAAGTCCACATAAACACTTAAAGTAAAAATCACCATGTTTAGTTTTGGAAAATTTGTCTTGTTATAAAATCTCATAATCCCACTTAAAAATCAAGATCAATCTATTATATGTAACAAAAAATTACCCAAAAAGTGGTGAAAGATCTAACAAAATCATGTGAAAAATAGTGGATTTTCATTAAATTTCGGCTTATTAGTTTTCTAAAAACTAAAAATTAACCCTAACAAAATGAGAAGTTTTAGAAAAACTCTTTACATAGCAATTTTACATATATAATAAGGTATTTATAGAAAATTTTTTGTAAGGAAACTACATTATTCGAGCTTTTGAAAATCGAATTGAAAATCAACTCCGAACGATCCATTTCTTAAGAGCGATATATAAAATGATATTTTTACAAAAATAATAATTTTTTATGGAAATTTACTGAAGAATATGAAAGAATAAATTTTTCTACAATTTTCAAACAAAATTTGATATTTTTAATTAATTTTTGAAAATTAGGTAGAGTATCAAACTCACTGGCATTTGGAGTTACAGTGGTCATTAGTGATGAGGCTATTGTTGGAAACCTTAGGTGTTAAAGGTTCTATAGCCCATGCTCTATTAATTAACTTAGTTACATATTGCTTATTTAATTAATTTATTATATATTATTTTTTAATAACATTTACTAATTTTCTTATTTATTTAATTTACCTCTAACCTCTCTTTTTATTTCATGTCGATTTTCAGTATTCTAGAATTTTACAAAATGAAGTACTCAGTTTTATCATTTTAATTTATATTAATATTTTGCTTCAAAATTTAAATTTATGGGCTCTCTCTTTCTCTCTCTCTCTCTCTCTCTCTCTCTTAGCTATAATAACTTTTAGCATCCTAACTTTATCTTGAACCCATTCATGCAAATTATTAGGACGTCCTTAATTTAAGAGCTCGAGATTCTACAATTGTAGTTAGTTAAGTCTTTCACATATTATTCTAAATATTATTTTATTTATTATTATTATTTTTATGTCATCTTGTTAAATGTTTATATTATTAACTTATGATTGAGATCTCATTAATTTAGTTATAGAGCCTTATGATTTTCTTGTTTTCAACATATAACAAATAAAATTTGAAAATTTCAACTTTTAACTTATATTTATATTTTATTATCTAATCTTAAGTACCTAAATTCTTTAGGTTGTTTTAATGAATTCGTGACCATAATGTATATTTTAAGTTATACTAAATAAACTTTTATCTACATCCTAAATTTTCAATACTAAAGTTTAGGTGTCACATAACAATTCCTCATTATTTTTTTATATGTAGTCAAGAGTTTGTTGTGT
The DNA here is from genome assembly GCA_024138015.1 of Lumnitzera littorea. Classification (NCBI taxonomy): domain Eukaryota; kingdom Viridiplantae; phylum Streptophyta; class Magnoliopsida; order Myrtales; family Combretaceae; genus Lumnitzera; species Lumnitzera littorea. Next base: position 76,492,134 of record JAMXBB010000007.1, read on the forward strand.
ATTTGAGAGAGACTTCTATAACTCTATAGATCTAAGTGATTATCCTAAGGCGAGGCTGAGAGTAGAGGATTTTTATATCTGTAATCTCTTAAGTTTTTTTATTTGTTGAAAAGTAAATAATGGAACAACTCCAATAAGATGAATCGAGTCCCTAACGATGGACTTACAAGAGTGGAGTATGCACAAGGCCGAAGCACTACAATTTAATTCACCTAATCTTCTCTTCCCTTTCTTATTTATATTTGTATATATTTTATACTCTTATTATTAATTGTTAGTTTCTAATATTTTCATGCTAACAATTAAGTAATAAAGGGGAATCTTTATTTGTAAAACCTTTTTAAATCCTTTATTTTTAGAGATAACCAATTCACCTCCACCGCTACCTTAAACCTTACCCCCTTCACCACCACCCCACCCCACCCGGGCTCTTGGTTACTTTACTAAGACCTAGAGTGTAAATAAAGGCTTTGCATTGAGGAATCTTGCTTCAAATAGCAACTCCAAAGCAAACTTTCATTGGCTAAGCACTATCCCTTCATTTGACCTTACTAAGTCAAAGCTAATAAAGTACTTGAGTAACCCCAAATCCTTCATCTTGTATTGAGTATATAGAAACTGCTTAAACTCTTCAATCACTTTTAGCAATTTACAAACAATGGCTAAATCATCAAAATTATCACCAATTCCTTGAGTAAACAAAGCATAGTCATGATGTGACTGTTTAAACCCATTAGCAAGAAGACAAGACGTCAACTTAGCATTTCACTATCGAGAGGCTTGTTTCAAGCCATATAAAGGCTTTTTCAACTTGCAAACAAACCTATTACCATCCTTGTCACACTCCCCTTGAAGATCCAAACACAAAAGCAAATCCATATACACTTCTTCATACAAATCCTCATTATGAAAGGTATTGTGAACATCCATTTGATGGATGTGCTGACTAAACACATCAGCAAGAGCAAATAATAGCCACATAGTAGTGTGTTTAATTACAGGACTAAAAGTTTCATTGCAATCAAAATTCTTTTGTTAGCTATAACCCTTAGCCATTAATCGTGCTATATAGAGATCAACATTTCCATTAACCTTAGTCTTAAGTTTGTATACCCATTTGCAGCTCACTGTATGCTTATCCTTAAGCAAAGAAACTATAGTTTATGTGTTATTGTTTTCGAAAGCTTTAAGCTCTTCAACCATAGCTTATCACTAAGATTCAACATGTACAACTTATGTATAATAGCTAAGGTCAAAATGTCGAGATAATTAGATTGAAAAAGCATGAAAAGAGGGAGACAAAGAGTAATAAGATAAGACATTCTTAATAGGATACATAGTAGACACAAACTTAGATGATGTATCAATCAAGACCATGCTAAGATTATGATGATAATTAGACAAATAAGAAGGCAAACGGCAAGTTCTCGAACTCCCTCGAATTTGAGGAGCAATGATAATATCAAAATTATCCACACCAGAATGATCTTCTTATGAAGAAACACCAAGATTTCATCAAGTATCACCAACAATATTGTTGCTAGAACCTTGAGAAATTAGATGATCATATTGGGCAAACAATTGATTCATATAAGTAGGAAGATTATCAAAAGAACTAGAAGATATAGTGTTTATATAGTTTAGAGTATTTAGACTGTAAAGGAAAGACTGGTGTAAGGAGGGTATTTAGAAAGGAAACACATGTTCAATAAAATGAACATCTTGTGAAACTAGATATTTATGGTCAACCAAATCAAACAATTTGTAGCCTTTATCTCCAATTGGATATCCAATAAAAAATGCATAGCCAAGCTCTATGATCAAACTTTCTTCTATGTGTGTAAGGGTAGAAGCAAAACATAGGGAACCAAAATACCCTAAAATGTGCATAAGAGGGAGTTTTATGTAGTATTGTTTCAAAAGGTGTGAAGCCATTACGAATAAGTGTGGGAATATGGTTTATCAGGTAGGTTGTTGTAAGAACAACATCTCCCTAAGGAGACAAAGACAATAAAGATTGGAAAAGTAAAGCTCTAGCAACAATAAGAATGTGTTGGTGTTTTTGCTCCACTACATCATTTTGTTGTAGTGTTTCAATACAAGAAGTTTGATGTATAACACCATGAGATGAATAAAAATGAAGCAAGGAAAATTCTAAACCATTATCAATTCAAATCACCTTGATTGTCTGATTAAAGTGTGCAAAAACAAGCTAATAAAAACTTGGCATGATGAAGGAAATATCATGTTTAAAACGTATGAGATAAACCCAAGTTATACTAGTAAAGTCATCAACAATGGTAAGAAAAAATTTATGTCCTTCAATAGTAAGAGTTGCATATGGCCCCCAAATGTCCATATGAATGAGTTCAAAAGCAAGAGAAGTATTTCCAACATGTTCAAGAAAAGAACATCTATGCTATTTGGCTAAAGGACAAACTGAACAATCAAATTGATTACAACGAACAGAATTATCCAGCTTACTAATGTCTTTGACCCCTTTAAATGAAGGATGACTAAGTCGATAATGCTAAACATCAAATAAATGTGGCAATTTATTCAATATATTGGACACAAAAGATAGTATATGAGAATTACAAGTAGAATCATGAACAAAAGACTAATTAATGGACTACTCCAACAAATATAATCCATCTTAATCGTAGCATGTCCAATTACTATCATTGTAGAAGAGTCCTAAATATGAATAGAATCATTTCTAAATGTGAGCAAACAACTATTTTGAGAGGACAATTTAGACATATATATCATATTGAAGCAAAAGGAAGGGACAAACAAAACATTATGAAGAATAAGATCACAATTCCAATGAACTGAACCTTTATATGTAGCTTAAAGTTTTTGTTTATTTAGTAACTGAACATAACAATTGTTAATAGCAACATAGGAATGAAAAAGATCAATTAAGTTGACCATATGATCAGACACACTAGAGTCAAGAATCCAAGTAATTGTATTAATGCATTTAGACAAAATAGAATAGGCACCAAGAAGAAAAATACGTACCATGTTGCTGATTAAGGAAGAAATAGAAGAACCTAGAGAGCTATGCTACATAAGAGTTACTAGAAAAACTGTTAGACACAACTATACTATTAGAAACATTGAGTAAGCTTAAAAGATGAAGAACCTGATCCTTTGTGAGATTCAATGTCAAATTATTATTGGCCACACTTTCTGAATTAGCAAGAACAAATTCAGATCCATTATCAATAGCCAAATCTTTCGGAATATCAAACATAACCTGATTTACTCTAGAGACTTTTCATTTATAATGTGGTTAAAATCCTATCAATCTATAATACTCCTCTTTTACATGTCTACGCTTCTAACAACAGCTACATACCACTTCATTCTTTGAATTCCTCCTTACATTAGTAAAACTTTCCATTATAAAGGAATTAGTCAAGGATAAATCTTTAATCTTATTAAGTTGTTGAAACTCATCTCTAATAACTAGATTATACGCTTCATCAAGCATAGGAAAAGGTTTAAGAACTAGAATTTGCGATCTAAGAGCCGAAAAGCTATCATTTAGTCCATTTAGGAATTCAAAAACATAGTCTTTCTGAACCATATTAACAAACTAGTCAAAACATGCTTGATTACATGATCCACAAGCATAATGTGACAAAGGCCAAAAAATTCCTCCACTCTTCCCTAATAACATTCGACTTTATGAAATAATAATCTACAAACTTGTTTCCTTGCACTACATTGCTAAGTAGATGATGCAACTGATAAATCCATATATCATTGGGTTGTGATAATCTAACCTTTAGTTTTTCCCATATGTCTTTAGCAAAATTCATATACAAAATCGTTAACACAATCTACAAAGATATTGATCACATGATCTAAGCTACGATTAAATTTTTGCATTGATTTCAAATAAAAAAAAAAAGATCATCTGACTTTGCTGGAGTAGGAATTGTTCCATCAATAAATTTGATTTTGCTTCAAATCAATAGCGTAAGAAAAAACAACCTACTCTACATATTATAATTCAAGCTATTCAAAATAGAAGTAATTGAAACCAAATTTTGTGAATCATAGTGATGAATATAGTAAGGCGACGAAATATCTTCTAAAGGTGAAATTTGATAACTCATTTGCTCTGATGCCATGACAAATTATGTGAGTTCAAGCTTAGTGTATGTACTATGTATGTGTTGATAGGAAGAAGAAGGTGCAAAGGAGAGAAGGAAAGTGGATGGTTAGGAATGTAAGTGAAAATAAGCTTCAATTATTTTTGTTGTACCTAAATAATATATTTATACAAGTATTTACATCATGTGATAAATTAAACAATCAATTATTTCTATATCTTTTAACAGATTGTCCATAAATTTAGAATTATTTGAGTGAGGATAATTAATTTTACCATTTTTAGATTTTTATTCCTCAATATATTTAATCCTAACTTTGAGAGGTGATCAATTTTAGCTTCATAAGAATTTTGATTTATTATAATATCTATCAAGATCGGTGTGTCAGAGCCCTACAAGAAAGGAGGACACTTGCCGAACGGTTGGACCGTACGTTCAATCAACTAGCCTTAGATAGTTGTCGCAGATTCAATCATAGGTTGCGTGGTAATAAACGGAGCTATCCTAAATTTATCTAAATTCAATTTCTTTTTAGATGCCCCTTCTTACTTATCCTTATTCATCCCATACATATCAAGTAGGGTATGACAAGTGTGCCAAAATAAGTGACTTATCACGATGATTTGTAGATTTTTCCTATAACTCATAATATATGATCTTGCTAGTTGCTAGGATTTATACAGCTTTTACTAATCATTGCTATCTAATGAAAAATAATTTAAACTAGCAAAAGCAACGGGAGAAATTACGAATTGTGTATATATTTTTAAACTTTCGTAAATTTTGATAAATTGAAAATATAAAGAATATTTATTTTTTTTACTGAGATTAAAGTTTTAGTAATATGTCATCAATGCACTTTGATAAATTTAAAGGAGTATTTTTTCAAAGCAAAATCAAAATTTTAAAAATTATTTATAACTTTTAGAATTTAATTAAAGTTTTCGGAATTATTTATAATATTTAAAAATCTAAAGGTTTCTATTATGCAAATTGAGGTCAAAAACATGGGCTGTACTGACAACGAGGAGTAAAAACGGCTGTCCAATGCCCATACTTTTTCGAGCTGCAGACGCCAAAATTTCCATTTTCTCAAAAGCATAATCCTTCACTTAGTCTCACTGCAAGGGATATCCCAATACCCTAGCCTTTGACTCTCTTGAAAACTGTGTTTCACTGTTCATGCTCTCTTATCTGTTATTATCTGCCCCTCAAGGGTTTTCTCTTCTCCAGTTCACCACATTGTATGTGTTTATTTTATGCTGTTACCGCAATAGACAAGCAGATATGGCTGTTTGCTATTTGTACATTTTGCCTAAGAGGATGACAACAATCTGTCCAATAAAACCAACCTCAATTAACCTTTTTGTGTTCATAATTGTACGTGTAATCTTTGTTCTCTTCGTCACGTATAAAAAAAAGGAAAAAAGATTCAATAGTATTAATACGTTGCATAAATTGATAAGTAAAAATCAATAAATGGTATATAAATATTAATTAAAATTTAATATATAATAATAAAGTAACATATTTTTAAAAAATATATCAATTATATTTTTATATATTAAATTTTTGTTAATATTTTTTAAAAATATACTAATTATATCTCATATATTAAATTTTTATTAATATTTACATATTATTTATTGATTTACATAATGTATTAATATTATTTAAGCTTTTCTTTGCACTGACGTACTTTTCCCATCAACCTAACAAGCCTAGAAACAAATATTGGAGAGGGATACTAACAATATGAAAACTGTAAAAGCATTAACATGTACGTAGTCGTAGATCTCACCCTTTTATTATATTAAAATTAGAGAACTACCATGAGGATCTTCTAATGACTGGATGATCAGCTTCAAGAGCATTTAAAGTTAAAGGATTGGGGTAAAATATAGGTTCTACGAAGTTTTTCTGAATTTTTTCCTTCCTTTTAACATACGCCGGATCTGTATTTATATAAAATATGTTTCTTGAAAAATTATCTAATTCGTATTCAACCTATTTTAATTTTGAAGCTCATTTGGATGAATTGTCTCTTTATCTTTTACGTAGAGACGTAAGATTTGAAAAATTACATCTTTCCAAAGTTCCTGAGGCTTTCAGAAAGGCTTTAAATTGTCATCTAAACGAATTGCAATATTATGGCTTCCAAGGAAAAAAGAGAGAGAGAGAGAGAGAAAAGGATTAATTGCAATGTAATTTGAAATCTAAAGTCATTTTCCATATAAGGACAGCTTTTTCTTCATTTTCCATAAAAGTAGAACATGGGCTCGATGCAAGAACAGTCCACATATACGACACCTATATTTTTTCAACTTCACCTTTTTCTTTTTTCTTTTTTTTTTTTTTTAATTTTCTTTCGTGAAAAAGCTGTTAGTAGTAAAGAGAATTCATATAAGCTACACAAAAATTAACAACAAGAAGTGATACTAAATCTGTGAAAATAACTATATATATCAAGAATAATAGTTTATATATATTTGTATGATTAGTGAAAATTTTGGACGATATTATTGTTTTATCCTTTTTAATCATTCATAAGTTAGAAGTTATAATATGAAAACAATTATGCGCATATGATCATTATATAACCTTATTATTTTAGTGTACAACTACGAGTACTTTTTATGCATTAGACCCGGTATTTTAATATCAATAACTCTAGATTTATGATAGTGCATAGCCCTATAATTCACTTATACCGTACATATGTCTGTACATTAGTATATATGATGTACAATTATGCTCTCTATAATACATTTTTTATAGGGAAATTATTTATATTATTATGCAATAGCCTTAATATAATTATATACAATAACAAATAAAGGAAAATATACTTCATTGTCATAATGCCATAGGCACAAAGTATCTAAATTGGTTGTTGATTTTTGGCTTTGAAAAATAATTAATATAGAAATATAGCAATATATAGGATTTAAGAGGCGGCCTACTGTTGTAGGAAGTTCAAAGACCATAGAGAATGGGAATTCACCGTCGAATATCTAAATTTTTTCTGAGATGAGAGGACATGTGAAGACCATATCATTTTGCTAGCAAAAAAAAAAGACCATATCTTTTTTTATGGCACGTGCTTTAGAGTACATCTTAAGGTAGTCCTGACATCATTCATTGCCATCATTCTTAAAGATGAAATGAGAATCATCACCTTAAGGTACGCCTATGCTTGCCTATAGAAAACTTAAACATCCATAACAGCAGAGGACTGAGCAAACCAACAAACACAATAAGTATATGGGAACTCATTACTTCATGTACAAGCATTATCAATTGTAACCACATAAAAACCTACGTCATCCTCGGATTTTAATAATAAAAAAGTTATCATAGTTAACGTACCGTTGATATATCTTAATGTAATATTTTAAATATGATATATTACAATTATTTAATATAAACTATAGGTAATATATAATCATTACTGGTCTTTTTGTATTTGTAGAAAGATATACCATTAATGAAAATGTGAAAGTGAGAAAAGCTTTTAAAAAGAAATTAAAAGGTATTATACCAAACTATTATTAATAAAGTGATACAAATGATTAAAACATAAATATTGATTTACAAAAAAAAAAAAAAAACATTATGGCGTAAATAAAATTTAGAATATAATATATTACATGAATGATCGATGATTTAAGAATGAAAAAAAAATGCATAAATAGTTTTGAAAATGATTTTAAAAAGGAGAAACATACAACTACAATATTTTTTATACATATCTATTAAAGATCTAAAGATAAAAAATAACATAGATAATCCAGTTCCTGTTGCTCATAGTCCCGTTGAAGCATTGAAAGCCCATATTGAAATGACGAAGAAAAATTAGAAAGGAAGATCAATTATAAATTAAATCATGAGTTTGCTAAAAGAAAACCGACACTAAAATATTAGCATTCTTTTTCCTTTAGGATATATTTTATAAAGACAATAGTGTTGGACAGTCAAAACAATATAGGCTATAAACTTATTTACAGTGCGTTGAATTTTGGCATATAGGGATCCTTTGTATGAGTTCTGTAAAAAGGATATCCATCTTATAAGTATTTGATGAAAACAATCGTTTTCATACTTAGAAAAAGAAAAGGACATATGGATGGAAAAAATATAAAATCTAGTTATTTCCTTGTGTTGATAAGTAAAGAAACATACATCCTGTAGAAAGGAGAGGAAAATTCTAAAAGAATAGGAATTTAAGCTTCAAGTTCCAATAAAAATAAGATAAAATAAATTATAAGAATTATAGAAATGCATTAATATAGACAAAAAATTAGAAACTCACCCATAAGTTGTACTTCATTTTCCACCTCTTGAATTTTGGATTATACACAAAATTACTTTAAAGAAAATAAAGCAAGTTAAAAGCAAAAAAAAAAAAAAACAAAGAAAAAAAAATCAAAAACCATATATTAGAATATCAAGAAAAAAAATAATGGATTATAACACCCTTCAAGTTTAAATGATTTAAGTTAAAGCACGTGAGATCTAAGCACCTTTTCCAATTAGGCAATTATACATATTTAATTGTTTAATTTCATAGTCGCATGTAAATAAAAATAACCAATTACTTATGAAAAAAACAAAGTTAGAGACATATGGATGGAATGAAAAGAAAATATTGAATCTAATTATTCCCATGTGTTGATAAATAAAGAAATGCACATCCTATAGAAAGGAAAAAGAAATTCTAGAAGAATAAGAACTTAAACATCAAGTTCTACTAAAAATAAAATAAAATAAATGACAAGAACCATAGAAATGCAATAATATTAGCTAAAAATTAGAGAGCCACCCATTAGCTAAATTTTCCTTCCATCTCTTGAATTTTTTATTATACACAAAATTGCCAAGAAGAAAATCAAGTACATTGAAAAACACAAATTAGAAATCATATACTAGAATATTAAGAAAAAAAGTTAAGGCATTACAAACACCCTTTAAGTTTAAACAAATTAAGCAAAAGGTTTTTGACTAATTCTTCAATTTTATAGTTGTAGGTAAAACGAAATTGCAAAATAAATGATTCAATAAAATGGTATTTGGTTAAAACTTAACTGTAAATAAATGAAACAATAATAATTGTTTACCATTGCTTTTAATTAGACTTAATATGATATCATAATGAAATAATTGGAAATGTAAGTCGAATATATCCTTCATGGCTTAATATATAAAGAATATATATAGATATAGATAGACATATATAGATATATATATACAAACATATGAGATTGGTTTGCATACTTTCTCTCATCTTTCACTCATTTATATGAAAAGCATCCATACATTGAGGTTAAGGAAATTGACTTTACCTTAGCTTAAAGTTTAAGTTGACTAATTCTGCAATGTCACTTATTTAAAACAATATTGGGTCTAAGGCCTCGCCTCCTATTCTAGCTTGTAATAGCATTACCACAAATCCAATAATTCCTCTTCATTGTGCTCTTAGTTTCTCTAAATTGATTACCATAAATACTCTTTAACGCTCTTATTGCAATGTAAACTAAAATGTGTATAGATGATACTTTTTAGATCAGAGAGTTAGATTTTTTACCTTGAAATCAATAGTAAAACTCACATAGTAATAGGGAGAGAGAAAGGTTAGTGATATTATGTAAGAAAGAGGGAGAGCATGCTCTAGTTCTTTAACTTTTTTGTTAAGAGGAAACTAAGGTGAGTAGTTTATTTCTAGGGAAAGTCAAGAGGAAAATTACATAACTGCCCCTAATTTTAACTTATTTTATGGAATCTTCAAGTTCATATGCCCTTTGTATCTTACATATATTTGATAAGCCACAACAAACTGTTGGGTACGATTTTCTTTATTTTATAACTTTTTTTGTTATACAAATATATCACATACTTATTTGACGTAAGTATCCAACCATAGAGTAAGTATTAGATTAACTGAAGGGCTTAATCATGCATACTATTCATCCTTTAAAGGATATTATGGAGGAAATCAAATCTGTAGGATAATTTATATTTCCATATAATAAAATATATTTTATTAATAAGAAAATAGTTCTTTTAAAGAATTAATTAACTTTAAGCAACAATTTACGTATCTATTATTAATTTTCATAGCATGTTAACAAATTTCTTAATACCACTTAAATAGACTACTTCCTTACTTCCTCTTCCTCTTCCTCTTCTTCTCTTATTGATAAGTCCCCCTATAGTAGTACTTATCAAAGAGAGAATCTTAACTAGGTAAAAGAATGCAAGACCTAATAAGTCACTTTGTAGTAGTACTTAACAAAGAGAGGGTTTAAACTGCACAAAAGAATGTAGGACTAAAGACTTCTTGATTCTTCTCTTAGAGTAATTCCTTCCTTATAAGCCATTCACTTTGCCTTGTCCTTCTATGCTAGGACTGATCCTATTTAGCATTGGATTTGGAAGCTCCTTTCCCTCCCAAGATCAAAGTTTTTCTTTAGAGAATCTCACATTTCTCTATCCCAATAGCATCTAATTTTTATGTGAGAGGAATTGCACATTTAGCTTCTTGCCCAAGATGTATTGATCAAAACGAATCACGCATTCACACTTCCCTTTCCTATTTAGGCATTACTAAGATAGTCAACAAATGGCAATCTGTTCCTTATGGGCATCCATCACTGATCAATCTTTCTTAAGTTAGCTTAAATCAAATTGTCATGTGAGGAAAAAGAACTTGTCTATGTGCATCATCCTCTTTCTTTTACCTTTGTTGTCATGCTATGAAAGATCTAGCAATAAAGAAATCAATTTTTATTCAACTCTATTGATAGCAAGAGAATCTTTTCCAATCTATAAGATCTCTTGGACATGAATATTGGGTTGAATTTAAATCTTCAAGAAAGATGTTTAAAGTTGATTATGTAAATCTCTCTTGGCACCCTTCCCCCACCTAATTAGATAAGACTTAATATTGATGGCTCTTATTTAGCTTCCATTAACCAAGTAGCTATTGTAGGTCTCTTAAAGGATTTTAATGGTTGCTGGATATTTGGCTTTGCAAAAAAAAAGTTAGATCAGTTAACATCCTCTCCACTAAACTATGGGCTCTATATTAGGGCCTACATTTGAGCAAAATTTGCTAAATGTTGAAATACAATTAAACCTTAAAGTTGCAACAAACTTATTATGTGATCATTTCAATAACAAACCTCTTTATCATAATGTTGTTCTTACTTGTAGGGAAAAGTTATCTCACCTTTACTAGTAGAAGATTTAAGTCATCGTTAGGGGACTTAATGTAGTTGTTGATGCATTAGTCAGTTGGGCTTAGGATGGTGGTGATAGGTGAGGACCATATGGAGTTTATTAGTCCCCCCATTTTCTACTTATCTTTGTCGAAAAAAGATAGTTTCTTTTAGCATTAGAAAAGAGTAAAGGACTCCTTTTAATGTTTGTAATATTTCGCCCAATATGGGCATGCATGGATTATGAAGCTTCAAGCTCCAACTTTTAACTCCAATTTGCTCATAAGTTGGAGTAGATCATATATATATTTATCTTTATATAATGAATGTTATTATTACATCAAAGGATAAAAAAAATAAAAAAATAAAAAAAAAACAAAGGGTTTAGCTATTATGTGACATCTATTAATAGCCCCTTCCGTTGGAGGCTTAAACTATAGTAACAAGTGTGCTTATTACACCATCATATCTAACTAATTAGGTGTCCTGAGAGTAATAATAATATACATTTTCTTTTCTTTGAGTTTAAAAAAACAAAGATTTCTATTGCAAAAGGATAAACTAGTGATAAGAAAAACAAAAAGCTTTAGGTTCTAAGGTTAGAGAAAGACCTAGCAAAAATAAAGCACACTAGTTCGCCAAAACAAGCTTACCAAGCCCATTAACATATGGCCTTAAGTATTCTAAAACAAGGTTGTTAAACTTATGATTCTATCTAGAACCGCTAGAGAGTTTATAAAATCAGAATGTAAAATAAAAACGTATAAACATAGATTTTTATAACCTATGTCGAATAGATTTAAATAAACTATAGATGTACTTATGGTAGCTATAAAAACTCGAAATACATCTTAGGAATAAATAAACGAAGTAATTAAGTTTTTTTTTTCCATAAAAATGTTTTCAATTTATGTAATGCCTTGCCTTCTAGATGCCTTCTTATTTTTTTTTTTTTTTACTTTTGGTACTTAAAGACGATTTGTTACTATTATCCCTAAGTTAAAGACAAGACATAGCTCGTAATTCACTTGACATGTAACAATATTAAACTATTGTTCCCAAAACACTTCTCATTTTACTTAATGAACAATAGTAGAAAGCTTTCAAAGAATGAGCCAAACCTAAAGTATCACAATTGTAAATTCTTATACAATATATAGCTCTCATTGAAATATTTTTGTAATATACAGATTCATAAGAAGAAGTACACCTCCCTTTACTAATCTTCTATTGAGGCTTTTGTATGTAACTTGACAGGTTCTTTGTAATGCTCCTCCCTAGTTCTTGAATCTAGTTTCTGATTCACTTTAGCTACATAAGGGTTTTCTCTAGTACACTTTTTGATCAACCTTCTGACTTACTTTCTACTTCACAATTTATCTCAAAGATACTAATTATGTATACTAGGGTCTTCTTGCTTCCATGATGTGAGATCCTAGCTAACTTCTTTCAAAACCTAATGATAAGAAAACTTATGCCCTCAGTTTACTATAAGTTAAGTGAGAGTGGATAGATAAGCAACATCATAAGTAGTAACTTATTGTAAATACAAGAAAATCCATCAACCTAATTATGACACATCTTTAATCTAACCAAGCAATGCAAATGTAACATACGCATATACGTGACATGCTCATGTATGTGACATACATTGATATCAATTCCCTAACTTAGCCCTAGACATTCGGGTAGTTAACATTGCCAGACATCTGAATTATCTAATTTAAGAACTTAGAATAGAGTGTAGCAAACTCTACTTAGGTTAAGTTATGCAATTTTATATACTTGAAAACTGGTCTTTATAAATCAAAATGTTTGTGTTACAAAACTAAGCTTCTAAAAACTAAACTATTTTCTTAACAAAAACTAGGTTTCCAAGAAAAAACTTAATTAGGAAAAATCACAATTTTTAGAAAACCTGACTCGTAGGTCTTTTTTATGCCATGACATGAATACATTATCTGTATACCAAAGAAGACTAAGCAACTATCAAGCCACACAAGCAAGCTCATCTATTATTTATTAGCTAAGCTTTCACTTAGTCTCATTTATGTTTCCATCTCTAAAACCCCAATATCGGGTTCACTTAAGTGAACACCTTAGGAGGTGAGGTTAGTAGTTAGCACCTAATTGCTTGTCCAAGTTTAATACCAATCGATATCATTTATCATACCAAGCAATGCATAACAAAAATCATCACAGTCATCGTCCATTGATGAATCAACCAATAAAGTATCAAAAAGAGTTCATAAAGCATTTCACAACTCATCATTTAACACATCACATTCACACATACCAAATAAATCACATGCACTATAGTTAGATAAGTTAAAAGTAAGTAAAATCTACTTTAAAATACAAGCAATCTACTTACTAAGGCCACTTAGTGATTTCCCTCAAAAGCTTACCCTTGCACCCGAGGCTCCTCTTCCTTTGTTTCACCTAAACAAAACGTATACAACATCTTAAGTCTATGTATGTTAAGTATAAGCAAGGTTATTAGCTTACTTACCCTTGCGGTCCAAGTCTTGGTATCATTCTTTTTAAGACAACTTTTATTAGATACATTATTACCTAGTTTCTAACTTACCCCCCGTGCCCTACCCTAACCTCCCCCCCCACCCGAAATACAAGGTCCTTTCAGCACATTTTTTGATATAGTTCCTAACCTCTTTAACACTATATATTTATTCCTATATCTCATTTCCTTATCACACTATTCTAATTCTAATATACAAAACTTTAGTAAAACACTTATCAAATGTCTAATTTGCTATAGTAGTACCAATATATCATTTAAGTTAATTACTTAGCTAAATGTGCATAAAGAGCATAGAGAATTACTGTGAACACATGTATATATATATATATAAGGTTTGGTTGATTTTCTGTATATATATATATATAGAAAATCAACCAAACCTTACATCAGTTTCTAACCTACAATCTATACATTAAGTTATTTCACATCATTCCTTACTGCTATACATTTTGACCTACCTTCTAACTCACATTTTGACCTACATCAAATATTCTTTACATCAACAAATCCCCCAAGTCTAGCATCCACGCCCTTGTTTCCTCACTTCATCACTCTAACCCAACATTTTAAGTCTCAAATACAGTTATATACCAGCATTTCATAACCAAATTACTCAATTAAACACACTTTTTAAGAAATTCCAACCACATGCATGCTAAATGGAAAATACCTAAAAATTCAACTTCCAAGTTTTTCAAAAACTCTTTTCATGGAATTAAAGTAAACACGTAGTAGTTTTGGTACAAAAGTTTTGGGATCAAAACAACATCATTGTTTCGATGATGAATTTGAAAGATCTAGTCACATTTTTGGATTCTATATGAAAAATTACATAGGAAAACTAAAACCATAATTTTTACAGCTAATTTTTTTATTTTTAGAAAATTAGCAATGAAAATAAGCAAAATTGAAGCTCATTGGCTCCTAAAGCTCTAGCTACTGTCTAGGAGTGTGGATGTGTTAACCTACCTTGGCATTACCTCTCTTATCTCCAGATGGTTTTGTTCTACTTCCAGGTGGTGGTTAGCATAAGGAACACAATTTTCTCCTATTTTGCTCTATTTCTTTCTAATTTTTGAAAAATCTATTTTTAACACTTCCAAATCCTCCCTCCATTCTTTCTTAACTTCTAAAATGTGTAAACTCCTTTCCAAAAGTACTCTTATGAGTTTATAAGGTTCCCTTATCAGTAGAGAATTTTTCATATGCAAATTTTCCTACTTTTGGTATTTTTCTTTATATTATTTATTATTCAATCCCATGATGAGGCGTCCCTAAACTACATCATCAATGTGCTATGCCCCTTTCAATGTTTTCTGTGTGCATCAACTGTCTCCTAATTATCTTTGATTTATCTAACTTGTTTATGACATTAGTTTAAGAATTTATATATATATATATATATATATATAATATTCTACTATTTCTAAATTTCGGGTATAAACCAATACATGTGATACTCGTACTACTTATTTTATTCCTAATTTGCTCTAAATTATTATTCTTATAACTTAAATAATTCTAGTTTTAGGGTGTTGCTATATTCTAATCTCACATTTCGCGTTTATGCTAAAAATATTCATTACAAATAAAGATATGTTTTTATTAATTTAAATATTTTTCCGACTTAGTCTTATAAAATAAACTTTACCAAAGTACTTCTCTTAACTTTTTAGACCTTATATTAAAAATCCACTTGATTTCAAGAATATTTTTTTTGGAACCCTTAATTTACCAATTCTAAGCAATTACGATTGTTTCACGTAATTGTACTTGTAACTCTTACCTCTTATGAACACTTTATTTTATCACTTCCCAAATCATATTTTTAAAGTTTCATATTTATGGTGAATGTATAACCATTTCAAGTCCTTAATAGTTAGTTGAAGATCGAGGTCTCACAATTTATAATCTAACATTCACGAAAAAAGGATTATTAGGGTTGAAACTAATTTTTTTTCATTATATTGTTTGAAAAATAGCATTGAGTTAAAGAGAATTAAATGTTTATTTTGAGTTATTCATGGGGTGTATATATATGTATATATACATATATATATATATAGTTCTTCTTATAAAATTTTCTATTAAAGTTGGAGTCCAAATAAAGGTTATAAATATCGAATAATAGATTAAGAAGGGTAGAAAGAGAGAGAGAGAGAGAGGGGAAAAAGGTAAAATAAGATTGAAAAGATGATTTAATACTTTAATAGTTAATGAGATAGTAGAAACTTAGTTACATTTTTTTTTTAATTTTTGACTATTCAACTCGTATATATTGCATTGGTAAATTCGGATAAGAATATAAGTGTCATACCCTAAATCAAAGAGTCGTAATAGTCTCACTGTATAAATCAACTTACACTAGAAGCTAATTGTCTTAGCCGCTAACGTAAGTATAGCCTACACAAGACACTTACCCCACCACTACTTGAAAGCGTCCCATCTAATACATAGTAGGAATTAACCTGCGGTATAACATTTCAAACTAGCTATTGAAAATAATTTTAATAGCTTAAATTATGAGAAAACATCAAGTTTCATAAATTATAATAAGGATGAAACCTTAAATTTTATAGAAAATTTCAAGAGCTACTGTAAACTCCTAAAATTTTTTACATAAATCTTAGATTAGATTTAAGTGTACTAGACTACCATAAAAGTTAACAAGATTAAATAAGATGAAAACCCTAAGATAATAATAAAAAACTTAATCACGTATGAACATATTAAGCTCTAAATGCATAAAAACATTAGAGATTACATCCAAAAGTGATAAAAACCCTAAAACTATAACTTTAAGGATATAAAAGTACTAATTCACTATAGTTTACTTTAAAACCCTAATTGCTAATATATTCTTTGTATCATACTAAATCAATATTAAATGATTAAGTTAACTTTCAATTATTCATAAATGTATACAATATTAATTCAATTTACTAAAGATTAAGATATTGCATTATAGATCACATCAATCTTCTAATTTTATAACTAGGTTAGTATTATATAGAGTTAAGTGTTTAGTTAATGTTTATATTACATATAGTTGGTGTTAGCATCCTAAATGATATTTTTCATGATAATTACACTAAGTAGTATATCAAATGATGTATATAGAATATAAATACTTAGAGGAAGATCTCATTAACTAATTTTATTAATTATTTCAACAAACTCCACATTTTCTTTCGTTTCTTTAATCTTTCTCTCAATTATTCTTAATTCCCTTATTATGTACACACAAATTACTTATAATTTTAAGAGAGTTGACTAAGTCAACATTTGACCAAGTCAACATGTTGACCAAGTCAATAAATGTCATTGTCATCTAGAGTTTTCTTCTATTTTCATTAACTTTCTACACATTATTTTTGTCCATTTTTATCCCCTTATTGCCGTCCACTCTTTTCTTTCTTCTAGACTCCACTTTTCTTAATTATAAAACATAAATTAAGACAACACAAACCCCTTTTTCCCCTCCCACAAAACCGTAAACTTCCCTTACCCTTTTCATCTTCAATCCCTTCATAACTTCAACTACACAACTTCACTTACCACCATAAACCAATAAAACACATATACTTGCTTTCCTTTTCATATCACAAAGAAGAAAAAGGTATGATTTCATTTGAATCTTGATTTCAACAAGTGAGTTAGTTATCTATCTTAAGTTAGTGTAGGAACCTTATGTCATATGTGCTTTTGTGTTGTTGAAGATAGAAATCCTTATACTTATACTTAGAAGTATAGAAATACTTAAGGATACATGTAGAAATGCATATGTACATACAACAAGTGAGCACATGTGAAGTGTAGGTGCAAGGGTTTGGTGAAATGCTTAGTATAAGTGTAGGAAATCCTTAGATGACTGGAGAAGGAACACATATACATATGATCAAGTATGTGTATACAAATATATACTTGATGTATACATGTATGGATACTCTTATACATAAGTATCCTTTATATACATAACCAAAAAGAAGGAATATACTAACTATACATACATATACCTTACTAAGTAAGCTCATAAAATATAAAAATATGGATTTTGTAAAGATTTCTTAAGGGAATATATAAGGCATGCGAAAATACGTATAAAAATACCTATATATACGAGTATATATACAAGTATATATATAAGTACACAAGTATACATACTAGTATATTAGAAATATAAATATATACATAACATATGTATAAAGTACATAAATACATAAGAATAAGGTATACATATGTAAAGTATGACATAAGTGATAACATACGCATGACATAAGCATATAAAATAATAAAATATAAGATGATATAATAAGATAATATATATATATATATGTATGTATGTATGTATGTATGTACATATATGTGTCGAAATTATTATAAGCCCCTAATACCCATCTTAAATTGAATTGTCCTTATCTAAGCCCATAAATTACTAATAACAATATAAAATTATCTAAGTGTAAGAATTTAATGGCTAATAAAATCATTAACTACTAAAATGGGATATAAAATTAGCTAATAAGAATATTTAAGCTTCAATAGTTAAAATTCTAATAAATTTAGTCCATATCGTAAAACACGGGTCTTAACGTCCAAAACGGATATCACTATGTGAACATACGTCTGAAAATGATGAAAAATGACTATAAGTTCGTAAATATTGGAAATAAAATGAAAAAGTTACGTACGATTAGTAATATGGTTCAATCGAATAAAAATTGATAGTAATCTAAGTAGAATTAGGTAAATAGATATCTAGAACGACTAGTTAATTCAATTGCTTATTATTGTTGTTATATCGTAATGATCAGGTGATCTCGATGCGGGCAAAGATATTCCGATTGATTACTATGATTAGCGTAAGACATCATAGTCAAGTGAATACTCCTGATGGCTTTATACTTGTTTTGTGCTTATAGTTAGTGCACTTAAATTGAATATTAACAACTTGATGCATGAGGTTCGAGATATGCTTATGCTTAATATTGATTAATTACTATAAGAAATATTATTAAATACGATAATTTAAGAATTGATTGTTTGATTGATTATTACATGATTTAGATATTCTACTGATTTTAATTGATTGCCCCATAATTTGACTTAATTATATTTGGCTTATTTTAAATTAAAAGGGTCATGCATTATCCATGCATTACATTACTTATTCTAGTAGTCAGTTCACGCGAAGATAAAGAGAGGCTTTACGGGAGTTGTTTTTATATATTAAAGTGTTTTAGTACCATGCACTTGTATAACGTGACTTTACCCAAACCTATAGGCTTACCAGGCAATAGAGACGCCAACCGTATGGCTAAGAGTCAAGTCTAGAGACCTCCACTATAGGGTGTGAGTGTAGATTCCAAGGACCACCTTACCGTAAGGCTTGGGATTTTGTGTACTATTAGACTTCATAGAAATGGAAATATGTTTTGCAAATTACAAAATTCAAATTATGGTTAAAAACTCAAGTACTAGAGCCCGGTTATGATTGGTGCCGATATATCTCCAACCTTTATCTTGGAGGGCATTAAAGTCCAATGTTATATGTAGCATCGGTCAACTGCGGATACTGTTTGGTATACTACGTGTGCATACATTCATATGATTGTAATAATTTATTTGATAACTTATTTGCCAGTATAGTATAAGGGATAACTCACTAAGTTCTTATAGCTTATTCCCCAATAGTTTTTCTTTTGTAGATGCTAGGTAATTGGGCATAGGTTAAGAGTCGAGCGTTAAGTATGTGTATTGATATGTTTTGGAGGTTAGAATTAGAGAAAGATTGTATTGTTCATTTGAGACTTTAAATGTAACTATTACTTATATATTTAGATTTAGTAACTTCAATAAGTTTAAATTTTAAATTTATACTATTTGATTTTATCATTTGGTAGGGAATACCGATTCTCTACGGTTCTAAGGAACTATAGGATATTGGACATCCATAATTATTTATATTTATATTTTATAATAAATTAATTACTTAAAAATGAGTAACCATAGTAATTAATTATTTAGAGTCTTACAATCTTTGACTTGTAAGGCGGTTTCCATATCATAAGTACACACGTAGTATGGAAATTTTTAGGCAATTCTACTAGGTCTCCTTTAGGGTTCTAACAGCTACATTGTTACAAAAATATATAGTTTCTACTAAAATTTTATTAAAAACCAAAAACATGCAAAGTGTGGAATAAATCTAATTAGCTTAAAACTAAGGATCACACAAGGAGACCCTATTAGTTTTCCAAGAGGTTAATACAGTTGATAAACTAAAGAAAAATCCAATTAAGGAGTCTTGAATCTCACTTCCTAACCCTACTCTCTAATCTTTTAGAACTTAAAGTAGTATTAGTGAATTTATTGGGAAACTTGTAAAACAGCTATAGGGGAATGAGTGATAATTTGCTTAATAAGTGGGATAGAAACAATAGCACATAGCTAACATCAAGTAACTAGGGTTTTCAAGTAAGGTTAATTAGATACAATACATATTTAAGCAAATGCCATTGCGCGATGTTGACCAATCTAACTTAAGATCAAAGAAATTGCACCTACTATAATTTAGGTTTTGAAAAGTTTAATGCTATATACTTCACAAATCGAAACCAAACTGAAGCTTTCACAATGAAGAAATACGCTTCATCCGAGACTTCACTTTGAACTAGGGACTCCAACCTTATTGTGATCTTCTTTCTTGTCATTTAGTTCAACTAGGAGTGGAGAAAGAACCATTTTTGCTATGCTCATCGAATGGTCTATGTTTGGTTAGAGAATCTTAATCGTTTCCTTTAGTGGGTTGAGATGCAAGTCTGGTGAGTAATTAAGTTGAGTTTGTGTTAGATTGTTTTTGAGGTGGTCAAGCAATTTCAAACTGTCCAAAGCAAGTAATATCATGAGCAAGCAATACATAACTCCAGCACTTAGAATAGCATAACCATATTTAAGCACACATGCTATATACGCATAAGCAACTAACTTACAATCACAAACGAGAGATCTTTAGTTTTATTTAATATATAACATATGTTTTTATTGTATACATTTAAGTATGTCTTCAAATGTGTTAGGCGAGTTTTCTAAGGTGTTTATTAAGTATTAATTAAGTAGAGTACATTCTGACTAAGTTTCTAATCTAACACAAGTTGCTAGCTAGTAGTTTCTAATCCAAGTTCTAACTTTACTAAATTCTGAAAAAGGCACAATCAAGCAACTTTTTGATCTATTCTCCGACTCTCCAATGATCCAGTATTCAGTACCAACCATCTTCAAATTTCCATTTGCTCCTACATTTTACATCTTCCATCGAACTATTTCTTGAATAAGTTTCTAACTTAAGTTTTAACTCATCCTTATGGTATATATTATTGTTCGAGTGGTTTCTGACTTATATTCTGACTTTGACAAAAATATAAAGTTTATATATATTTTTATTCTCATATATAAACTTTGGTAAAATACTTATTACACATCCATTTTACTGTATTGTATTAATTAGTTTAACTATTTCACTAACCGTACCTAAAGGATATATAAAGTTACTATAAAAACCTTTAAAAATGTCTAAGGTTCAACTCCCCTCTACATCAGTTTTTGACATACATTCTACTTATATAATATTTCTCATACCCTTTTGCTACACATTTTGATGAACCTTCTAACTTACATATACCATACTTTAAATTCTCAAATCACACTACTTCAGCACCCTCCCCCTATTTCCTTACTCCAACATTCTGACCCAATGCTCCAAACCTCAAATACAGCTATAAACTAATACTTGATGACTCAATTACTCATCCAAACACTCACTTTAGGAAATTTTAGCCACATACACATTAGATAGGAAAAACCCTAAAATTCAACTTTTGAATTTTAGAATACTCTTCTCATAGAAATAAATTAGACATGTTGAAATGCATGTACATAAATTTTGGGATCAAAATAACATCATTTAGGCTATTAAAAATTAGAATTAAGATTTGTTTTCGACCTTGTTTCTTAAGAAACACAAATTTCAACTTGGAATTTGAAGAATTTGGTTACATTTTGGGATTGTACATGAAAAATTACCTAGGGAAACCAAAATTATAATTTTTAGAGGTGATTTGTTATTTTTAGAAAAATAGATTCAAAATTGAGCAAAATTGAAACTCACCACTACATGCAACTCTGGCTACCATCTGGGAATAGGGGTTTTTCAGCCCATCTTAGCACTACCTCTTCTACCTTTGGGTGGTTGGTTTCACTTCCAAGTGGTAGCTAGCTTAGAAAACTCAAATTTCACCCTATTTGCCCTATTTCATGTAAAATTTGATTGAATTTCCTTCTTCTTACTTTATGAGCCTCTCCAAGCTTTTCTCCACATTCAAACTGACTAAACTTTACTTTGAGTGTGCTCCTAAGAATTTAGAAAATGCTCTAATTGATGTAGGGATTTTTCAAGGGCCAAATGTCATTTTGCCCACTTATTCTCACATTATATGTCCTCTTCATACATATACGTGTCCATCTAATCTTTTTGCATGAATTTGCCACGCCTTCCATACATCCAAAATGATCCCCTAGCTATCCCTTTGTTGTTTTTAATTTATTCAATTTAATTAAGATATATCTTACGGTATATGAAATAATATATAATTATTTCCCTATTTTGAGTACACACTTGTATGTAGAATGCTTATGTCACACTTAAAGTGATGTCTCCTAGTTGTCTATTAATTTTTTTTCCCTGTTTTATTAATTTATTTAGTGAATTTTACCCAATTTTAGGTATTTTCAATAATTGTTGGTACACATATTGATATAATAGTTATACCCGATATATATATATATGTCTTTTATATATTATTTTATATATAATATTAATTATATTTTCCCTATAATTTATCTCTAAGTGTTGATTAATTTCTGATGTCTAATTTACGCGTTACCGATAATATAATAATATAGTAAATTACTACGATTTGGGCTATATTTTTACCATATTGTTATTTTTTAAATTCAGAGCCTACAGGAATTCTTCAACTAATATTTCTAGGCCTTTTGCAAGTTTCTAATCAAATCATGTTACTTTCTCAAACACCCTAAATCGACTACCAAACCTAGTCATAAAAGTGCAAGTCTTACATTTCCACTTTCCTTAGAAAAGTTTGATCCTCGAAACTGTGATATTTTAAGCTACCATCATGGTATCTGAATCAGTAGAAAATATCTGCTCCTCATCCTTATTTTTTATGCTAAAAGTCATTTCCATCTTTACCTTATGAGCTAAGTTTTGTTCTAACTCTCGAGTCAACTCTTTACATGTTACTCCTATATTAGTCTTCTGTAAGCTCATATTTTTTTCCTACTCCATCAATTTCCTTATTCATTACTAACATTGCATCCAAGTCACTACTATAACTTATCATTATTTTTTGTATTCCTATTTACATTTTCTTTTTTCTACTTCTTATTATTTGAACTGATTATATTAATAGGTTATTTATTTTTATGTTGTTTTCTCTAATTTTACAAATCTAAAGGTAATCAGATTAATTGGACCAAATTCATTAGTTTAGTAAAGTTTTATACACTCAATATTCAAGGTTCAAGTGTCTATTGAATAGGTTTTATGAATAGTTACTTTTTGAATAAGTTTCTAAGTAAATTTTTTAGTTTAAGAGATCCTAAGTTTCTAATAAGGAGAAATTTTCTAATTCATTGTTGAGATAATCTTTGGTGTGAGGATTATTGCATGCTAAAATTTTCATTTGACTTAAGTATTATCCAAATTTAGTTAGTTGTTTAGATCATATCAAATTTTAGTATTTAAGATTGGTCTTAAGTTTATTATCTTGGTACTTTGGTTTGTCATCAACTTGATTGTTTCCTTTCACCTGTCTTACTTATATTACTAAAGTGTAGTTTTGTTAAATAAGTATCCATCTCTTATTTTAGGATCCATCGCTATTCTTTTCTTTCTATTGTCTAACTTTATATGGTGGCATAGTATTTAATTAATTGTTATCTGTTCTTAACTATATCCTTATATTACGAGTTTCTTATTTATTATGCTTTTGTGAGGAATATTTTATCCATTCCATTATGCTTATTTTACTTTCTCATGTTACGTTAAAAGTACTTTAAATTCTTTTACTTTTTTCATGATGTCTAATAAGTTATGAATCATTAGATTAAGAAATCTCCTTACACCATTCCTAGCTTATGAGTCATAAGGTTTCCTGTTCTAACTACCATATTAGTAACTTAGCACATCCCATTAATTAATTATCTATCTTTTCTCTCATTTTCTATTATATGGTACAAATTTAATATGGTCAATATTTTACCTTCGATCAAAATTCCAGGTTCTATAGATGGTCATTCATGTCCTGATTGTTTCTTTTATAGTTAATACAAATTTTTTTCATTCCTATCCTAATTATGTCTTTCATTCCATGATTGTTGTGCCATTATTTCAACATTAATTTTATATTTCGTATGATTAGCACAAATGTCAACAGTATTAGGTTTGGCAAATCTTGACTATTCTCTATCTCGAATTCAAATGAGATAGTAGATGATTTGAATAAATTGGACTTGACATGACTTGACAAAAACCAGTATGACCTTTGATCAAGTAGACTCATGAAACATCTCTAACCGATATGACTTGGATTTGTTTAAGCATAACACAACTTAAATAGAACAAAAATAGAAGACTTAATCAAAGAGATTTAAGGACCATCAATTTGCCAATCTCTTGATATTTACTCAAATGTACCAATGTATATGTGAGAAATATTACCCTGTAATTTTTAATGATTCCTTGCATCACAATTATTGTTTTTCTTCTTCTTCTTTTTTTTTTTTAATAATATAGTTAATTAGAGATTATGAATTTGGAGTTTATTTACTTTTCCCATCAAGTTTTCACCACAAAGGGTAAAGTTAATAAAAGGATTACTTGGTAAATTTTTCATTGCTATAATTTAATATAATTACTACATGCATTTATTCCTTACTAACCCCTTGTGAACAGTTATAGAAATTTAGTTAATCCAACTATGTGTTTATGTCCTTAGGTTAGGATTTGTATTTTATTCAGGGCTCTTTACTTTCTAACACCCTAATTATATCATACTACGATTATTCTAGGATCACAATTAACTGAATTGATGATTTCTCCCTAAACTTATTCTTTAGAATTTGTTATTGGTATTCTTCTCAGTTGGAGTAACTACATCCTGAAATTTGAGCTTCTACCTTTAATGTATATTACGGTATATTTTATATGACTAATGGTGTAATTGAAGTATTAGGTAAGTTAGGATAGGATTTTCTCCTAGTTTAATCCTTCAAAGTAGAGGATGGTTATCTAAAATTTTGGTCTATATTGGTTTTTATAAATACTTATACAATCTTCCTATTTTAGTACCAAGTTAATTTTTTTGACTCATTACTCAAAGTGATATTATCCCATTCATGTAATACATTACAAGAATAGTAAGCTATTGTCTTATGAGTATTATATCATTATCTTTTCACAAATTAACATTATATCCCTACATATTTGATAAGAAAAGTGTATTCCCTACCATTTACCACCCTACTCCACCATTTATTCATGTTAAGCTTGTATTGGTTATACTTTTTACATAAGTTAAGAGAAATAAATTTAACATTTATATAACTACACATCCAAATTACATACTACTAAATAATTATATCATAAAGAGATATAGATTTGATCATTTTCATGTTTAGTGTCATTCTTAGTTCCCAAATATACCAAATATAATTCTAACTTTGTTCTATTAGACTAACAATCTTATTCAAATTGCTACCCTATGCTCAAAGCCAAAATAGATTAATAGAATATTTCTAAAAGTAGATATATCATCATGGATCATATTAGTTCCTAGTATTTTAAATAGCTAATCTATTAAGCTTATCATGTTGAATAATCAATTATATACTACAAGGTTTCCTTACACAAAATCACCTTCTTCACAACATTGACTATACAATTACTATAATTAATATAAACTATTATTTTGAATCCAATTCAATTGCCCTTTACAACTTTCAACTTTATTTTTAGTTCCTGAATTTACATCTAGTAATATACTTATGTGAGTTGCTAGAATATTTACAATTTCATATGCCTCTCTCTTGACACTGATAATACTATTATTCTTGGTAAGCCTTTCCTTCCAATTCACCTTCTAACTTTTCGAATTAGGTTCTACCTTACTTTCTAATTTGACTTTATATCTTATAATCTTACTGAATTCCATACTTCATGCCTACACTCTAATGTTTCTTACCATAGTAGTTTAACATTTAAGTCCAAATACACAATCCCAACTTAGGCTAAGACAATCAAGTTTCTATCTTTTCCTACTAAAGTACATATACTTTAACCATTTCAATTTGCTCGTTGTTCTTAACCATTTCCATTTTAAACCTATACATTTAATAATTATCCATACTCTACACTACCTATATAATGATAGTATCAATCAATTTATTTCATATGTGATAATACTGTTTTATAAGTATAAACATCTAAATATATTTGATACACATGCATTATATATAATCAATGTAAGAGGTTATTATGTTAACATACTTTTTTGTTTAATAGACCGACACATGTGAATAAATATCTTGATTATATAGTATTAATTATTTACAATCATGTATTTTAACTCAATACTATTTATTCATTTCTATATCTTCAAACAACAATCCCTAAACCTATATGGTTTATAAATATTTTGATTATAAGCTTAGTACTTATCTAATATAACTATATCATAATACTTGATAACATATACATAGATTTGGCCCTTTTAAATTTTAAATATTTTGCTCCTATAAAGAAATATACATAATTTCTATATAGTTCACAAAAGAAATTAGGTTAAACTGTGAATTTCCATTTATCCTTCTTTTGGACCTTCTTGTCATATATATTATTTACATTTTGTAAGGTGTGCTACTTTTAATAATTTCGTAATGATTTGGTTACCTACTTAGAAAACCTTTAAATTAATGTCACTTTTTGTCTTTTTCATTAGTCTTAGTAACAAATTATATCTGATTTCTAGAGGACCCTAAGTTAGACGATTAATTATTTATCTTTAAGTATAAGAAAGGCCTAGACAAGATGTTATTATTTGTAGAAAAACATACTAACATCTTGGTATCCTTTGTATTAATAATTTTCAACATACCATGTACTTTATTTTTATCATATATTATTTCTAGGAACCATCATTTTAGAGTTTTCTATGTTTTTTTCTCAATTAATTAATTTCACTTATTCACCTTACAATAATCTACTCTTCTTTGTAGATCAAACTCTACAATACTTCTAAGTTAGATCATACCTCTAGGATTATCTTAAACTCACTCCCTACATCAATTTTTAACTTATGTTCTGTACCGTTAGTTATTCATACTTTTCATCTGCTCAACCTCCTGAGTCACATTCTAGCTCCCATTTTAACTTGTTTAAGATACTTCTTAAGTCATTAAATCACCTAATTCCATTACCAATCCCCCTATTTCCACACTTCACCAAAATAGTTCAGCATCTTAATACTCGTTCACAACCATGATATTATACATGCAAATCTAACATTTTACCTCTATGTTAAACCAGATTTATCTAAAATCCAACTTCATAGATAAGAAGTATATCTTCAAGCAATTAATTTAGGAGACATTCCATTAATGCATATGATATATCCATGTATACATAGTTTACACCTATCAGTTCAATATATCTAAATCTTTCATCCTTTCTAATATTACTTAACCATTTAGTTCCAACAACTACCATAGAAATCACATTTCATATTCTATAAATGGTTCGTTCTCATTTTGATCAAATTTCACATAAGCTATTATAAATTCCCCGTTATTACTTTATAAGTTTACAAATTATTGTCCTTTATAATTCAAACATGATATTAGCGCATCTTATCCTCTCTTTGGTATATATATAAATAGTAAAAATAGCCTATAATCTAAATCTTTTATGACCCACTCAAGTCCTACTCTCCATGTTTCTCTATGACGACTAGCTAATTTTATTTATGACGTTATCAAGCAAATTCTTAAAAGTCACACTTTAAGCGAGTTCTTAAGAATAATACTCTAATATCACCCAAAACTGTCATGCCTCAAACTAGGGAATCATAACAGCACTATCGTATAAACCAACCTATGCTAGAACTAAGCTACCTTAGCCGTTAAAGCAGCTATAGCCTATATACGACATTTACTACTCCATTGCTTGAAATTGTCCTATTGAGTACTTAGTAGGAATTAACTTATAGTGTAACTTTTTAAAATAACTATTCAAAATAATTTTTATAGCTTAAATTCTAAGGAAACATTAAGTTTCATAAATCATAATAAGGATGAAACCTTGAATTTTATAGAAAATTTCAAGAACTATATTGTTATGAAAAGATATAGTATCTATTAAAATTTTACTAAAAACCATAGACTTGTAGAGCATGGAATAAATCTAATTAGCTAAAAATTAGAGGTCACTCAAGGAGACCCTATTAGTTTTCCAAGAGGTTAATATAGTCAATAAAACAAATAAAAATCAATTAAGGAGTCTTGAAACTCACTCTCCAACCCCAATCTCTAATCTTCTGAAACTTGAAGTAATACTACTAAATCTATTGGGAAACCTGCAAAACAGCTATAAGGGAATGAATAACAACTTGCTTAGTGAGTGGGACGGAAATAATAGCACATATCTAACATCAAGTAACCAAGGTTTTCAAGCAAAGGATAATTAGATGCAATCTATGTTCAAGTAATTGCCATTGTACGATGTTAACCGATCTATTGTGAGATAAAAGAAATTGCACCTATCCTAATCCAGGTTTTGAGGAGTTTAATACTGCATGCTTCGTGAATCAAAACCAAAACAGAGCTTATGTAATGGAGAAACACACTCTACCTGAGATTTCACTTCAAGCTACGGACCCCAACCTTACCGTAATCTCCACTCCTATCATTTAATTTAACTAAAGGTAGGGAGAGGACCATTTTTGCTATCCTCATTAAAGGGTCCGTATAGGGTCGAGAATCCTAATCGTTTCCCTTAGCAAGTTGTAATGTAAGTTCAATAAGTAGTTAAGTCAAGTTTGTGTTAGATTGTTTTTGAGATAGTTAGGCAATTTCTGACAGTCTAAAACAAATAATATCATAAAGCAAGCAATACAAAAGTCTGACACTCAAAATAGCACAACCATATTTAAGCACGTATGCTGCATACACATAGGCAACTACCTTACAATCATAAACATGATATATACTAAGGTCTCCAAGTATTCTTAAAAATACTTCAAAGTACAGTAAAACATTGATCCTACTTACTTAGATACTAATGTTCATTCTCCTCTTGCATTGCTCTTATCTTTCTTCATTGTCCTTGAAATTTAACGTGACATCTTTAGTTCTATCTAACATATAACAAATGTGTTTATTATGTACATTTAAGTATGTCTTCAATTGTCGTAGGTAAGTTTTCTAAGGTATTTATTATGTATTAGTTAAGTAGAGTACATTTTAACTAAGGTTTTAACCTGATACAAGTTATCGCCTAGCAGTTTCTTACCTAAGTTTTTACTTTAGCAAACTCTTGAAAGGCATAATCAAGTTACTTTTTGATCCATTCGCCAATACACCAATGATCCAGTATTTAGTATCAATCATCTTCAAACTTTTAGTTGCTCCTACATTTTCAATCTTCCATCGAACTCCTTATTGATTAAGTTTTTGACTTAGGTTATAACACAGCTTTATGGTACAAATTATTGTCCAAATGGCTTTTGGCTCATGTTTTGACTCTAATTAAAATATAGAATTTATATATATTTTGATTCCCATATATAAACTTTGGTAAAATACTTATTAAATATCCATTTTGCTGTATTATACTAATTAGTTTAACTTATTTAACTAATTGCACCTAAAGGACATAGAAAGTTACTATAAAAACCTTTATACATATCCAAGTTTCAATCCCCCTCTACATTAGTTTCTAACATACATTTTGCTCATAAACTATTTCTCATACTCATTTGCTATACATTTTAACGAACTTTTTAACTTGCACAAACCATATTTTGAATTCTCAAATCACACAACTTCAGCATCTTCACCCTTGTTTCCCTACACCAATATTCTAACCTAACATTCCAAGCCTCAAATACAACTAT
This sequence comes from Lumnitzera littorea, assembly GCA_024138015.1. Lineage (NCBI taxonomy): Eukaryota > Viridiplantae > Streptophyta > Magnoliopsida > Myrtales > Combretaceae > Lumnitzera > Lumnitzera littorea. Next base: position 76,522,273 of record JAMXBB010000007.1, read on the forward strand.
AAACTAGTACTTGATGACTCAATTACTTAATCAAATACCTACTTTAAGAAATTTCAGCCACATTCATATCAGATAGGAAAAACCTTAAAATTCAACTTTTGAATTTTTGAAAAATTTTCATGAAATCAAATGAGACATGTTGAAATACTTGTACATGAATTTTGAGATTAAAATAATATCGTTTAAGCTATTAAAAATTAAAATTAAAGTTCGTTTTTAGCCTATTTTCTTAAAGAATACATATTTCAACTTTGAATTTGAAGAATTTGGTTGCATTTATAGATTCTACACAAAAAATTACCTAGCAAAACCAAAAATTATAATTTGTAGAGGTCATTTGTTATGTTTAGAAAAATAGATTCAAAATTGAGTAAAACTAAAACTCATCGTTATATGCAACTCTGGCCACTATCTGGAGAATAGGGGTTTGTTAGCCCATCTTAGCACTATCTCTTTTGCCTTTAGGTGGTTGGGTTCGCTTTTAGGTGGTAGCTAGCTTGGTGAACTTAAGTTTCACCTTATTTTCCCTATTTTACGTAAAATTTCATTGAATCCCCTTCATCTTACTTTACAAGCCTTTCTAGATTTTTCTCCACATTTAAACAAACCAAACTTTACTTTGAGAGTGCTCTTAAGAATTTAGAAAATGCTTTGATTGGTGCAGAGATTTTTCAAAGGCCAAATGTCATTTTTCCCACTTATTCTCATACTATGTGTCCTCTTCACACATATGTGTCCATCTAATATTTTTGCAAGAATTTTCTATGCCTTCCACACATCCAAAATGACCCCCTAACTATCCCTTTGTTGTTTTTAATTTATTCAATTTAATTAGGATATATCTTAAGGTATATGAAATAATATATAACCATTTCCCTATTATGGGTACACACTTGTATATTGAATACTTATATCACACCTAAAGTGATGTCTCTTGGTTGTCTATTAATATTTTCATAATTTTTCCCACATTTTATTAATTTATTTAGTGAATTTTACCCAATTTAAGATATTTTCGATAATTACATGTACACATATTGATACAATAGTTATATTCGATATATATACATATCTTTTATATATTATTTTATTTATAATATTAATTATATTGTCTCTATAATTTACCTCTAAGTGTTAGTTAATTTTTGAAACTTAATTCACATGTTTACTGATAATATAATAATATAGTAAATTGTTACCATTTTAGCTATATTTTTAATATTTTGTTATTTTTTAAATTTGGAGCCTACAAGAATTCCTCGACTAATATTTCTAGGTCCTTTGTAAGTTTTCATTCAAATCAAGTTTCCTTTCTAAATATATTAAATCAACTACTGAGCTTAGTCATGCAAGTACAAGTCTCGCGATAAATTTCCACTGAGTTTGATATGTAAAATCGGTTAAAAACATATATTTTTCTAAGAAAACGATTTTATATACAAGTTAACTTAAAATAGCCTCCTAAAATTATAAACTTATAAAATCGCATTGGTGAAACACAATTTTAACAGCTATGTTCCAAAAAAAAAAAAAAAAAAGTTAATGTATCCAAGAGGATTGTCATGTATAATCAAAGTCTTTTGTCCCGTTTGTTCCAGCATAAGCTAAGTAATCTAGTGCTTTGTTGCCTTTTCATAATCATCTTTAAATATACAACTTTAAAACTAAAGATCTTTCTCCTACAAAAGTAATTATAGGATAAAGAAACAAAAGATTAGCTTTGGTTAAGTCAAACTCAACAACTACATTATGCAGGTTTAAATCCTAGGGCAAGTTTTTGGAACTGAACCCTATAAGATTGCCATTATGGTCAATGCTAGCTTTGCATAAGTTAAGTTTAAATCTTTTTCTTTTAAATTTTTTCCAATACATAAAATATATAGTTTTTAAATCATTTTTTCTAAAAAGACGTGAATTTTCCATTTCCGATTCTCGTACTCTAATCATTATCTTCATCACAATTATAAAATGAAAACATATAATATATAGATAAGATAACTTTTAATATACCAAATTTCAAACAAATATAAATCATATATATATATATATATATATATGGAATAGATACAAATATAATACCTAAATAAACAAGAACAATCTAAATAGGATCCATAAAAAATTTAAGAAAATACAATTAATATTACCCCTAACAACTACCACATAGCCAATTAAATGATAATTAACATGTCACTATTAGCCATCGTCACCTCAATTTATCTATGTTTTGATATACAACTACCAATTCTAACACACATCACCTTTGAATAATTTTTTGAGGAAAGAATAAAATGTTATGTATAGATGAATTTAAAGTGGGACACAAAAGGGCCTCGACCCCTAGATTTGAGAAAAATTAATTAATTAAATTGATCAAAAAAGAAAACAAATAAATACTACATACATTGTTTAAAGAGCAAAAATTATCACATTAATGGATATGTATAAGTGGTTAAGTATTTTATTTTACAAATTTAAGGTTATGGATTCAATTTTCATTAGAGCCATTTTACCTTGTGCATTTATTATATGTCTTTTGATAAATACTTTTCATTCTCTTTTACTTTTCTTCATAATATATAATAAAATTGAATTTCTCTCATAAGAGAATAATGATTAATTAAATAAATTCTCATTGGATGTTATTTATCTTTATATAATTATACCATAAGTAATAATTATGTAGTCAATGCTATAAGTTTTTCATTCTTATTATATAAAATATTTGTAAATAATAACAGTGATATTATTTGATGTATTGTTGATTTTTTTTCTAGAATTAATATTATCAAAATCAATGAGAATAATTAACAACTGATTCTCTAACTACTTACATTAAAAATGGAACATTTTCTCATAGAATTATTAATTAAGCAATCTTGCAAAGTAGTTATTTAAAAATTATATAATACTAATCTTTATATTATTATTGTATCTTTTTTTTTAACCCTACTTGTAAGATTTTTAAATGTAACATTTTGTTACATATTTTTGTACATAATAAAACTTACACAAGTTTGTATATCCAATTTTCCAAATGATTGATACTTTTCAAATTTCAACCAATACATATACCCCATGAAAAGGTAATAAATTTGTTCCCTTGGTATTTTTTGAAGTACACTAACATCTATATTATTTCATAACTAAGTTTAAAATTTCCTCTTATTGAATGTTATAAATGTTGTGGGTACATTTCTTAATGAAATAATTATATATGCACTATAATTACAATCATAAGCAAATTTTTTAATAAATTTTTTAATATGGTTTGAAATAAGATAGATCCAACCCCTCCAATAATATGGTTTTACATTTGTCCCTAATGTTATGATTTTTGAAAAAAGACATTTCTACAAAGCCTAATGCATAGGATTTAACTCTATGGAAACAATGTGACCATAATCATAAACTTTAAAAATGAAAAAAAAAAAAGAAGACCCTCAATAAATGAGGCAATTAAAATAATTCCACAGTTATAATTGTAATAACAAGGATTCTTAAAACTCAAAATTCACAATCTAACTATTTTTGCTCTCGTTTGGCTTGGTACACCATAAAATTCTAAATTTGCTGTTTTTCAAATTATAACTAGGGTAACTTCATTGAACCATTTTGTAAAATTGATATGCCTCAACCAAAACTGATATATTTGACAGCTAAAATCGTCTTTACTTTTCAGAAACTGGGGAACGTTTTCATTTCTTCGTGGAGAAGCTAATATCATATAACATATGATGTTAGCTAGTTTATATGCAAATTAAATATAACAAATGTTAAAAAGGAAGTTTACTTTCCTAAGTTTTTACGAAAAGCTTCCTAGAGCATTATTTCTTTTTAGTACACTGAAATGGTTTTCCTTTTTCATTGTCATCATGAAATGACTATATGACTTAGTACATAAGTCTTTGACCTAATCGAAGGCCCTCATCGTATTGATGATTTAATGTGTGATTACGATCAACTCGCAAGCACCGAGGTTAAAGTTTGGCCTTTGTTACATCGACACGTGCATGGTTAAATTGAAGAAACAATCATAAATTCAAAGTAATTATCATGCATAATATCCTTGTTTAAATTTATTCTCTCAATGAAAAAACATAAGAAAGGGCAAATGCCACTACACCTTTTCAGTCCACTTTCGAGATAAAAAGTAAAAGCAAGAGAAAAGTAAGGAGAAGAAAAGGAGATCAAAATCATAATATTAAAGAAAGAAAGAGAGGAAAAAGAAAAGATGCAATAAAAAAAGAAATAAAAGAAGATATTATAAGGCATCTTAATATTTAAGATCTTAATTGGAGATATAGGATATTTATGTTTAAATCTTATGAGAAATGAAATACGAAAAGATTCATTTCTTTTGTAAGATGAGCACAAACCTTATTATTTTTAATTTGTTATGGACAGTTATCTATTTCGCTTTTTTGTTAAACTATTAAAAAAAAAAAAAATTCGAGGAAGATAACGAAAGTACAAAGACGACAAATGTTCTCTATTTCAAAGTTCAATGATTCAATTCCCTCTTTCATCTTTATTGGACTTCATATAGCCCTACCTTTTTTCCTAAATTAAAAAGTTTTTTGTTGTGAAGACCCCTCTATAGTTCTTTAACTTCCTTCTAGGAGTAGAGCTCAAAGAAAAAGGCAAAGCTCCAAAAGATATCATTGAAAGGCATATAAGAAGGTAATCAAGCTAAGAGAGAAAAGAAAGAGATAGAGAAAAATGAACCAAGATGTGTTGCATAGTTCACAAGTGCAACACATGATGGCCAGAAACCCTAATTGGTGGAGCATCAATAATAGTATACCACTCACACCACAACCCTCTTCTTCTCCTCCCTCCCCCACTTCTTCTTCTTCTTTCGCTTGGATTTCGAATAACTACAACAGTTTCTTCCCACAATTTGGTTATATACCTACTTCCATCTCATCTCTTCTTAATCCTAGTATCATTCCTAGTTGGAATGATAACCAAGAGCAACTTCCTGAGTCATGGAGCCAGTTACTCATGTAATTAAATTATAACATCTTCATCACCTTTTTCTCTTATATATAGATTTTAATTTCAATTTCAATTCTATTTACATATAGTTAGCGGTCTCTCATGCAAAGATTGTTACCCGTGGCAAGTTGAGATGGAATTTGTCTTTGAAACTAATAAAACAAAGAATTTAAGCGTATGGATTTTACTCAAATTGAACTCCGAATACGACCGATATCAAGTAGAACCATGGGCCATTTTTGAACCCCAGGCTTGCATGTGTGCACAAATTCCATTATACATAGCATGCATTTTAGTTATACTAAATCAAGGCAATGTTGATTTCTCCTTGTAGGGGTGGATTGGTTGAAGATGAGGATAATAAGTGTGGCATGTTGTACCAATTTCAAGGAAAGAGATGGGAGAATTGGGAGGAGCAAGTGCTTTGTCAAGCTCCAAATGCTTCTGGTCTAGATGTAAAGAAGGAAGACTCTTCAAGCAACTGTGTCCATGGACACGCATCAAATATCAACCTTAGTAATTCCAAGGAAGGATCTAGCATTATAAACTGGTCTCCTATGTTGTCTGCTTCTCCATCCAAGTCAAGTAGTGTCACAAGTCTTAGCACTTTAGATTTCTCCAATAAGAAGAAGATAGATGTGAGACAACCCCCATCAGATCTATCCTCAGAGGTAAGAAAGCTTCATTATTCCAAAATTAAAAATTACATATGCATACTTATCAAATTCAATAGATTTCTATTTTATATTTCCGCGCCTGTACTGTTCCAACTGATTATATAAATAATCTGTTTGTGATAACATTCTTTGAGAAATTAAAAAGAGAGAGAGAGCAGGAATGGAGAATTAATCGCAACCTAATAATAATTGCAATTGTAATCCTATATTAGTTTATTTCTTTTTAATTGTAACAATAGATTTATGCCTTAGGGATTCACCTTAAAATCCGTAAAATGAAAAAAACGGCTTCCGACCCTTTCAATATTGTGATAGTGAGATATAAATTGCTACAATAGGTAATTATCGAAAAAAAATTTCCTATTATAGTTTAATATAGATTTGTAAGATGTTACTAAATTTATCTTCCCCTTTATTCTATTTTGTTTTATTAGAATGAGATTAATCTCTTAAAAGAATAAATAAAATAACGGGTTCAAACTGTTTATTAGTTTTAATTATATTACGATTTCTTGAATTTCCATTATTTATTTCATAATAATTTTTTCAAGTAATTCAAATCAGGTTGCAGGAGTCTAAGTTGGGTAACAAGCAAAGTGAGAAAAGTATTAGCATTATGATTAATTATCTATGCAGTTATATTTAGTTTATATAAAATAAAAATAGACTTTTGATGGTTGATTTCTTTTTTGACTCGATTAGTGCAACAGCGATGCAACTGGTGGGGCTCAAAAGAAAGCTAAGGTTCACCATGCTTCTACCCATTCTCCCTTCAAGGCATATCTCTTTCTCTCTCTCTATCTATCTATCTTTTTATCTAATTCCTTTTAAAGAAAATGTTAGTAATAAAATGCATCCTTTGATAAAACTAAATCCATAAGAGTGAACATATACACATTCACATGTAAACATTAAAAAAAAAAAAATACATAGACATTACGTTTGCTCGGTGTTTGTGTCCATTCCCTGTATAAATTAAAAGATAAAATGAATTCCTATCGACATCCATAGTAATATATGATTAGTATAGATATAGACGAATAGATTGGTTAATTAAAGACATCAAAACAAGAATTTCATCCCTCATAGGTACAAACTCTTACCATGTCTTACATTAGTAAACTTTACTCATGTGGTGTTGGGTTAGTATTGTCTTTTGTGATTGTCTATTTCTTGGAATACAATGATTCTTCAGCTAGATTGGTGTCGAATTCAGAATAATAATGAGATTATATAAAGAATATTAAACGAGAATAACAGACTAGAAGAGAAAGTTAGGATTTATATGTGGTGTGAACAGATTATTCCTTTTGCTATAAAAATTTTCACCGACCAAAACAAATATTCCATCTTTCGTTTGTTCTTGTCTTTTTATTGTCCATGACACGATTAGGACTGTTATTTAGTTATATTCCACTAACTAACTATTTATTTATTCATTGAATTATTTTTTCTGCTCGGAAAGCAGGTGAGGAAGGAAAAACTGGGTGACAGAATCTCAGCACTGCACCAGCTAGTTTCTCCATTTGGGAAGGTAAATTATTATTTTTTTATTTTAGTTAAATTATTTTAGCTCTTAGGTTATTGGGAGAAAGTTCTTTAGAAATTCTAGAATAATTATAGGGTAAGTAAACATGTGCATCTTCTAGAGCGGATTATTAATATACATATAACTATAAAGTAATTACATCATCAATTCACAATCTTAAATTCAGATAAGGTTAATCGAATATTATATTAGATAATTTATTATTATTTCTATTTTTTTCCCTACCAACTATATTATGTATTATAGTTTGGCAAGGAGAAATTCAAAGCTAATCTTTTCTATTAAAAGATCAATATTTCATGCAATTAGGTTTTAATTACAATGGTGGTTATTTCAATCAAATAAAAAAAAAAAAAGATTTGTATTGGATTGTTTATGACAAAATAAGTCCGAAATATTTCATAAAATACAGGACCTTTGAAGTCCAAAGAACCAAAGTTATACATTCCTATATATAATATATCTCTATCATTACTTGCATCCCACCTTTTTTTCTTTTCTAGACTTAAATCGACCCAAGTAATTCTTTTTTTTTTTTATTTTTTTTTATTTTAGCTATTCTTTTGCTATTTTGTAGACTGACACCGCGTCGGTCTTGGCAGAAGCTGTTGGATATATCAGATTCCTTCAAAATCAAATTGAGGTAACACCATAGTTGCATATATTGCTTTCTTTCAATAGTGTTGTCCATGAATATTTACAAATATTATGGCACGTTAAATCCAAATAATTTAACTATATAGATAAATAATATTTATGGTATTTTTCATATGTTTCCATTTCTTTAAAACAATATATGTTTGAAGGAAAGGTGTTACGTTAGAAAAAAATGTGGTATGTAGGTCGGGTTAATAAGTTTTTGATATATAAGAATTAACGAGGCTCATCTGTTGGTCCATTTTCTTATATATTGGCCAAAATCGATCTTTATGTATTGAAAAATTAATAAAATCATATCTAAAAATAAGTGAAACCCAATTATCAGTGGTGGTGGCTTTTAACATAATTGCATACTCAAATGGATGCAGGCCCTCAGTATGCCCTACTTGGGCAGTGGATCGGGGAGCAATACGAAGCAGCAGCATCCTGTAAGAATTTTATATTCACCATACATATACCATTATTAGTTTATGTTATTTATATAAAGAAATGTAATATTTATTTATCGTTATTACGTAAAAGAAATGCACACATTATATATATACATATATATATATATATACATACAATGCTTGGTCTAATAAAATTGCAAAAAATGATTTATTAAGTATTATGCATCATGTGTATGTATAAATAATGGACAAATATCAATTATATTTAAATCCATAGTAATGACAATAGTTAATTTAAAAGAAAAAGAAAAATATATTCTGTAGATTAAAATTTTATTAATATTTATCCATCAATTATACATATATATATATATATATATATATACAGAGCTTGTATAATAAAAAACTGTACATAATTGTAGCATACTAAGAGATGCATTAGATAATCAAAGGCAAAATCAAGATAGTGTCACGAGACTAGGACTTGTGTCCTTAAATTTTGTCCGCTTTCATTGACGAATCATTTATTCGTCTACTAGGTACGAGGAGAGAGAAATTGTGTGTTCCCTGAAGATCCAGGGCAGGTAGAAGCATATGAATAATTTTTCTTTCTTTCTTTTTCCATTGTGTTGAATTATTGGTCTTATGAAACCACTTTTATGTTGTAAAATAGGTTGCTTAAAAATTGAATATATAAAATAAATTCTTTCAAATAAAAAATAAAATATGCGCTAGTATAGTTTTAAATAACTGCAGTTAAAATCGTTATATGGTAAAAAAATCTTGAAAAATGACTTTATCTGGAAAAGGAGTTCGGTTATTTTTCAGCTTTATACAAATTATATTCATAAGAAACATAACAAATTAACATCACATGTGGAGCAATCAAGACCATCTTTTAAAGAAAAATATCTGAATAAAGTTTCCAACTTTTTTGACTTTTATTTCCTCTTTCTGGACATCAAAACAAAGTGCGAAAACTGTCAGCAAAATTTTCCATGAAGAAATAGGAACTACTTGTCCTTTTATTATAACAATATAGATAGCTAGTCTTTGACCTGTTTTCCTTTCTTTTGGACCAGTTGTTGAACGATAACTCTTCGAAGCCCAAAGGAGCGTCCGATCAGGTACTTCATGAAAATGTGTCTCTACAAAAATAATCCGAAATGTAGGGTTTATAATGTCGGGTAGATTGTCTAGTGTATGCACGAATAAATAAAATTTTAAAACATTAAAATTTTTTTGTAAGTAGGAATGAGAAAGTTTTTTTCTAAGGAAAGTGCAAAAAATGTTGATTTAGGCATAGAATGACTTATTGAATTTTCAAAACATGTTTTAAAACTCTTTAAACGTTGATATATTAATAAATAACTCTTATAAATTGAAAATAATAATTTTAAACTTTGATTTTAATATATAAATACCATCTAAATTTATCAAATTATACTTTAAGACCTTCTAAATTTTGATAATAGCATGACTTTTTTTAACTAAAGAAAGAAAAGTTTTTTATATTGCTAATTTATTAAAATTTAGGAGGTTTTAAAGCATACTTATTCCATATCTAAGTTAAAGTATATAAAGGTTGTTTGTAATTTTTATTTATTTATTTTTATGCTAGCTAGTATTCATGTCAAATTCTCATATGCTTTCATTTGCCATTAAGTTTTACACATAATAGGAGTGAATTTCTTTTCATTGAGAAATAGTTGCATTAGGATAAGAGTTTTAATGGTATTAATATGTTGATGAATCTTTTTTCTTGTTTTGGGGCTGTATTTTCGAATTTAAAACTTATCTTTTATGTGATGCTTGAAGGTTTTTCTAAGCTAAGTTACGAGATTAGATGGAATAATCTCATTTTATTCTATATTTAATGCTTAAAAGAACAAGTATGTTTCATTTATTTTTGGCATATGAGTAAGATAATATTAGATATTAGAGGGTGGAAAAATACAAATAATCCATCTAAACTTTGACTAAAATACGAATTGATTTTTTAAATTTTGATAAATAACTCCAATAGAAGATAACAACTCCTCTTAAACTTTAAGCATGGTGAGCAAAAATCCTTTAAATTTATCGAAATATACTTTAAAATCTCGTAAACTTTAATAATAATATGACTTTTTTTAACTAAAAAATACAAATATTCTTTATATTGTTAATTTATTAAAGCATAGGGGGTTAAAAATCATACTTTAAAAGTGTAAAAGATCAAAAACCATATTTTAAAAGTTTAAAGGGTTAATTAGAACCTAAATTAAAGTTTAGAAAAATTATTTATAATTTTCGCTTGAAAATATTCTTGAAAATTAGACAAACTTCACTTACTCATAAGTAAGATCGTAACTAGATATTACAAAATTATGGTCACATTTACTACGGTCTTTCTATTTCCGACACTAACGTTAACATATATTGACCATAGTTTGAGTCTCATGGATGAACATACAATTATATTATATTTTCTTTGTATCTTGTCTAATCAATATATGAGCTTTTGTTGCTCATTGATTAGATTGCTTTTACTCTGTAGGGTTCTTATGAGGAACCGAAAAAGGACCTTAGGAGTAGAGGTCTATGTTTGGTTCCAGTAGCGTGCACACTTCAAGTGGGGAATGAAAATGGAGCAGATTATTGGGCCTCCGCAGTCGGCCGTGCCGCTGGCGGCTTTCGATAAGAGAAGCAGAGAGAGCAAGAGAGAGAGGGAGTTTTCTGAGAAGAACGTGCATCATCAGGAGACTGCAATTTGATATAACATCAGGAGCCGTCACCCTGCTAAGAATTTTTTTTTGAAGGCTGACTGCTCATGATGCTATATATATATCACGGTTAATTTCGGAAACAGGATAATATTTGTGCAGTTGGAGATTAGGGATTTGTATTATATATATATATAAGAAGAAAAAAAAATCTTAACTATGCAGGCTTTTGTAATTTCTTGATGCTATTCCATATTATTATATTATTTATCTCTCTGGCTATAAATTATTACTCTTGTTGTTAGAGTTTCTCATCAAGTGGCTCTAGATTGCGGGTCGATTAATTAAGTGTAGTGACAAATTTTTGGGAGAAACGTAAATAATTCCTTAGATTTTTCATTTATGTATAGATTTACACAATAAACTTTAAAATATTATGAATCACTCTTTTAAATTTTGATAAATGATCAAACATAGATTACAAATAAACTCTCTAAACTTTAATTTTAGTATAAAAACATCCCTAAACTTATAAAAGCGTACTTTTAGACATTGTAAAGTTTAACTATAGTATTACTTTTTTGAACTAAAATGAAAATATCCTTTATGTTATCAATTTGGCATAGTACAGATGAGTAATTTGTAGCATTTGATTCGCGACTTCTTAACTTCAAAGAAATCCTAACCCCAACTACCTAATATGTACCTGATTCGTTGACTTCTCCATCCCTTTCATCTTCTAATCCCATTCTCACTTTCCACATCATTCAAATCACATTTTGATGCATGATTCATTGAAATTACAACAATGATTCAATGATTAGGAGTTCATTTTCTATCCTTTTTTTGTGTTGTTTTTTGTATGGTATGAAGTATGTGGGGTGATAGAAAATTGGGAAGAAGTTTAAAAGACGTCTTCATTTTGATTGCTTACAGCAGATCTATTGGTGTCGTTTCTTGTTGATTTGTAAAAGTGGGTAACTAGTGTGTTATGGTAGAAGATAGGGATATTTTGGTCATTTCATCTCTATTACATGTTTATTCATACATTTTTTTTTTAATCCAACTAAAAAAATGTAAAAATGATTACGGGTTTATTGCATTACATAAGAATGGCAATTCCATTACTTGTCTACCACCTAAAGTGAACAAGTTGTTAGTATATCAAACTATATGTAATATCAGCTAGGCCTTATTACTCTTTAGGCCTGCTACATATGAACACATTAGCCACTTATGGGTTTAGTATGATGTTTGAGACACCTGCTACTATTGGTTATAAAAAAAAAAAAATAATGAACAATTTAATAAACATTCCATCAAGCTATATAATTGAGGATAGAGGGCATTTAGACATTCAATAATCACTATTAATTTTATCATAATTTAGTTTCCTTATATTTAAACATTATAATGATAGTTCAAACTAGTTCTAATAATTAATGAATTTTACCATAAGTGACAATAATGGTATGTGGTCATAATTATAATAAACCAAAATCGAAAATTTTTATGGAAGGAGTAGTTAGAGATTAACTCAGGAATGAGAAGGGATTAAAGATTGAAAAGGTGAAACCAAGTTGAACCGAGATCAAACTAGTGTTGATGAAAATATTAAAATCCAATTCATATTAATTTATAAAGTAATAAAGTTATACACATTCTTGAGATTTGAAAGTTAAAAGGTTTTTGTTGTTTATTTTTTGTTTTTCTTAGATTTATACTTATTCCCTTAGTAAATAGGTGCATTCTCTAGAGAAAATGAAAGAAAATAGTACATCTCAACCTATAAAAACCTAATTGGTTCCTATAAAAAATGAACTAGACAGGTCAACCAAATTGAATTGGCATCATTGTGATCATTGAGGGTTAAAGAAGTAACTCGATCAATTTTATGACTGGGATAGGTTTAATTAGGTTGGAACATACAGGTCTACCTAGGTCTGACAGTACTAATTATCATATTGACACTCAATTTTAAAAACTATGCACTTTCTCATTCCAACATTAATGAGGTCCATATGTTTTTCTACGAGATCATTGAAAAATAAAAAAGTTAGTGCAATAATGATAGTAACTTAATTGAAAAATAAATAAAAGTAAAAAAAAAAAAGGAATAAAATAAAAAAAATAGAAAGGAAAAACTATCACGTTTCCACTAACCACTAGTATATGCAAAATTATAGCGAGTACAACTCTAGCAAAACACCATCATAAGCCAATATCTCATGGGTTATATTACGGCATTATTGTGAGTAAAGTAGTTAGGCCTAAAGTTTATAAAGCAGCTAAATAAATAAAAGCAAAAGAAGAATTAGGTTAGAAGTAGTAAGAGTCAAAACCGAGAGAAGTTATAAGTTTAAGAGAAGCTAATGAACCATAAATACAAATCTAATATTTGAGTTGTAGATTAGTAAACTTAGAAGGCCACAATTTTTCACTTTGTCACCTAGTGCTATTTAGATTTTTGCACATTGGCAAGATGCCATGCTATTGAAGATTTAGTGTAATTTTTGGAAAATATATATTAGTTTTATTACATTTCGAATTTATATTTTATTTTTGTTCCTTATTCAAGAATATTGGACCATAAACACCCTATCAATTAGTTGTACTTACATACTTTTACAGTTGATACAAATTCTTTACCTCAATTGAGTATTTTCATGCTTTATGCCATGTCATATTGAAAAATTGCTATTTAGATTTGAAAATAGTTGTCTAGCAATCTACATGCCAATTTTGTCAATAAATTTTGTCACTAAAGGACAATATAAAGTGTATGTGTGTGTTAATACTTAATATTTTAGTGACATCTTAGAAAACTTAGTATATAGTAATGATCCTGAGTGAAATGGAATGGCATTAAGAATGAGATAATTAATCAATTTTGATATTTTAAAATGTACCTAAAATTTGATTTCGTCTTAGTATTATGTTGGGATAACAAATTTAGAATAAAACTGAATAAACATACATAAGTATGTGTAAAAATACATCCCCAATTTATAGAGCGATTAATATACATTATATATTATAACTTACAATTTACATAGTAATATATAATGATATGTACATAAAATAGTGTGTTATAATTAATAATATAACAATGTAATATCTATTCAAATATAAAAATGTAGTAGATATATAATATGTAATACATAGTGTCATTACATAATCAATTAATTTACCCATTAGAATACTTGATTATCTCTAATACATCGCCAACTCAGCTATCACTATAGGCTAAGTCTCTCATGGGGGTAGATTATGCATTATAATTGAAAAAATGGTGTTTTACATCATAAATATAGTTTCATAGCCTCTTTCATTCTTGGAAATAACCATGTGCTACATAAGAAGGGATAAACTTTGAGGTAATACTAAGTAAGTTTGAACCACAAACCTTTATTTCATTAACAAACTTGAAAAATTAGAGTTATCAATAAGTGAACTTATAACTATAATTCTAAAGAATCTTGAGTCAATAAAAATGTCTTAAACCTTAATACCTAGAATGATGAATTACAAAATTACATTGTAAAACTAAGAACTAAGAAATCTATTCCAAAACTAAAACAATAGCAAACTTCAACTTTATCAAATCTAATATAAGAAAAAGTTTTAAAATGAGTTAATAATTGTAGAAGGTAATTTTGATAATTAGGCCTATAACCCAATTAATATCATGGATCAATATTGTGGGCTAGTGATAATGTCTGATAAAGTGGTCCAAATAGAGATATTTTAAAGAGATTTGGCTTGGAAAGCTGAGAACACAGATCACCATATTGGATTTTCTGCTTTCAACCTTGTTTGGTTATCTTGTACACAAAAAGTAGACTAGGAAATAGCCTTCTTGAGCTCATTTAGGTTTCATTTGGCTTTATTGGGCCTTAAAGAGGATTAAGCATGCTTTAGACATATTTAAAGAATGGACTTTTTTTAATTATCATAAGCCTTGAGCTTATATCCAAGCCTAATAAGAATAAGGCTACTAAGTCTTTAACCCACAGTTAAGCTTGAGGATTAGAAGAGCTGGCAAGGTAAATCCTCCTACTTTAACCGACTCCTGCCGAAGCTAAGTGTCTCTTTCCGAATCATTCTATATGCTGAGTTGAATGACTGCTTATCTCTCTAAAGTGTGCTGAATTGTAGATTGTCGAGACAATAACCAGACTGTTTGTGAGTACTCACTTACATCCGAGCCGACTAACTATTCGGCTTCACCCTTGCTGAGGTATCGAGAGAGAGATCATGAACTGATCCTTAAACACCCTTGCTTGGATTGGCAATCTGATCATACTCTTTTGTCCGTATCCTCTAATGGCCTCATCACTGTATCTTTGCCACGTATACAGGACCACGTATAGTATCCGTTACACTAATCGTTAATTTTCTTGAATATTCATTTTTACCCTCTTATATTCATGTACATTACTTCTTTAGGACAATACTCTTTTTGTCTTTTCCCTTTTAGGCAAGTTGCCATAAATATTCGGGTATAAATACCCCTTGTATTTGTAGCTATAAACATTAGATTATCATCAATAGAACCAAAATTTTCTTCCTTTACGTAAACATTATTTTGTTTACTCTCATTTCACTTTTATCTTAACCCTTAAGTAAGGCTAGGTAGTGAATAACCATACCGAACCATCTAATGCATTATATTGAGTTGTGTTGTAAGTCCTCAAAAGTTTCGTTAGTGCATTATATCCATTGGAGTTGTTTGTAGGTTTGCTTACTTTTTCATTCACTTTTGTTCTTTCATACATTCCCCATTACCTCCTTTTTCAGGTTTTCAGCAAGCTTGAATCCATTCACTAACCGACCTTGTTTGTTCTTGGTCAAGGTTTACATCATCTTGATATTAGAGCAAAGGTTTCATTTGAGTAAGTTATTGTGTTCGTTTGATTGCTATGCTTGTTAACTGTTTCTTCTCTGGTTTATGGAAGTGTTTGCTAAAACACCTAATTGAAAAGTTTAAGCTTTGAATCTACAAAGAAAATAACTAACCCAAGTGTAAACGTTGGTGTCGGAGATGACAACAATGGTATTGTCTACCATAGTCAACAATACTAAAGCTCTACTTGACACCCTACAAATTGCTCGACCTACTAAAGGTCATAACCCAGTTTGACTAGTTTGAGGTGGAGGAGTCGGTGAATAAGTAAGATAAATGATAGACTTAAGAGAATTGGATGAAGTGGATGAGGAAGAGTATTTTAAAGAAGAGCGAGCTTAAATACCTAGAGCTTCTAACCACGTGAAACTTTGGATTCTGAGTTTTAATGGGTCTAAAAGTACAAATGAATATTTAGATTGGGAAGAGAAAGTGGAGAGTGTTTTTACTATTATCAATACGAGGATTACGAGAAAGTGAGAACTGCTACTGTTGAATTCTCTAGATATGTCGCCATGTGGTGGAAGAATTTCCAAGTTATGAGGAGGTAAGAAGGCTACCAAGAGATTAATACTAGGCCTGAAATGGAAAAAATATTGAGAAATAAATTTGTACTAGATACTTATTTGCAAGACACTTTTACTCAGATTCAGGAGCTGAGATAAGGAGGCTAAACAGTTGATGAGTATGTTTAGGAATTCTAAATGCTCATGATTCGATGTGAAGTAGAGGAACCACCACTACAAACAATCTTTAGGTTCCTTACTAGGTTATAAGATGACATTTGAGACATTATGGAGCTCTGACGATTTACCATGATGGATGAAGCCATTAGAATAGCTCAATGAGTAAAGAGGTAGAAAAGAAGCTGAGTGCCAACTAGTCGACCAAGACAGGGCAATCACCGAGCTTAGTCAAGTATCGAGCCGATCCAAAAGGTGGATGTCCGAGCTGAGTACAAAGGTTGACCTAACAATGACATGTTGACTCAAACTTATGAGAAAAGGCAAGGATCTAGTAGGAAGATGAGCCAGATTAAGTGCTTTAAGTGCAAAGGGTTCGGACATATGATTGCTTAGTGCCTGAATTGAAGGACTATGGTCATCAAGAGAAACATCCTAAAGCTAGAGGTAGAAAGTACTGATGAGGAACCTAAAGAGGAGGAGAGTACTATCAAGAAAGAATTGATTGAAGAAGATGTGTTCATTGAGGACTTAGACCAGTTGGCCTTAGTCGTCCGACGTGTAATGAACATAGAACTCTCACAAGAGGAGGAGTAGAGGGAGAACTTATTTTATACCACTTGTAGGGTGAACAATCAAGTGAGTGTGTTAATTGTAGATAGTGGAAGTTGCACCAATATGGCATCGACCAATTTGATCACAAGGTTGAAATTATCGACTATTGCATACCCAAGGCCACATAAGTTGCATTAGCTAAGTGAGAAAGGGGCACTACATGTCACTCGACAAGTACTACTATTGATTACTATTAGACATTACTTCGACAAAATTCTCTATAATGTACTGCCCATGTGTACCTCTTATGTATTGCTTAGCCAACCATGGCTATTTGATAGGAGAGTTATTCATGACAGATATAAGAACATGTATATGTTCGAGAAGGATGGTCGAAAGATTACACTGAACTTAATGCTACCGAGTGAAGTTAACAAACTACAAATCAAATAAGGCTCTTATGATGAGTAGAGACGAATTTTAAGAGGCTATCGATACTAACGAGCCAACCATTATGTTGGTCAAGTGCCTGCTAGAGATGAGGGAGTGAGGTGGACTACCCTAGGAAGTAAGAGCATTGCTGGATGAATATACCAATCTATTCCTAGAAGAATTACTCGAAGGGTTACCCCAACTACAAAGCATAGAACACCACATTGACTTAACACTTAGTACCACCTTACTGAATAACCTTGTTTATTGGATGAGTCCTAAACAGGCTTCTAAGCTATAATGCTAAGTTAATGAGTTGCTGAGAAGGGTTATGTTAGGGAAAGTCTTAACCCTTGTGTTATGCTGGCGCTTCTAGTGCCGAAAAAGGATGAAACTTGGTAGATGTGTGTAGATAGCCTAGCAGCGAACAAGATTACGATCAAATATAGGTATCCTATTTTGAGATTAGAAGATAAGCTAGATGAATTGAGCAGAGCTAAGATCTTTAATAAGATTGATCTCAAGTTTGGCTACCATCAAATTTGCATAAGGCCAGCAAATGAGTGGAAAACAGCATTCAAACCTCAATAAAGACTTTATGAATGGATGGTCATGCCCTTTGGCTTTTCAAATACCCCAAATACTTTCATGAGATTGATGAATCATGTGTTGAGACATCTAATAGGGAAGTGTGTCATGATGTACTTTGACGACATCTTAATCTATAGTATCGACATGCGAGTCATTGTGAACATCTCTGAGCTGTATTGAATGTCCTCTATGCTAAGAGATTATTCGGTAATCTCAAGAAGTGCTGCTTTTGCTAAAAGGAAGTGGTATTCTTAGGCTACATAGTAAGTGGAGGAGGCTTACGAGTAGATAGTGAGAAGATTTGAACAATCGTTGAATGGCCGAATCCTACTACTTGCGTAGACGTGAGAAGCTTCCATGGATTGGCTTTATTCTATAGGAGATTCATTAGGAATTTTAGCACCTCGCTACACCACTTACTGAGCTAACAAAGAAGAACACCATCTTTCGATGGGGTAAAAAGGTAGAGAGAAGTTTTGCAGAGATAAAGGAAAAGTTGACTTTTACCCTTGTACTCGTTCTACCTGACTTCTAGAACATATTTGAGTTGGAATGTGATACGTTAAGCATTGGAATCGGCGCTGTCCTAATGCAAGAAGGCCAACCAATTGCTTACCATAGTGAGAAGCTTAAAGGAACTCAATTAAACCACTCCGTATATGATGAAGAGCTCTTAGCACTAATTTAAGCACTATAAGTATGGCAGCATTATCTATTGCCGAGAGAATTTGTCATCTATACTAACTAAGAGTCTTTGAGATATCTCTGAAGTCAGATAAAATTGTCGAAGCAGCAGGTGAGGTGGGTTGAATTCCTTGAAGGATTCAACTTTGTAATAAAGTACAAACAAGAGAAGAGCAATATAGTTGCAGATGGTCTTTTAAGAATGCATACACTTTTAAATGAATTGCAAACTAGATTGTTTGGGTTTGCGAGTATCAAATAATAATACTTTGAGGATCTACACTTTGGGCCCATACTTGTGTGTTGTGTCGAGGGAAGGATAGTGGACAAATATCATATGAAGGAAGGATACTTGTTCCAAGGAGAGAAATTATGCATACCGACCTGTTCACTTTAGGAGCTACTGATTAAGAAAGCCCATAATGGAAGATTGTCCAAACATTTTAGAGAGAAAAGGACATATGAATTGTTGAGTGGTCAATTCTTTTGGCCAAGAATGATGCGAGATATGCTCTAAGTTGTTGAAAGCTATGCCGTGTGCAAGAGGGCTAAGTGCCAAGTCGAACAAGGAAAAGCAATGCTTTTGCCTAGTCTAATGAAACCATAGATCAAATTAAGCATGGACTTTGTTTTTGGACTATCACGAACTGCCCGAAGCAAAGATTTTATAATAGTTATCGTAGATAGATTCAATAAGATGCCACACTTTGTGCCCTAATCTAAGACTAACGACACTTCAGTTATTGCTTCTCTTTTCTTATAGGAGATTGTATGGTTACACGACGTATTGAGAAGTGTAGTCTCCAATAAAGACCCAAATTTCTTGAGCCATTTTTAGAGGACCTTAAAGCATTGGATTGGGACTAAACTACTATTCAATACTTCCTATCGCCCTTAAATTGATGACCAAATAGAGATGGTTAATCATACTTTGAGATCACTGCTTTGAGATGCAGTGGGCAAGAACTTAGCTAATTGGGACAACTACTCACCGGTGGTCAAATTCACCTATAACCAAATAGTGCATGACACCATTAAACAGACACCCTTTAAAAGTAGTCTATGGTTTTAATCTCGAGTTACCCCTTTATCACACCCCTATACTTATACCCGCACAAGAGGACCCTAACGTAAGAGTAAAAGCACAATCTGTTTAGTACATCTATGATAAAGTTACTTGATACATCAACCAAGCTACTAGACGTATGTGAGAGAAAGCCAAGGTTAGTACGGCAAAACATTTTCAGTTGGAAGACCTGGTGTAGCTGCACCTTAGTGAGGAAAGATTTCTAAGCAAAAGGAAAAACAAGCTATCTATAAGAGCTAAAGGACCTTTTAGAATCCTCTAGAAGATCAATGACAATGGTTACAGGTTGGAGCCACTTGAAGACTATGGGGTTTTTAACACCTTCAACATTGTTAACCTCAATCCTTATCACCTTAACAGAGAGCTGATCGAAGACCACTTGGATTTGATCCCAAATCCAAATCAACTCAGAGGGAATGATAGGAATCAAGCTACTAGGCTTTTGACCTACAACCAAGCTTGAGGACTAGAAGCACTAGCAAGGTGGATCTTCTTACTCCAACTTATAAGTCGAGTTGTAGCGGTGTTGTACATCCATCTTAAATTTCCAGAGTCTCTCCACTTTTTGTAGAGGGAAAGTAAAGGGATGACCTCTTTGTTATTGTCTTAACGATGTTTTTAATTAGAGCTATATTATCTTATAAAGCTACAATGCCATCCTTGATACATAAGTTAAGAATATGACATGTACAATATATGTAGAATAATAACCCTCCTACTAACCCCAACCCTACCTCCCCACCACCTAACTCCCTCCCCTAATGTTGGTTAATAGTCATTTTATAAATCATATATTGAGGTAGTATTGGCATTTGCATTGTCAAAATCAGTAAAAAAAATTTTCCTCACTAATTTATACTCATTTAGGATTTCTCTAATAATTTTATAGATGTTTTGTGCCGTGCGGTGCTCATTGCTTACCCTTAAAACCAATACTTGTTTATTAAGTTGCTAATTATCTTCTATCTAGTGAATAGTAGCATCTATATAAGAATTATTACGAAAAGGATCTATCCATATATCTACACATATAGATATATGCATCTCAAGTGAAGCGAACTTACCTATGAGCTCCCTCTTAACTTTGTGGTAGAGCTCCTGTGTGTCTTGGGTTAACGTGCTACAACTAAGCTATCATGAGCTACAGTTGAATGTCTCTTACTCGTATCAACTCTACCACTTTGATGCACCTGTGTTGAATGATAGGTGCATGTTCACAAGGTACTGCGCCAAGTTGTACTTGTACTTCTCTTAATCATACCTCATCAGTAGTTAACCAGAGGAACTACTGCCTCGGGCAATCTACTATTGCATGATATCTTTTTCCACCTCCCTGGGATACTTCGACCTTAAGTACTTATTAATGGTACCATATCCCTCTCATGTTTTCCAAGAGTAACTTGTGTTATAGTAGTTGCAAAATACCCTTAAGTACTCCCTTTTGTCTATACCTTTATAGAAATACGTAGTAAAATATTAGACTTATCAGGTTTACAGGGCTTACCTAAGCTTGAAGGTCTTGAATTGTCGAGCCTATGATGTCTCATATGTTACTAATCTATTTCGGGAATAATTTCTATCTTGTTCTCGTCATCCTCGAACATGCTTGCGAGGAAACTCATCCTTAAGGGTTCAAATCCAACGAATTGTGCAGGGACACTCATGCAAGGAGGTTCAAATCTAGTAGGATGTTCAAGGACACTTATGCATGAAGGCTCGAACCCGACAGGTGGTATGCCTCGGTAACTCATGTCCGAGATGAGTCTATACCTCATCGTATCTATTGTATTTGTTCCTATTACTCTTGTTGTATCTATTAGTACAATGTCCAAGATAGCTATACCTACACTAAGCGTATAAGTCTCAAGATCTGTACGTCCAACTATCAGCTCGAAAAATGCTTAACAGCATGAATAAGTTGACCCAGCCCCTATAGAAGGTGAAGAGGGGTAACAAACCCATTACAGCATTTGACCCTGATTCACCGGATGCTTGCAGTTGAAGAAATAAGAATACATCTTAGAGCATCCTCCTCTTCAAGGTGCAACCTACAACTCCTAATGACTAGCATGGTTGCACCTCATAACCTCATAATGACACTCTAAGCAGTAGCTAGTCCAACACCTACTACTTCGTCCTATGTGATGAAGGAAGGTAAGGAGAAGTGCATGAGGCAAATGCAAGCAACACCTTCTACTAACATTCTAAATTTGAAATTTTCGTGCCCATAGAAGGTAGTAAATAGGTCTCATCTAAAGGACTATAGCAATCCTAAGTTCATCAAGTTTAATGAAAAGCAAAGAAGTGCAAAAGAGCAACTCCTTAAGTTTGTTGAGACACTCAGCATTTATAATCTCGATGATGATCTCAAATTAAAAGAATTCTTAAAGTCATTACTTGAAAAGCATACAAGTGATACATTAATCTACCCCTAGGCTTTGTGGATTCGTAGGGAACAATGTATAGAATGTTCCTTGAAAAGTTCTTTGAAACTCAAGAACAAGTCACTATTATGGATATGAGATGCATTAGGTAGTGTCCAAAAGAAGACCTTATGGATTTCATTGAGCATTTCAAGGAACACTCGTTAGACATCCAAGACATATGCGATGAGAAAGAGCTAGTTAAGATTTGTATTTGGAGGATGTTTACGGAATATGCCATATCTTGAGAATTTATTTCTTAAGTTTTTCTCCATAATAGTAGATAATACATGGAGAACTAATAACTCCATCATCAAGAAGAGAGGCAACATTGGTAAGAAGCAATAGCCATCTGTGAGTGCCATGCAAGGAGGAAATTATAAGGGAAACAAAAAGATGAGAAGGGATGATGCTGCAAAAGTCCTACATTTTCCATGTCCAATGAACAAAGTGCTTGTTGTCCTTGACCTATGGCTTAAGGATAGAGTGATTAAGTTACCAAAGGTTGAAAGAAAGCCTACGACTTAAGAGAATGATGTAAATTATTTTTGCTTTAATAGATCTATCAACTACTTGACAAGAGAATACTGGACTTTAAGAAGGATCTTCAATAAGAAGGTCTAGAATGGTATCTTGAACAAGAAGTTCTAGAATGGTGAGCTTAAATTGGATAACAACAACGATATGTAGAGGAACCTACTTTCGGCATACAACAATCAAAGGATTGCAAAAGTGATCTCCCATGATCCAACAACCTCCTAAGAAGCTGACCAACTTCAATATAAGGTGCAAAAGAGTGTATTGCAAGAAGATACTCTTGCTAACGAAGGGAAAGATGAAAAAATGATCCTAAGCAATCTTATCACAATGGCCCTACTCAAAACAGCTAACGTCAAGAGATTCTTTGACCTCCTCGGATTTGACAAGAAATCTAGGGCTACAACGGAAATTGCTTTGGTAGAGATTTCCAAACAACAATACAAACAATGCAATGTAGTGAAGTCAATTTGTAAGATGGAAAAAGCAAGCAAGAATGCAATTATTTTTATCAATGATGACATGTGTGTGAACAAGCCAAATCACAATCATTTGTCATATGTAGAAAGTGAGCTCAACAAACATCATATTAGGAGAACTTTCATTGACGATAGGGCCTCATTGAACATCATACCATTGGCAACTTTTAAGGCTACAAAGCTTGACATGAGGAGACTGGTGAAGCAACCAATTGATGTTCATAGCTTCAATGTTGTCCCTATAAAGACGTTAAGGATCATTAATGTGGATTTCAAGGAGGGACCTATTTAAGAAATGACTAAGTTTCATGTCCTCAATGGTCCGGTTTCCCATCATTTGTTGATAGGAAGGAAATGGCTTCACGAGCATAATCTTGTTCCCTCGACACTTCATCAATGCATCAAAGGAAATCGAAAGTAGAAAGATATCTTTATTCCCACTGTTAGGAGCCCCTTTGAATATGGGGAATCTTACCTCATTGAGGCAAAACATTTTGATGAATACGTTGGTGAAAGTGAAACGGTACTAAGAAAGCCAATTGGCAACCTATTGCTAAAATGGGAACATGTACAAGAGTAAGATGATAGGAAGAGGAAGATATCCCCCACTCATGGGGACTAGAAGAAGAAATAGGGGAGTAATAAATCTATAAAGATTGAAAGTTACACCTGGTTAGATGGGCACACTATATACCTCTTATAATGATCTATAAGATCCAAGGAAATATTTGCATCCTTTCTTAGCCCCATGAATCTGTAAAAAGCCCAACACCCTACTTAATGTGAACCATGACCAAAAATAGATAAGACTGATGATTGGATGGGTCTAAGCTTGCTAAAAGCTTTAAGAGATGATGGGGAATGTGTGAAATAATGAAGATGTGAATGAAAACTAAGTAAAAGCCTAAGAATAGCTCCAAAGGATATGACGCACCAATGGAACTTTTAGGAACTCATGGTACAATTCGATATGACACACGAATTAATTTAGTGATGTTACTCACCACCTATTCTTGCTTAAGGGTTAAGAAAAGAGTAAAAAGAGAGTAAATAATTAGCGTTTACAAGAGGAAGAATATTCAATTGTATTGCTGATAATCTGATTGATTTCGGCTATAAGTACAAGGGTATTCATACCTCGATAAGTTAGGGTAACTTGCCTAAAAGAGGAAAAGACAAAAAGGGGTATTTCCTAAAGAAGTAATATGTAAGAATACAAAAGGGAAAAAATGAATATTTAAGAAAACAATGACAGGTGTAGCAGATTCTATACGTGGTCCTATACACATGGTAGAGATGCGTTGGTGATGCCAATGGAGGATGGAGACAAAAGAGTACAATCAGGTTACTTGTTTGAGTAAGGGTGACTGAGGATTAGTTTAAGGTCTATCTTTCGTCCTCTCGGTAAGGGTGATGTCGAGCAATTGGTTGGTTTAGACATGAGTAAGTGAGCATACAAGGCCGAGTTGCTATCTCACCAGTCAACTATTTGGCACAAAGCTTTCAAGAGATGGATAGTCATTCGGCTCAACATGTAGAGTGACTCAACAAAGAGATACTCGGCTTCAGTAGGAGTAAGAAGATTTGCTTTACTAGCCCCTCTAGTCCTCAGGCTCAACTACGAGTCAAAGGCCTAACAGCATAATTCCCATTATTCCCTCCGAGTTGATTTAGATTTGGGATCAAATCCAAATGGTCTTCGATCAGCTCTCCATTAAGATAATATGGACTAAAGTCAGCAATGTTAAAGGTGTTAGAAACCCCATAATCTTTGAGCAACTCTAACCTGTAGGTGTTGTCATTGACCTTCTGTAGAATTCAGAAAGGTCCTTCAACTCTAATAGGTAGCTTGCTCCTCCTCTTACTTAGAAACCTTTCCTTATTGAGTTGTAGCTACACTAACTCTCCTGGCTGGAATTGTTTAACCATCCTACCCTTAGTCCTCTTTCGCCTTCTTTGGGTGACTTGGTCAATTTGTCGAGTGACCTTATCATAGATGTACTGAAAGGACTATGCTCGAGCTCTTGCATCAAGATCTTCTTACTCAGATTTAGGTACAAGGGTGTAATCGAAGGGTAACTCAAGATTGAAACCATAGACAACCTCAATAAGGGTCTACTTAGTGGTGTCATGTACTATTCGGTTGTAAACAAATTCAACTACTGGTAAGTAGATGTCCCAATCAGCCAAGTTCTTACCCACTGTAGCTCGAAATAGCGATCTTAAAGTACAATTGACTACCTTTACTTAGCCATCTATTTAAGGGTGATAGGAAGTACTAAATAGCAGTTTAGTCCCCATCCGTCGCTACAGAGTTCTCTAGAAATGGCTCAAGAACCTTTGATCTCTATTTGATAGTACGCTTCTTGACATGCCATGTAACTTAACAATTTCCTATAAGAAAAGAGAAGCAATAGCTGAAGCATTGTTAGTTTTAGAGCAAGGCACAAAGTGCACCATCTTGTTGAACCTATCTACGACAACTATTACAAAATCTTTACCTTGGGTA
The DNA here is from genome assembly GCA_024138015.1 of Lumnitzera littorea. NCBI lineage: Eukaryota > Viridiplantae > Streptophyta > Magnoliopsida > Myrtales > Combretaceae > Lumnitzera > Lumnitzera littorea. Next base: position 76,548,140 of record JAMXBB010000007.1, read on the forward strand.
GTTCGTGATAATTTGAGGACAGAGTCTATCTCAACTTAGTCTATGGTTTCATAAGAATAGGCAAAGGCATTGCTTGCTCTTACTTGGCTCAGCACTTAGCCCTCTTGCACATGATATAGCCTTTAACAACTTGGTGCAAATCATGCCTCAGTTTTGACCGAAAGAAATAACCATTCAATAGTCCATAGGTCCTTCTCTCACCAAAATACCTGGAGAGTCCTCTATTGTGGGCTTCCTTGATTAGTAATTCCCTTAATGAATAGCTTGGCATGAATAATTTCCCTCTTTGGAACAAGTATCCATCTTCTACATGATACTCATCTACGATCCTTCCATTGACACAACACGCAAGTTTGGGTCCAAAGTGTGGATCCTTAGAGTATTGCTTTTTAATGCTTATAAACCCAAACAATCTAGTATATAGTTCATTTAGGAGTATATGCCTTCTCAAAAGACCATCCGTAACCATGTTACTCTTTCCTTATTTATATTTTATTACAAAGTTAAACTCCTTAAGGAATTTGACCTACCTTGCCTGTCGCTTCAACAGCTTCATTTGGCTTTAGAGATACCTCAGAGACTTATGATCAATGTAGATGACAAATTCTCTCAACTCTATAACTCTATTTAAGAAATGACAGCTTCATTTGGCTTTAGAGATACTTGCAATGCTCAGATCAGTTATAAGAGTTCCTTGTCATCTACATAGTAGTTTAGCTGAGGTCCCTTAAGCTTCTTACTATAGAAAGCAATTGGTCGGCTCTCTTACATCAGGACAACATCTATTCTAATACCTGATGTATTACATTCTAGCTCAAATATTTTCTCAAAGTTGGGTAGAACTAGTGTAAGGGTAGAGGTCAACCTTTTTTTTATCTTAGCAAAACTTCTCTCCTCCTTTTCTCCCCATCAAAAGTCGATGTTCTTCTTTGTTAGCTCAATAAGTGGTACAGCGAAGGTACTAAAATTCCTGATGAATCTTTTGTAAAATGAAGCTAGTCCATGGAAACTTCTCATGTTGGCACAAGTAGTATGAGCCGACCACTCAACGATTGCTTGGATCTTCTCAATACCCATTCATAAGTCTTCTCTACTTACTACGTAGCTCAAGAATACCACTTCCTCTTAGCAAAAACAACACTTCTTAAGGTTGTTGAATAATCTTTTGGCACAAAGGATATTCAATATGGCTCAGAGATGTTCATAATGACTTAGCATGTCAGCACTATAAACCAAGATGTCGTCAAAGTACACTATGACACACTTCCCCATTAGATGTCTTAACACATGATTCATTAACCTCATGAAAGTACTCAGGGCATTCAACAAGTCAAATAGCATGACCATCCACTCATAAAGGCCATGCCAAGTTTTAAAAGTAATCTTCTGCTCATCTCTCAACCTCATTTGGATTTGATGGTGGCCAGATTGCAGATCAATCTTGTTGAAGATCTTAGCTCTACTCAATTCATCCAACATATCTTCTAACCTAGGGACTAAGTACTTGTATTTGATAGTAATTCTGTTCACTGCTTAGTTATCAACACACATCCTCCAGGTTCCATCTTTTTTAGGTACTAGAAGTGTCGACACATCATAAGGGCTAAGACTTTCCCTAACATAACCTCTCTCCAATAGTTCATTGACTTGTTGTTAGAGCTCAGAAGCCTATTTAAGACTCATTTGATAGGTTAGTTTATTCAATAAGGTAACATTGGGTATTAAGTCAATGCAGTGTTCTATACTTCAGATTAAGGGCAACCCTTCAAGTAATTATTCTGGGAATAGATTATCTTATTCATCTAGCAACGCTCTCACTTCCAAAGGTGGTTCACCCTACTCTTTCAACACTAATAAATGCCTAACCAACAGGAAAGTCGGCATGTAGGCTTGAATAGCCTCTTGGAGCTTAACTCTACTCATCATTAAAGTCTTCTTTGATCTATGAGCAAGTTTGGCCTACAGTTTGTTAACTTCACTCGATGGCATTGGGTTCAGTGTGATCTTCTTGCCATCCTTTTCTAACATATATGTATTCTGGTATCAATCATGGATAACTCTTCTATCAAACAACTACAGTCAATCTAGTAACACATAGGAAGCATACATAAGTAATACATCGCAGAGAATCTAGTCAAAGTAATTTCCAATAGTGATCAGTAGTAATACTTGTCAAGTAATAAGTAGTGCTCCCTTCTCACTCAATCAGTGCAACTTGTATGGCCTTGGATGTGTAATAGTCAAAAACTTCAATTTTTTTATCAGATCTGTTGATGCCACATTGGTGTAAGTACCACTATCCACAATTAGGGCACATGCCTGATCATTCACCTTACAAGTGATATGAAACAAATTCTCTCTTTTCTCTTCCTCATGTGAGGGTTCTAAGTTCATTGTGCATTGAACAACCAAGATCAACTGATCCAAGTCCTTGGTAAATACGTCCTCCTCAATCAGTTCAATATCATGAGAAACTTATTTCTCGGCAATGCTCTCCTCCTTAGGTTCTTCATTAGTACTTTCTACTTCTAACTTCAGGACATCTCCCTTGATGACCATGGTTCTTCAATTCGGGAACTAAGTGACCATATGTCCAAACCCTTAGCACTTAAAGCACTTAATCTAGCTTGTCTTCCTATCAGATCCTTGCTCTTTCTCATAAGTTCGGGTCGACATGTCACTATCAAGTTGGCCCTTCTATTTGGCTCGGACATCCACTTTTCATATTGGGTCACTACTCAGCGGACTTCGGTGGTTTCCCTGAATAAGTCAATTAGTTGGCTATCGAATCGGTATTTAGCTCCTTCTCCGCCTTTAAACTCATTGAGCAATTCATATAGCCTCATCCATTATGATAAATCGTTGGAGTTTTACAATGTCTCGAATGTCACTCCTTAATCCAATATGGAACCTAAAGATTGTTTATGCTGGTGGTTCCTCTACTTCATAGTAGATCATAAGTATTTGGAATTCTTGAACATACTCAACAACAGTTCGACCTCTTTGTCTCAGCTCTTGAAGTTGAGTAAAAATATCTTATAGATAAGTATCTAGTACAAATCTATTTCTAAGTATTCTCTTTATCTCAAGCCAAGTATTAATCTCTTTGTATCCTTCTTGTCTCCTTATAGTCTGGAAATTTTTCCACCACATGGCAATATATCCAAAGAACTTAATAGTGGCAGTTCTCACTTTCTCATAATTCTCATATTGGTAATAGTTAAGCATACGCTCTACCTTCTCTTCATACTCTATGTATTCATCTGCAATTTTAGACCCATTAAAGTTTGAAATCTAAAGCTTCACATGGTTTGATGCTCTAGGTGCTTGAACTCGCTCTTCTTCTTTGTAATACTCTTTCTCATCCTCTTCTCCCATGTCTCCTAAGTCAATCCTTCTTTTTACTTATCCGCCTATTCCTTTACCTCGAACTTGTCGAGCTAAGTTCTGACCTCTCGCAAGTTGGGTAGCTTATGGAGTGTTATGCGTGGCTTCAACAAGTTAGTAAGCCAACACATAAACAGCTTGAGTTAAATTCACTAAGAGGTTAGCTACTTCATCAAGTCTCTTGTTAGTGCTCTTAGGGGTGACCTAAGACTGTTAACTATGGTGGGTAGCACCACTATTGTCATCTCCAACACCAACATTAACACTTAGTTCCATCATTTCATCTAATAGATCTTAGTTTCCAACTCTTTGATTAGGTGATCCGGCAAACACTTCTATAAACTAGAAATTTAACAAGTAGCAAACTCCTTAGTCAAACGAACATAATAACTTGCTTTGTTTCAAACATGTAAAATAGAGTATAGATAGAACTTTAAAACAATCTACTACAGCTTTAGTGAAACCTTCACTATGATACTAAGATGATACAAACCATGACTAAGAATAGACAAGGTTGGTTACTAGATGGGTCTAAGTTTGCCGAAAGCTTAAAGAGATGATGGATAATGCACGAAAGAATGAAGATGCCAATGAAAAGTAAGTAAAAGCCTACGAATAGCTCCAAAGGATATGATGCACTAATGAAACTTCCAAGGACTCATGGCGTAATTTAATATGATGCATGAATTGGTCCAGTGAGGTTACTCACCACCTAGCCTTGCTTTAAGGTTAAGATAAAAGTAAAAAGAGAGCAAACAATCAATGTTTACATGAGGAAGAATATTCAATTGTATTGATGATAATCCAATTGATTTTGGCTACAAGTACAAGGGCATTTATACCTAATAAGTTAAGACAACGTGCTTGAAAGGGGAAAAGATAAAAAAGGTATTTCCTAAAGAAGTAATGTGCAAGAATACAAAAGGGTAAAAATGAATATTTAAGAAAACAATGATTAGTGTAGCAAATTCTATACGTAATCCTGTACACATGGTAAAGATACATTGGTGATGCCGTTAGAGGATGGAGACAAAAGAATACAATCAGGTTACTTGTTCGAGTAGGGTTGACTAAGGATTAGTTTGAGGTCCATCTCTCATCCTCTTAGTAAGGGTGATGTCAAGCAATTGGTTGATCCAAATGTAAGTAAGCAAGCGTGCAAGGCTTGGTTGTTGTCTCGATAGTCTACTATTCGATACAAAGCTTTTGAGAGATGGGCAATTATTCGACTCAGCATGTAGAGTGGCTTGGCATGTAGAGTGCCTTGGCAATGAGATACTCGGCTTCGGTAGGAGTTGGTTGAAGTAAGAGGATCCATCTTGCCAGTCCCTCTAGTCTTCGGGCTCAATTATGGGTCAAAGGCCTAATAACCTGATTCCCATCATTTTTAATACACTGAATATTCTTCTTCTTGTAAACACTGATTGTTTACTTTCAATTTGTCAAGCCTAATTTTTTCCTCCCGATTTTTATAAATCAGTTTTTTTTAAACCGATTAGTATTAAACCCTACGTGTTTAATACTGACCTTCGACTAGGGTTTAAAGAAAACCAGTCCTTTTAACTTTGAAAACGTTTTAGAGTCACCACTTGATTCGAGTCAAGAAAAAGAGTTAAATTATAACTAATTAGGTGGATTGATCATAACTTAACTACTAATTTTTCGATAAAACTGATTTTTTTGTTAAAACAATTTTTGAAAACCAAAGATCTATAGATCCAAGGGCTAATCTTTTGAACCCTAAATGAGTACCACTTTTTAACTTTCTGAATTTAATTTTACTTTTCATTAATACCCTTTTTAGATTTCAATTTCTAAATAACAAATTATTCTACGTACAACTAAGTTAATTAAATTGATTATTTACAAGAGATGGAAAAAGAAAATTTTCCATATTTTAAGTCGGCCTACAATTGCTACGAGTTCCTATGTACCCATTATTCGAGATCAGATTCTTGTATTTCGTTCTGAAAATATTAGTGGGTTGCTTTATTTTAACTTTCGAAAAAAAGGTTGAGTTTTGTTACCCAATTTAATTTATTTAAGGAAATTATTTTAAAGGGCTCTAATCGATGTTTATTAAAAAGAAAAAAAACTAATTTTTCTTCTAAGGGATTTATTTATTCGTCTATTACTTACTTATTTTATTTCTAAAAAAAAATAAAAAATAAAAACGGATTTTCATTTCTTTCTTCTCTTTTTTTTTTTTTAATTTCTTCCTTTCTTTTTTTTTTTCTTTTCCCCCTTTTTTCTTTTTCTCATTTATTATTACATTTACAAATAAATACGTAGAATTTAATTTAAGAAAAAAGTAGACAGCATACCGAGTCAACTCGGCTTCGAATTAGCTCAGGTCGGCTCAATTTAGCTCAGTCGGCTTAAGTTAGCTCCAGTCGAGTCTAGTTGGTTCTAGTTGGCTTCGATCGGTTCCAGTTGATTTTAATTAACTTAGATTGACTCGGAAAATCAAATTTGGAGTATTGAATCTAGAGTTCTTAGGTATGAGGAATCCGATGGTAGTAGTGGTTTTCGTCGAAAAACACCATAAGGGATGATATCTTAGAGAGAGAGAAGAACTGTACTAGAGAGAGGAAGCTTCGATTTTTTTTTTTATAGTGTTTCGAAGCTTTGTTGTGTCTTGAAAATGAAGAGCAAACCCCTATTTATAGATATCATGGTTGAGTTAAGGATGAAAAATATTAAATATAATATGATTTTTTTCTATATTTGGGTTGAGCGAGCTTGGACAATATGTGATGCTAAATACAAAGTTGTGTGTATAAGAGTGTATCCAACGTGTGTAGGAGTATGCTTATCACATTTAGAAACGAGTCAATAAATGAGGTGTTAATGATGTGGCCTACGATGTGGCAATAACATGGCAATGAAGTGAGAAATAAAAAGTAAAAGATACATTTTACACCTTCCATAAATTGAACCTAAAATCTCCAAGTCATACACAATATTAAGTTTAAGTACTTATTTAGCTGGGCTGTTAGTTTTTCCATATTCATATGCGCAATAAATTGTACATATAAAATAGGTCAACCTAGTTTAAATTTAAATCTAAGTCTAAGTCTAATGACCATCTCTTTATTTTATTATATTCAACTAAACTATACAAAAGATTTATTTTTTTCTTAAATCTTTTATTTTTTGTATTTTTCTAAATTTCTTATTTTTTGGCTTTCTTTCTTTACTTTTCTACTTTTTTCTTTGTATTTTTCTAAATTTCTTATATTTTGGGTGTTTTCTTATTTATTTATTTATTTATTTATTTTGCATTTTTCTTAATTTAGGACCCTTTACCTTATTGAAAAAATAAAGGGGGGCAAAAATTGGAATCTATAACTAGCGTTCCAAGACAAAAGAGGTACTATTATTGCCCTAGGGGTAACTTTGACCTAAGAAGCACAACAAATAACTATCTATCCTAGACTTGATTCTCTAAGGATTTGTTGAAAAGGCTAAAGAGAGAGGAGGTCCTCTAAGGGCGAGAAAGAAGAAATGAAGTCTGGTAATGCCCTTCTAGGCTCATTAACCTAGGCAGGTTCATAAAGAGTGATAAGAAATCGGGATAATGCTCCGAGAGTATGTGATCTAAGGGTTTTAGTTTAGGTTAGGATAGCACTCCGAGAGCATACAATTCGACGATTTTAAGCTTGGGATAATACTCTAAGAGCATGCAATCCAAGGGTTTCAAGCTTAGGATAGCACTCTGAGAGTATGCGATTTGAGAGTTTTGACTTGGGTTAGAATAGCACTCCAAAAGCATGTGATTTGAAGGTTTCAAGCTTGGGATAACGCTCCAAGAGCATGCGATCTAAGGTTTTAGCTTAGGATAGGAAAGCGCTCAGAGAGCATGCGATCCGAAGATTTCAAGCTTAGGATAATACTCTAAGAACATACGATCCAACGGTTTCAAGGCTAAGATAGCACTCTAAGAGCACGCGATCTAAGGGTTTCAAGGTCAAGATAACACTTCGAGAGCATGTGATCCAAGGGTTTCAAGATTAAGATAGCGTTTTGAGATCATGCGCTTTCAATATCAAGATAGCACTCCAAGAGCATGCGATTCAATGATTTCGAAGTTAGGATAGCACTTTGAGAGCATGTAATCTAATAGTTTTACTACATAGATAGTGCTTTAAATAGCAAATGACCCATAGGGACCAAAGCGAAAGGAGTTTACGCAAAAATTCTTGAAAAAGACAAATTTGTCGATTTGCAATCAAGAAAGGCAAAGTAAACACTAGGGATAAAGTCCTTAGATAAAAAGAGACGTGGGTGACAACAGCCATGAAGGCGATCATGTCAAAGAGAATGATTTTGGCCTTTAAGGCCAACTTAGGAGTGATTTTTATGCAAGAGCAGATCTTGAACTTTGGATGATAGGAAGTGAACTCGTTTGAAAATAATTATTGTTAAGGTAATGATAGAAGCTTATTGCTAGGGTTGACTCTAGAGAAGACAACTTTCAAAAGAAATGAGGATTCTTATCTAAAGGACTAAAATGAGAGGGAATTGAATTTATCCCAATTTTTCAACTTGCTAACAAGTTTAGATTCTCTTAATAGTGTGTAGGCTTTTCAACAACATAACAACTTGATCTTTCAAGTCAGCTTGGTCTAAGAGAACCTTTTCTTTCCTTTAGGGGTAAATAACTTTCCATGACTTCTTCAAATTTCTACTTATCAGAGGATATCTCATTGAAGTTAGGTTTAGTCTAAAAGGACTTCCTTACACTCTCAGCTTCAACTCCTCTCTTTTAACTTCGATTCCAAAAATTATGGTCCACATTATAAGTAATATCCTTTTAATAAATTCGTTAGGTCTTTTCTGGACTATAATGTAATAAAGGCTTTTAGTCCTCGGTTTCAAAATCGATAATTGAAATGGCTTTTTATGAAAGAATTACTCTTTAACTTGGGTTTACAAGTCAAGAACCTTATATGTAAATCTAAAATTATGCTTGCCCTAGTTTCAAATGTAATTTTTACCAAAGATAAGTTATATCCTTTAATCAGAAGGAAGGGTAGAATTGTAGGTAGGCCATGAGCCATGTATCAATTGCAATTTCTTTAGGGATCATAACTTTTTTAGGGGGAAAACTTTGGTTTTTACCCTAGCTTCTTACTTTGTGTTTTTAGGGTCCTTTTTTTTTTTTTTTTTGTTTGTAGTGTGGGTCTTAATTTAGGAATAGGTTTCTGTACCCCTTGTTCTTTTAGGTTTTAGGGCTCTAGACTTAGTCACCTTATTTGTATCAAGCATAGTTTTCATTTTTCATTTCACACTTACTCATTTTTCCTACTTCTCTCTTTTTTCTTTCTTCTTTTTTTTTTTCATTTAAGACAAAATGATTATTCTTTCTTTTAGCTTACAGCTCCAAGCATATGTAGTTTTAGTGTTTATAATGGATGCTTTTCTTCATTTTAGAGGAAATTAGTTATTAATGGTAACAATTACTTTTGAATTGATGTAACTAAAGCAAGCACAAATTAGTTTTAACTTTTTCTTCTAATAGATGCTCCTAACCTCCTTTTTGCTCCATTGTAGGGGTGGTTCTTGATAAGGTTTAATTTTTTAAAATACCCCAATAAAAGGTCCAATAGAGCTGGCAAAGGACTTTGTGTTTAAGAGATTGAAAAGATTGCCTAACATCATTTTTATTTAGGTATTAAATGCAAGATGGATTTCCTCTAAGGAATAAACCCAATAGTCTTACAATGATGCCACTCGACTCTTGAAGTGTCTTAAGGTTAGTGTTTTGGGATTCATATTGCCTTTCTTCATTCTAAACATTTTAACAAATGAGATATCTTTAAATAGGAGAAATGCAAATAAAACACTTTATTTGAAAGACTTGTCTTTTACAAACATTGTGAAATCTGACCTTATCCTTGAATTGAGTCCAATTAGATTACCCCTGCATCAATTAGGTCTTAAACTCTATTCTTTAATTCTTAGCAGTTGTTAGTAGAATGCCCTTGCTAACTCATATAATATTCACATTGTGCATTTGGGTCGTGTTTCCTCAGCTTGTATCCTGGTATTGGGGCTTTCTATTGCAATAAGCCCTTGTTTCTTAGTTGGTCAAAGACTTAAGATAATGAGGCAAGGATCTAAGTGAACTTTCTTCTAGATATTTTTAGGCCCTTTTTTGCTTGGTGTAGGTCATGATGTTGTAGTATTTATATATGCCCCTGAATGCAATGGGGTTAGTCTTTTTCTAATCAACCTCCCAATCCTTATGGCTTCTTTAATTTGGTTCCTAACAAGTACAATGTTTGCAAAATTGGCCATCATATTTCCTAATAAGTGCCTATAATATGGTTCTTTTAATGAGTCAATAAAGATAGATATCAATTCTTTTTTAAGGAGAAGAGGAATGATTCTAGCTGCCATACACCTCCATCTTTAGGTATATTCCTTAAATGACTCATTTTTCTTTTTTCTCATTGAGCACAAGTCCCAAATCGAAGGACCTGTCTTAATGTTGAACTTATATTGCTCATAAAATGGCCAAGCTAATTTCTCCCAAGTATTGATTTGGCTGAGGTCGAGTTGGGCATACTAAGTTAATGCAAGCCTAATCAAATTATCTTGGAAAGTTTGTACTATGAGTTGATTATTTTGAACATATCTACCCATCTTGTGAACATATAATTTGATGTGTAGCTTTAGGCATCCAATCCCATTGTACTTTTCAAACTTTGGTATTTTTAGTTTTTCTATATAGGCCTTAACATCAAATGCAGAAAAGTCAGTGATCCCTGCCTGCTTGAATCCATCATAGCCTCCGAATACCCTTATTTTCTCAATGATTTGTTGGGTCAACTTCCTTTCCAATTCCTTTAAACTGTCCTGGTTGGCCCCATAGTTAATCGGCTTTTTATTGATTGGGATGAATATGTGTTAAGCTCAAAAGTTAGATTAACTTTTGGATAGACCCATTCTAATTCAAAAGACTCAAAAGTTGGATTCGTTTTTAGATAGTTCTCTTCTACTTCCAAGGGTAGGGCCTCAATATTTTTTCTACAGCAAGCCTTAGAGTGCTCTTCATTTAATATGGCTCTAAGTAAAGCAACACTGTCAGCAAGGAAACTCAACTGATCTATGATTTTTTCCACAGTTTGGTATAATGAACAAAACCTTACTTCCGTAGGGTTGGTGTCATTAAGTTTGTTATTATTTCTGCTATTGGCCATTACTCCTAATAAGAATCCTCATCTGTTAGTAACTTCTTAACTTTGTTTTGAAAGAATACTCTTCTTTTCAAGAGAGAGAAAAGGACTAAAAAAAAAAGTGGAATATAATAATAAGACTTATTTACAATTTGTGAGAACTATTTATATTTCCTTTAGTGAGAGAGAATAAATGGTTAGGTGAGTTCTATTGAAGGACTAGTATAAAGAAGGAAATGCTAAAGAATGATAAACTAAAGAGAAAATTTATTATTTTAAAAGATCAGAGTATAGAAAACAAAAAGAAGGGAGCCTAGCAATTATTCTTAATTAAACTTAAAATTTTATTCAAAGTTTTTTAACAACGTTTAAAGTTTCTAATCTAACTTTCGTAGTTGGGCTTTAATCTTGTCCAACATCTCTAAAGCCCAATCTATGGTCCATTTACTTTTTTCAATCTAAGCTAACAAGGCTTGGTTAGAAGCCTTAGTATGCTCAGCCCTTTGCTTTTAATAGGTAGCTTCAACTTGTAGCAGCTATTTATGCACTCCAAGGGCATCTAGCAACCTATTGACTCTTTGATTATTCTCTTTTTGGTTACTTATCATTTTAAGTCTACACATTTTATGCACAAAATCCATCATCAATGTAACAAAAGAAAGCACGTGGAAATATGCAGATGTTAGGATCGTATGGGTTAATACATTATTCCTTAAGTTGCAAACCTACTATTATTTTCAAAATCTTGATTACATTAAAACTCTTGAACAGTTAGTAAGGTTGCAATTCTTAAGAGTAGTGCATTAACTCAAGCTTAATGGGAAGTATATATAATTAGGGTGGGTTTTAAAAGGTCTTTAAGCTTTGTGACCTTACTTGTTTTTAGAAAACACTTTCATTAGTCATAATGAGCTTAAGTTGGGTGGCTTAATCAATCCAAAACGGTGGTTATACCATTGCACCTAAAGCCTATACAATGGCCCCCCTCTAGGGTCCTAAGATGGCTTAGGTGTGACCGCATCTACCTTGCATCTTTGATGCAACAAATGACCCCCCATGTCCTAATGTATGTTGTATGTAAAATGAATATGATAATCAAAATGAAGCATACACATGAAGTTAATAATAAATAAAAAAATAAATAAATCATCTGGGTATTTTGAAAAACAATTTTAATTTCGGAAAGTATTTTAAGTGGTTAGCCCTCTTGACTTCCCTAATGGAGTTGCCAAGCTATCGGGCTTAGTTTTTTTCATCCCACTTTTTATAAATTAGTTTTTCTTTAAATTGACCAGTATTAAACCTTACTCATTTAATGTTGACTCTTGACAGAGTTTAAAAAAAAACTGGCTCTTTTTTTAACTGTGAAAATGTTTTAGAGTCACCACTTGATTGGAGTCGGAAAAAAGAATTAAGTTATAACCAATTGGGTAAATCAACTATAACTTAGCTACTGATCTTTCAATAAAATCGATTTTTTGTTAAAACGATTTTTTAAAATCAAAGATCTAGATTTGGGGGCTAATCTTTTAAACTTTAAATGAGTACTACTTTTTAACTTTCCGAATTTAATTTCACTTTCCAATAATACCCTTTTTAGATTTCAATTTCTAAACAACAAACTATACCATACGCAACCAAGTTAATTAAATTGATTATTTACAAGAGATGGAAAAAGAAAATTTTCTATATTTTAAGTTGCCTTGTAATTGCTACGATTGCCTACGTACCCACGTACCTGCTATTTATGATCAAACTTCTGTAGTTCGTTTCGAAAATGTTAGCAGGTTAGTTTATTTAAACTTTCGAAAAAAAGGTTAAGTTTATGTTTTTACTCAATTTAATTTATTTAAGGAAATTAAGAAAATCCATTTTTCTTAATCAATGTTTATTTTTGGAAATTCTAAGTAGGATCCTAATTTTGAAAAGGATTCATTTATTAAAAAGAAAACTAATTTTTTTTCTAAGTGATTTATTTATTCATCTATTACTTACTTATTTTATTTCTAAAAAAATAAAAATGGATTTTCTTTTTTTCTTCTCTTTTTTTTTTATTTCTTCCTTTCTTTTTTTTTCATTTTTTTACTTTTCCCCTTTTCTATTTTATTATTTATTATTACATTTACAAATAAATAAAATTAAATTTAAAAAAAACGAGGCAATAGACTGGGTTGGCTTGGCTTCGAGTTGGCTCGAGTTGGCTTAATTTAGCTCGGTCAGCTTAGCTGGCTTGGGTTAACTCCGATTGACTCTAGTCAACTTTGGTGGCCTAGAGTGATTTGGAAAATCAAATTTGGAGTATCAAATCTAGGGTTCTTGAGTGTGAGGAATATGATGGTGGTGGTGGTTTTCGTCGAAAAATATCATAAGGGATGTTATCCTAGAGAGAAAGAGGAATTGTACTAGAGAGAGAAAGCTTCGACTTTTGTTTTTCTAAAGTGTTTTAAGCTTTGGTATATCTTGAAAATGAAGAGTAGACTCCTATTTATAGGTATTATGGTTAAGTTAAGGATAAAAAATATTAAATGCAATATGATTTTCTTCCATGTTTGGGTTAGGAGAACCTAGACAATATATGTTGTCAAATACAAAGCTACATGTATAGGAGTGTATCTAATACACCTATGAGTGTCCTTACCACACTTAGAAGTGAGGTGGTGAATGAGGTGGTGATGATGTGGTGTGTGACGTGGTACGTGACGTAACGATGACATGGCAATGAAGTGAGAAAAGAAAATAAAATATGCATTTTGCATCTTCCATGGATTGAACTTAGGATCTCTAAGTCATATGCAATATCAAGTTCAAGTGCTTATCTAACTAGGCTATTAGTTTTTCCTTATTCATATGTGCAATGAATTTCACATATGAATTAGGTCAAGCTAAGCTAAATTCAAATTTAAATCTAGGCCCAATGACTGTCTCTTTATTTTATTGTATTCTACTAAACTATCTAAAAGATTTATATTTTTTTCTTAAATCTTTTATTTTTTGTATTTTTTAAAAATTTTTTATTTTTTTTCTTAATTTCTTTACTATTATTATTTTTTACTTTTCTTAAATCTTCTATTTTTTTTTTTGTCTTTTTCTAAATTTTTTATTTTTTTGGCTTTCCTTCTAAAATTTTCAACTTTTTTTGTATTTTTCTAAATTTCTTTTTCTTTTCTTATTTTTCTAAATTTTTTGCATTTTCCCTAATTTAGGACCCTTACCTTATTAAAAAAATAAAAGAGGACAAAAATTCAGTATCTACATAATTCACTCTTATTATAACCCTTAAGTAAGATTAAGTAGTGAGTAACCTCATTGAACTAATTCATGTATTATATCGAGTTGTTTCATGAGTCCTTGAAAGTTCCATTAGTATGTTATATCCTTTAGAGCTCTTCGTAGATTTTTGCTTGCTTTTCATTCACATTTTTGTTCATTTGTACATTCCTTATCATTTCTTCAAGCTTTTGACAAGCTTAAACCCATCTAGTAATCGGCCTTATCTATTCTTGGTTATGGTTTGGATCACCACCACCCCCCCCCAACTAAAAGACCAAGCAAAACCACAAGAAGAGGAGATTGAGGAGCTATAGGAGAAATGTCAAGGCCCATTTTTATCAGTAAGAGCCTATTGAAAGAAATCAAAGATCCCTTAATGGATCTCATCAAAGAATTTAAAAATGCATTTGCATGGATGTATGACAAAATCCTATGTATGGACCATAGTTTAGTGATGCATCAATTAAACATCACATTAAGAGCTAAGCTCGAGAAGCATCACTAGTATGTACTACATCTAGAAGTTGAGGTACAAGTTAAAGCTGAAATTGAGAAACTTTTACAAGCCAATTGAACACCTAACCTGGCTAACCAATATTATACTAGTAAAGAAGAAGGATGGCCAAATACGCATTTTTGTAGACTTTTGTGACCCATAAATGGCTTGCCAAAAGGATGAATACTCACTCCAGAAAATTAACATGCTAGTTGATGCAACGACTAAACACGAACTCTTCTCTTTCATAGATGGTTTTAATGGATATAATTAAATCATGATGGCACCAGGAGACGTCGGATGTATAGCCTTTTGGACATCCTTAGTAATTTATATTATACCATGATGCCATTCGGATTAAAGAATGTAGGAGTAACATACCAAAGGGTAATGACTACAATCTTTCACGATATGATGCATGATCATATGGAGGATTACATGGATGACATTATCATAAAATCACAATGAGCATCCAATCATCTACACCATTTGAGGAAAGTTTTCAAACAATGCCTTATGTATAAGTTAATAATGAACCTTCTAAAGTGCATCTTTGGAGTTTCATCTAGGAATTTCCTTAGGTTTGTGGTGCATCAAAAAGGAATTGACATTGATCCATCCAAAGTGTAAGCAATTTAATCTATGTCATCTCCTAAAAATTAGAGGGAGTTGAAGGGATTCATAGGCAAGGATTCATATATATGGCAATTCATCCTTACATTTGCTGAAATCTCTTTCTTGATACATCAAATAATGAAGAAGGGAGCATCATTTGAATAGGGTCCAATGTAAGAGGAGATGTTTCAAGGATTAAGGCAATACTAAGTTCTCTATAGACCATGATGATGCCAATCAAAGGAGTGTTGATGATTTTATATTTAGGATCATCAAATAAGTCCATTAAGGCCTTGTTGGTACAAGAAGTAAAGGGTATTGAATGCCCATAATACTATTTGAGTTGAACTCTTCAAGGCAATGAAGTTAAGTACCCACTACATGACAAACATTGCCTTATGTTAGTCTTCATCACTCAAAAGTTACTACATTACTTCCTAGTGCATAAGATTATATTGATGACAAGATGTAACCCCATTAAATATTTATTATTTTAGCTAATGTTGCAGGTGGAATCACTAAGTGGGCATTGCTTCTTGGAGAATTTGATATTGTCGTATAACCTCTAAATGTAATCAAATCATAAGCCTTAGCTAAACTTCTAGCCTAGTTCTCTAACACCAATAATGAGAAAATTCTAGAAAGCATCCTTGGAGATTTCCATGAGGACTCCCTCATGGTAGAAGTGAGTGAAGAAAGGTCATTATAGTTTGACGAATCATCTATTAATACCGAATGGGGAGTTAAAGTTGTGTCAACATCTCCAAATGGCCAAGAAATCCCATTGGCTTATGAGTTTGATTTTTGATGCACAAATAATAAGGTTGAATATGAAGCCTTACTACTTGGACTCTTTTCCGTTCAACAACTAGGCATATCCTGCATATGTGTCAAGGGCAACTCAAACCTTATTATTAAACAAGCTAACGAGGAGTTTGGTTAAAGGAACCCACACTAGCCCCCAATAGAGCAATGGTGCAATCTTTAGTCACCAAATTCCAATCAATAAGATATGAGCATGCCAAACAATCCATAAATAGACATGCTGATGCACTAGCAACACTAGTATCCAAAGTCCTGATGTGAGATACAAGAGTTGAATGGAGCATCTAAATCATTAAAAGGACTGTTCCTTACACTGCCTTACAATTGATTGAGTTAAATAAAGAATCGTAAGATGACTATTGCACTCTTATTAAGATGCAATTAGCTAGCCCTAATGTAGCCTTCATGACCATATGGAAAAATTTCATTTGCATCCATGGCTTCTTATATTATAAGAGCTCTAATGGCATTTTAACTCATGTATTTCTACGGAAGAAGCTCAGCTAAAACTTTAGGAGTTTCATGATACATAGTGTGATGAGGGACCACCTTTGCATCACCAAATCTAGCATGTAGGGTATTATTGGCCTTAGTGTTTAAAGTTGCGTCCTAATTACTGATTTAATGTTTGAAATATTACTTGATGCTTGATGAGGTAGAATGCAAGTTTGCAACTATCGCTGGAAATTGGCAATATCGGCACATTAACTTCTTAGAGAATAATATCCTCCCCATCGATAATAAAGATGCTAGAATGATCAAATAGTTATACCAAATCCCTTATCAAGGACAACCTCTCAGATGTATAACACCATTTGAGATAGAAGTAATCTTGAATGAACTCTACTTTAAGGCCTATGGTGAACATCAAGGCAGAAGTAAGTTGTATTACCAACTCCTTAATAAAGGGTATCACTAGCCAACCATGGAGACCAATGCCTTCAATTTTGCAAAAAAATTATGTTTCGTGTCAACTATATGGTAATGTTATCCATGCTCGTATAGTGAAGCTTCATAGCCCAACAACTCATTAGCCATTTCATACTTAGGCATTTGATCTTTGAGCCTATACATCCACCATCTAAGGGATGTATATGGATATTGGTAGGCATTGAGTGTTTCACAAAATGGGTGGAAATCATCCATTTGAAGAAGGTGACCAGACCAATAGTAGTTGCTTTCATAGAGGAAAATATAATTTGTATGTTTGGAATGCCGACATACGTATGGATAGATAATAGGATGCGATTCATCAATGTGCACATTTGATAGCAATTAGAGTCCTATAGCATCAACCACATTAATTCTACACCGTATTATCCAAAAGGAAACGGTTAGGTGGAAGCCACGAGTAAAATGTTGATTAAAGTCTTTAGTTGAATGGTGCACGACAGCAAGAAGGAGTGGCATGATAAGCTCCCCTTGGCATTATGGGCCCATTGTGTATCCAAAAGAATGCCTATGAGGGCATCACCTTTCTCATTAGTATATGGAGCGAAGGCTATAGTGCCAGTTAAAGTCCTTGTACAATCAGTATGGTAGCTCTAAATGCTAAATTAAAGCTTAACACACTTTGTATGTTGGATTTAGAGATAATAGACAAGAGGCAAGACATGGCCAAACATAACCTAACTAATTATCTTCATAGGCTTAACGACCCTTATGATCATTTAGTGAGAAAGCACTCCTTTAAGCAAGTTGAAGTCCTCTATGAGGTAGAGCACATGGGGAAAGGTACTCGAGCTCCAAAATTTACATCAAAACGGGAAGGTCCATTCATAGTGGAAGAAGTCTATGACAATGGATACTACAAGTTGTAAAATCCTAGAATTGATGATTGCACTCATTAATGTCTAGTACATCAAGAAATTCTATTTCTAATTTTCTTTGAGGACTTAATGAAAATATTGCAATTTCCCATATGCTATTTCTATTCCCTTATTTTCTCTACTTTCTATTTTTCTTTTAGTTGATGATCACAAGATTGAAGCGATCTTAGTTGTCTAAATCAAAGTGATCCCACAATAAGCTTGGTAGTCATAACGCCTTAATGCAGACTCTAGGGTTAAAGCAACCTCATTCGTAAAGGGTTAAAGCGACCTTCTCATAATAACTACAATTGCTTAGAAAAGAACATATCCTTAAGCATGCAATAGGTGCAATGCCCTTTTGTAACAACCAAATATGAGGTTGAAATGATCTCAACTATGTGAATTGAAGCAATCCTGCAATAGTCTTGGTAGCCATAATGCCTTAATGTAGATTTTAGGAATGAAGCAACCTTATCTATGAAAGGCTGAAGTGACCTTGTCACAGTAGCTACAGCTGCTTAAGTAGAAGGTTCACTTCCTAAGCATGCGATGAGTGCATTGCCCTTTTTGTACCATACAAATCATGAGATTGAAGTGATCACAACTATGATAGGTTAGAGTAGTCTTATAGTAGGCCTAGCAACCATAACACCTCTTATTAATCTTAGAATTAAACTAGCCCTAACCACAAAATATGAGTGATTCGGATGCAATAACCACTTTCACTCATAAGAGCATCATACATGAATCATACTTTGAAAGATTAAGTGTTAAAGGTCCTATAAGCCTACAAAGCAATTACCATAGATATGCTGCTTAACAACAAAGATGTTGGTCATCATTCAAGTATAAACAATAAACAAACAAATGTAATCATCAAAGGAGTGATAAAGCTAAGGCAATTAATCAAATAAATCATCAAATGCTATTACTCATAAGTTGTCTTACGAATTGTTGAAAGAAAAGAAAGAAGGAAAAAAGGAATACTATAAAAATATTCAAGGACTAAGATCCTATTCTACAATTGATTCAACGTCCATCTTACCAATTATCTTATCTATGTCAACATCAAGGGCTTTAGCTTCCTTTTCAAGTGCTATTATATCATCCTTCAAAGCTTTGATTTTTCATGCAATCTTTGCCTAATCCTTCAAAAGGGGACAACAGTTTGCTAACTTATGAGCCTTCTCTACTATAGGCGCTAGTCTCGGTATATAGAAAAACACTTGTCAAGGACCTTCATACGCATCCATGATTGACATTAAGTCTACCTTAGACAAGTCCTTCCATGGTGACTCACATACGTCATTGCTTTGCCAAACATCTCTAGAATAGAATGACACAAACGTGACCAAGCAAATGTTGAGTCCTCCTAAAACTCCCCATCCAAAGCATATAAGTGCTCTAAGGGTAGAGTAAGATGTGATGCTACTACAAACCCATGAAAATGTGTCTTCTCCTTCAACTTTACATTGAGCAATGGAGTTGCTTCCCTGTCTTGATGAGACAAGTTAACAATTGGAGGAGAAGACTAATCGATGGAAGCAACAAAACGAGGAATATAGGGGGAAACCATCATCTAATGAGAAAAGCCCTCATCATAAGTAGCCATACTTGAGCCACAACAATTATAGCAGTGTTAATCTCATTAACTACATTTATTTCCTCACTAGCCTTCTCCATCTTGTAGCAATCCACTACATCATCAGAATTTGCATCATTATCTACACAATTGTAAGCCTTAGGATTTCCATCATAATCAATTAACTCTTAATGATCATCTTCTTCACCCTAAAGGATCGGATCTATAGACAAAGACATTCCTTCTTCATGCTACAAGTGGCCTTAGATAGTATCTTAATAAGAAAAATAATAATAATGCATAGGATTAAAAGGAAAAGTCTTAAAGAAACAAATTCTTAGAAGCATAATCCTTACTTGCTAGAGCAGATGCTTTTCTCATCACTTTGGTCAAGTAGTAATGGAAAAGGGCACTTTGATGATTTTATCCTTGCCTTAGCTTGTGTAGAAGATGGCAGCTCCTCATTAGCAAGATTAGTGTTCTTCATATTTTGCAATCCTTTAGATCAAATCTGCCTTGGAAGCAAAAGCATATGCCTTAAATCCTCTTAAACAAGCTACCTAATACATGACCAACTGGGGGAGATAACCTCGTAACGACTGTAACAGGTCAAGTAAAATCAATCAACCTCAGGATAAGGGGTCATGATATCTATGGGTGATATCCACTGGCAACAAGACCCAAATCTACAACCAAAAATAATTTTCTCTATATATAGACAAAATATGAATCCGTTAGCAAAATAAATGAGATTGAATAAAGGGCATTCATATTGCCTTTCAACCTAAGCTCATGATCATGATTGAATTGAGTTGGGCTTAGTGTTCAAATTAGGAGATGAAAAATGGCTCCTGAACCTCTCGTAAAAGGAAAGCCAAAGAAAGATGATGTCCACTTAGCATAGTACGGTATAGTGACCTGTTGTACAAACAGAGGCATGGTGATATAAATCTAAGCAATGGTATAAGGAATCCTGATAAAGGGGTGCTAAGGCAAAGCACTCCCCTCAAGACATATGGATCGCTAATGGAAATAGATGGAGGATAACCCCATCCTTAAAATGTCCTAGAAAGATGTACATAGATAGCCTAAAAGCAATAAATGCTGCAAGCTCATACCCATCAATGAAACATATGTAGTTAAATTAAGATACTCTTGCAAAAAAATGTAAGCATAGTCATGAATAAATGAGTGGTCAATACTCACTTGGTTCTATGATAAGGGCCTCGGAAAGTAGAACCACCAAAGAAGTACTCAATCTATGAAGTAAATTTATGCCTTTTTGAGGGAGTCTTGCTCAACTTTACAGTTGCTAGTAAAGCCAAATGTGCATTCTTATTTGCAAGAGTGGTCAAAGCAACTATGACATTTGTCTTCTTAAAGTCAAGAAGCTTTAGTAAGAAAAAGACATCCTCTAAGGTTAAGGTAAATTCACCCCATAAACATATGAACGTATGAGTCTATATGCTCTATCTAACCATTACAGCTCACTAAATCTTCACATCTTCCATTTTCCTAAAATTGATGTGTGAAGTCATGGTAATAGCATAAAAAATCTTAGCCTCATACAGGAATGAAGTGTAGTGCTCATGCTTCGTAATGTATTGCAACCATGAGAACCATTCATCAAGTGTTTGCTTTGAGAAGGTAAGTTAGGTATGAAGAAGAGGCAACTCTTTCCTCTCATCCTGAAAATGAAGTACAAATTCACTCCTCGCTAGCAGTTTAAGCTGCAACTGTACTTTTAAAGAGATGAACTTGAGGAAGCCATCAATAGACATAGTCGTGTACTTCTCTCGAAATCTAGCTTGGATCTAAAAAGAGTCTCCTTTGATCATGTCATCAAAACAATCACTACAACGAGGTGGAATCTTTGATATTTGACCTCCATTATGGGCTAATAGCTTTCTGTAGTAGGGGGCTCCATTGGGCCTAGGATGGATGCTCTTAGATTTAGCCATGGCTAGTGAAACTAGACTCTAGGAAAACATCTAAAGTTAACTACAGGCCTACTAGAAGTTAGGCATCTATGGTAACACTTAGGGTTTGAAGGTTTAAAGGAATGGTTTGACTTTGGAATCTAGAGTTGCACTTAAAGCCAGCTTAAGCCCATATGCATAATGAAGCTCAACCCTTAAAATGAGACAACACAAAAAGTTATCCTAAAAAAAAAAAAAAAGCAGAGAAGATAAGAATTATTGTTAGTATTATTATTATTTTTTACTAAAATGAAAGGGGCCAAACACATGTAAATTAAATATTGTTCCTTTTTTTAGGTCCAATTGAAGCTAACAACTAAACATCCAAATTCAAAGTAATTACAAAAAGAGAAGGAAAAAAAAAAAAAGAGCAAGAGGACGAGTTCTAACTACTATGAAGTGCAATAGTAGTGGCTTCTTTAGTTTAGTAAGCTTGCTTGTATCTTCTCCTTACCTAATTCTAAAGAACTACCTTGAGATGAATGAGTTAAGGCCACAATACCAAGGACTACTCCCGCTAGAAGCCAATTGAAGTCAAAATCAAAATAGGTGAAAAAGAAGAATGAGCAACACCACTACATTACAAAGCGATATATTTTTTGCACTAATGTAAGGAAACTAGAAAAGCGGCTCCAAAGTATTGACTTTAATTTCTTTTCTTATCAAGGTATAATAATGACAAAAACTATTAGACAATTGTAAATGGACAATCCTATGTAGTGTTGGTGACTATGTTTTAAAGGAAGTTTTTGAGTTCTACAAGATTCTGAATGTTGGATAAAAGATGATGAGTTGGAAACTAAAGTTAGAAGTTCTAAGGTCGACATTACCATAAGTGGTGTTATAAATTGTTTTGAAATCAATGGTGTTAGAGATGATGGTGTTTTCTCTAAATGGATAAAGATTCTATGTTTAAATTAATGGTAAGTGTCTTACAAGAGAAGCATATGAGGATCTATTTCTTGTGTACGTAAGACTCCACATATCGTAGTTTATAAGCATCTAGCACCCGAAATTGGAATCAAGAAATCTAATAATGAAAAAAATGTGTGTTTGGGAGTGTAATCATGATGTTGCTGGAATGTACGCGAAATAGATATGCTGCGAAAGGATATACGAAAGGTAATAATATCTTCAAAGATGACTAGATGTAATAGAGATTTATCTCAGAATTATGCAGATGAAAGAGTTGTTTTTTTACTAAGAATAGATGAACCAAATGTTGAACATGTATTCTATTATGGTTCTTTTCTATAGGAGATTTATCTTCTTAAATAGAGTCTTGACATCTTGCAAACAAAAATCATTAGTTCAAAAGGAAAAAAAAAAAAAGAAAAAAGTAAACTTATTGCTATTTGGTGAAGCTATCACTTGTTGACAAAGCCAAGGTTCTATATCCATCAAAGCCAAAGCAAGCTGAAGAAAAAAAGGGGTTAATAATAAAGACAAATAAGGTGAAGAAGAAGGAAAAGTGCAAAAGATTTATTCTTAGTGAACCTAACGTAAAGTACTGAAGTTCTTTAATCAACCACTTCTCAATAAGCTATCGGGGAACAAAGATGTGAACGAATATTAAAGAAGTGTCACCATATAATTACAACAAAATAAGGAATGATCAATATAAAGAATCAAGAATGAAAAAAAAAAAAAAAAATTAAAGAGAAGAATGACGAAAAGAAAGACTAGGAGAAGACTTATTGACCGAGACTCCTTATGCTTACAAGCATAAAAAAATTTCAAGCACCTGGGCAGATAAATAGCTAGTGTAAAAAATTTTGCGAATAGAGATCAAAAGTTTAAATAAAGATGTGATAAGTTTTGATGGGATTCAAATGATATGTTTTATAGGAGGATTGTAAGTAGTAGTAGGTGTTCAATTCGGTATGATTTACCCCCCTTTATCGAACCAAACCTAATATAATGGTTTGGTTTTTTTTTTTTTTTTTGAAGTCAAACCTAACTATATAGTTTGGTTCGTAAAATTTTCAAACCAAATTAAAATTGGTTCAGTTTGGTTTGCACCATTAATATTAAATTTTCATTAAACATTTGTATCTCCAATAACATATTTTAATTTCTATTGAACTTTCATATGTTTCTAATAAATTTCTCAGATATTTATTACATATAATGATACTTAGTAAAAGCTATACAAGATCTTAACAAACTGCACTTAATTGAACAAAGATAAAAGATTCTATGCTAATAAATAAACAACAAAGAAGAAGAAATAGAGCTGTTTATCAAAAAGTGATACGAAGAAAACAAAAGTGACACATTAAAGACTGAAAAAAAAAATGAGAGACAAAAAAAGTACCAAGGTAAGACTCTTTATTTGAAAACATATAAGAAAATAATAATTTAAAAAGGAAAATTTCTAAATCTAAAATTTTATATGGAACTCACTTAACTTAATCTTAATAATTTACTCAAAAATAAGATAAAGAAGAAGAAAATATGAAAAATTTGATGAAATCTATAAAGACTAATAAAAAAAATAAAACAACTACATGAAATTATTTTTCAGTTTTAAAATATTAGGTTCGGTTTGTTTCCCGAATTGAACAGTAAACCCTTTATACATAACCAAACAAAACCGTAACCAAACGATTCGTTAAAAAAAAAAATCGTTTTTTCAATTCGGTTCGATTTAGTTTAGAGTTCAATTCATGGTTTTTTTACTTAGCCCTAAGTGTGAGGTATGCTATGCTTAAAAGATATGGGATAAGATTGGAAATTAATCTTCTAGGAGATTTTGAAAAGATTCAATATGGATTTTTTTTGTTGTAGCAAATTCATCTTGAGACATGACTCTTGTGAGACAAAGTGAAAAATTAGTCTGATTAGGAATGTTTTAAGGAGATTTAATTTTGTAGACTTAGAATGGAGATCACCAAATTAGATTTTTCAATCTTAGTCTTACTCGGTTATCTCACATGCTAAAAGTAAACTCAAAAATGGCCTTTTTCAGCTCATTTAGGCTTCGTTTGGCTTTATTGGGCCTTAAAAGAGGCTTAAGTGTGCTTTAAAATTATTTAAAGAGAAAATGGATTTCTTTTAATTATCATAAGCCTTAAGCCCATATCCAAGCCTATGAAGGTTAAAGGAGAGGATAAACTTTAATAATAAGCCTCAATTTCAACCATTCATCTTAAAATTATCCAATGGATAACATTGATCTCCAAACTCTATTAATAGGAGGCTTCTCTTCTCATTTTATTAATTCAGAAGAGGTAAGCTTGAGAGTTTGTTGAAATCACTTCAAAAAAGATCAAATAAGCAATTTGATCAGAAAGGATCAAGAACACTAAGTTTGATCTACTATCACACATATGTATTAGAGATACGAAGTTTGCCCATTCTTCTCTCTACGCCTCTTCCTAACGAGATCCCTTTACGTTTCATTAGCTTACAACGTCTCCTAGTTCTATTGATATGCTTATTGTGCATAATCTATGGATACGCTTACAACAACCCCACCACACTAACCAAGATCTTAACGAAAATAATAGGTTTTGTCTATAAATATAATTTCTTAAGGAAAATTACTCTTTGATATAAAATCCAAGATAATAATTAAAAATTAGGAAATATAGTCATGAGATAATTCATTTTAGATAATTGATAAAACAATCTCATATGACCATAAATTAAATCCTAATTCTCAAATTGGGTAAAAACTATATTGAAAGGTAAAAAAAAATAAAAAGATATTCAACTCAACCATAGTAAATTGACTATAATTGGATCTTAAGATTATTAAATTTATGATTCTACTTCTCTCTAAAATCATGAAAGGGTTTGTAAAATCATAACATAGAACCAAAACACAAAAAATAAATAAATTTCCACAACCAGTGTAAGCTAACTTTTATAAACCAAAAATGTGCTCACACATACATAAAGTAAAGAGACACAACATGAATTTTTGTTACAATACATGTTATAATACAAATAATTAAGTATAAAGCTTTATGCTAAAGAACTAAAATATGGAAATTATTGACAATAAGGATTACATTACAAAATAAATCCTTACAACAAACTACTAAATTAAACAAAGAATTAATCATTACTTTTAGGTTTGAGAAAACGTCTCTATTAATTGTAAAGGATAAAAGGCCCAATGGATGGCAAAAAATAAGAAGAAATAGGAATTTGTTAGCGAAGAGGGAGAATCATAGGTGGCTTCAATATAGTAAACATTGAAGTGAAGATTTGACTGTGTTTCTAGAAAGGTTCATGAGCAGAGTTCCTAAATCTTACCCATGAAGTTCGGCTATCAACATACGTATGAGTAGGTTGTTGAGAGATTAGAGAGGATTACGGTATGGATTCATACTTGTGAATGTGACCGTTATTTCTTTTATTATTTTATTTAATTTGAGTATTTTCTCTTTTATAAGTTTTTTTGAAATATTTTTGTTAGATTGAGATTACTCCCATACCCTTCGGGTCGTCAATAAAGACTATAAAGATTCTTGTTTTGCATCAAGGTTTTCACTTTAGTTGATTTACTTTAATTCCTAAACATTTTGTGAATTCTTTTTTAGTGAACTAGAGAATTGAGTTTTCCACTAATCCTTGTGTCAATAATCTAGAGATTAGATTGTATTGAATTCTTTATTAATTATTAAACCAATTTAGACTACTAATTAACTCAACCTATTAATAGTTTGGTCGTATCTTACTTTTATTCACATTCTATCCATAAATTAAACAATAAAAATCCTACCTTTAATCATCATAAACCCCCAAAAAAAGAACCAAAAAAAAAAAAAAACAAAAACCCAAACTATACATCTACACATCGTATGCATTTTCTCTTCAAGATCTTGTCATATCATCTACCCTAGACTTGCGCAAAGGATTAAATCAATATTGAGTTGCCAATTCACGAGCTGATTCTATGATGAACCTTAATTAGCTCATGTGCTGGTGGTTCTGGGCCAGCTCATAGCCTATGAACCAGTTATTTATTTCATGTTTTTTTCCATCTTATTTCCTTATTTCCTGTTTTTTTTTTTTTAATCTTGTTTTTCTTTCTTCCTTGTTGGTGCTTTAATCCTTTTTTTTTTTTTCCTTTCCTCCTTCACCAAAGCATACATTCCAAACAAAAAAAATTTAAAATATAGAGAAGCCTCTTACAACAAAAAGAATTAATTTGATCAAGTAGAGTGAAGGGATTTGAGGGAAAATATTTTTTAGTGTATTTTACAATCGCCCGAAAGATGCTTACGTATCCGCTAATCGGAATCAAACTGCCGTAATTCGATTTAGATTTTTTAGAAAACCTTTAGTTTGTTGGTCAATTTTACTTTTTACAAAAAGAATTCAAGTATATGTGACTATCTAATTTAATTTTTTTTTAAGAATAATTATTCACTCAATCGTAATTTGAAAAACCCTAAGGCTATATCACTACTTTTGGGAAGACCATGCCATTTAGGTTTTTAAAATAATTAAGAAAAATCTACTGTTGGGAAGACCATGCCATTTAGTTTTTTTGAGAAAAATGATTTTTCTAAGTGATAAAACATTTTCGGTAATAATGAAAAGAAAACTTATTATATCTCTTCTTGAGGTAGCTGTTCATGTCTATGATGAGGAATGGAACTTACAGTTGAGCTTAGGCTTCCATCATATCAATTCTAGTTGATAAAGTAACCATTCTCCTCTCTTAATGTCCCATATGGTTATTTCCTTCTGCAAGCTGCCTTATACCAATCTTCTATGCAAGCGCTTGCCTCAACATTAACAAAAGATAAAGAGGCTCATCATTCATCGAGGATGAGGCCTAGTATACTAAATGCTTGCTTAATGGCGACCGTTAAAGCTAAAGCATGAGTACTTTACAGGTGATGTGAGATAGGAGTAAGTAGTCCCTTGTGTGCCTTTGCTACCACTCTAAAATACCGAAGTTCTTAATGAAGATGTTCTTAGAAAACTTGAAATTCGTATTGGTATAGTATTGCATCTGAAACATTGGACCATTAGACCATTGCCTCTTCAATTTTTGCACCATTAATTGCTTACTCATAAATGAATAATGTTGCTCTTTGGTGGGTGATGAAGGAAAGACTGATGACTAACCATCGTACTGGCTTTGGTAGTGGTTAAGCATTTCCTCTATGTTGACCGTCGTTGCTGATACTTCCTACTGTGCTTCAAGCTGTATACGTCTTGGGAATTTCTTAAATCTTTAATGTAACCATAATAAGTTTTTAAATACATTAGTAATAATTCCACTTTACAACAAAGATCTAGAATAGTTACTACAAGGTAAATATTAGGAATGTCTTTCTAATAAGTTAACTACTCCAATGCCATATCATATACATATGCATGCAGGTTTAGGTCCTGATGAGCCTCAAATAGGACGCCAAGCATATTGATAGCTAACATAACAAACAAGTGTACATTCGGCCTATAAACTTGCGAGAAATTCTTAGTAATATTATGAAAAACTATCAAAACTTTTAGCAACTGGATACATATATTGTGATGTCACACAGTATTTCGCTATAAGGAACTGCACTATGCAACAACTCATAAGTCAAGTGGTAGTGTTGTTGTACATCCATCTTAAATTTCCAAAGTCTCCACTTTTTGTGGAGAGAAAGTAAAGGGACGACCTCTTTGTTATTGTCTTAACGATGTTTTTAATTAAAGCTATACTATCTTGTAAAGCTACAATGTCATCCTTGATACATAAGTTAAGAATATGACATGTACAACATATGTGGAATAACATACCCCCCCTTGCCCCCCTACCTCCCCCCCTTAACATTGGTTAACAGTAATTTTACAGATCATATATTGAGGTAGTATTGGCATTTGCATTGTCAAAATCAATAGAAAAATTTTTCCTCACTAATTTGTACTCATTTAGGATTTCTTTAATAATTTTATAGATGTTTTATGTCATGTGGTGCTCATTGCATACCCTTAAAACCAATAGTTGTTTATTAAGTTGCTAATTATCTTCTATCTAGTGAACAGTAACATCTATATAAGAATTATTGTGAAAAGGATCTATCCATATATCTATACATATAGATACATGCATATCAAGTGAAGCAAACTTACCTACGAGCTCCCTCTTAACTTTGTAGTAAAGCTCCTATGTGTCTCGGGTTAATGTGCTACAGCTAAGCTATCGTAAGCCATAGTTGAATGTCTCCTACTTGTATCAACTCTACTACTCTGATGCACCCGCGTTGAATGATAGGTGCATGTTCACCAGGTATTGCGCCAGGTTGTACTTGTACTTCTCTTAATCATACCTCATTAGCAATTATCCAAAGGAACTACTACCTCAGGCAATCTACTGTTGCATGCTATCTTTTTCCACCTCTTTAGGATGCTTCAACCTTAAGTACTTATTAATGGTACCATATCCCTCTCTTGTTTTCCAAGAGTAACTTGTGTTATAGTAGTTGCAAAATACCCTTAAGTTCTCCCTTTCGTCTATACCTTTATAGAAATACGTAGTAAAATATTAGACTTATCAGGTTTAGGGGGTTACCTAAGCCTGAAGGTCTTGAATTGTCGAGCCTATGACGTTTCATATGTTACTCATCTATTTCGGGAATAATTTCTATCTTATTCTCGTCATCCTTAAACATGCTTGCAAGGAAACTCATCCTTAAGGTTTCAAATCCAACGGATTGTGTAGGGACACTCATATAAGGAGGTTCAAATCTAGTAGGACATTTAAGGACACTTATGCATGAAGGCTCGAACCTAGGAGGTGGTATGCCTCGGTAACTCATGAGTTGAAGTTCAACGTCAAAGCCAAGAGGTAGTGTACCATAATTACTTGTGTAGTATGGTTCTAGATCAATGCCAGGAGGTGGTGTAACTCATTCTTCAATGTTCTAAACCACATCATGCACCTTTTGCTCATTTAGGTCGTACTCATAATCTGGGTACGCTTGCATGTCGTCGAACCATAGTGGCTCAAACGATGTACCAATTCTAGTGCTCTTATCGTTACCCTTATCCTTACTTGTCTCATTAAAAGAGGAACTGTGCTTCTTACTAGAGAAAATACAAGAATCTTTCCATAGATGTTAAATTATTTTTCTCTTATTTACGACAACAAAGGTTTATGAATGAAGGACAAGAATAATATGTAAGACAACATAAATTGGAATGAAGAATTATACTCAAATCTTGGTGGTAATTGAAAGAAATATTTCTCTCACAACATTTCACAATTAAAAAATGCGAAGGCACAATGGTTAGAGTTAGAGCATTTTAATTACTTTGAGATGGAGTAATGACTACTACATAGCTATACCCTTTAATTTATAAATAAAGTGGAAGGTTTAAACGCATAGTTTAAAATTTCAAATTTTGAATTTGAATCACTTAGGGCACCGTAATTTTTGAATTCTACAAGCTGCATGCACTAAAAGAGAAAATAGAAGGAGTAGGGGGAATATTCGAGTAGGTTATTTTCCACCAAAAGAGAAAGTAGAAGGGGCAAGGGGAATAAAGGGGTTAGGTAAGGGTTTATGGGGTGGATAGTGGTCTAGTTTCAATACTGGCCTTGCTTTATTATTATTATTCTTTTTTTGGGTAGTAGGCCTTGAACCATTGGGTTGAACCAGTAATTCAAAACCCACTAATTTGGGCGGCTCAAGCCGAGCCTCTTTTGGGTTGGATCAATTCGTAGCCTGGTTGGGCTGGTGAGCAATTTAGAACCAACCCTTGCATGGGTCTAATATACCCCATCATCATCAAAACTACCAACAATTTCTCCCATCACTATGACTATCATCGTCATCGTCAACATAATCATTATTTTAAATTAAATTAATAATATTCAAATCATGTAGTTCCAAGTCTTTTGAAGTATCTATTGATCAAGAATCTTCAAATCATCTTAAGTCCTACTCTTATGACTCTATAAAAATATATATACCAAATTCCTCTATAATATTATTTTCATCTTTTTCCTCACTCCTTACACTTCAGTAGACACCCAACGATCCTCTTTCTATGAATTAAATATATTTTCTTCTCTAACTATTGTTCATTATTAGATGAGAGAGATTTAATAGTGAAATTAATAGATTGATTGATTTAAGTCAAAGAAACAAATAAGGGTTCATTTTGCTCATTATTTGGTATGCTTGTTTTGGATAATAAAAACTTAGTTCTTTTTCTTAGTTTTGATAGTTTGTTAGATCAAATCAAAATAAGATATATGATTGGTAAAACCCTAAAGTCGAAGAATTATATAACAAACTCACAATTTTACCTTAAGTCTGCATCTAAATGATTTTATTTTGATTTAAGTATGAAAAACCCTGTAATTTATGAACTTAGAAAATTGTTTATGGTTACTCACGAGTTTAACAACCATATGAAATTTGATTAACTTAATAGAAGACTAAGTGACCACTTGTTAAACCCACTCGACCAAGTTAGTTTAGATGTTATTTGGTCGACATATATCTAATCTAAATTATCTAATTAACTCATAACTTATTAAGATATCATTTTAAATAACTCCAAACTAATTAGAAAGTTCCCTAAAGCTCAAGATAATTTAAAGGATGAATTAAATTAAATTTAAATAGATATTATTAAAATTATTATGGTTTAATTATAGGATATTTATGAGAATCAAACGTTATTAAAGGTTATGGAGGAACAAATACAGATGTGTAACTATTCTTACTTTAAATACATTTATTAGGTCTTATTAAGGAAGTTAACTAATATATGGCTTAAATGGTAATTTTGGTGTGATGTTGTGCTTATATCAAGGCCACAATCAACTCCATAGGCAAGTTATGGATTAGGTGCTTATTACCTATTGAGTGTTAAACATTTAGAATGAAATGGCTAATATATTAGGTCCTAAGTTGTTGTATGCAAGTAGATGGGTTATCGATAAGGTTAACTACTTTCACACAAGTCAAGCCTTCCAAAATGAGATTTATAACTAGGTTAAACTATTGAATTGGGATGATATTATGGATGAATATTGTAGATTGGTTAACTGATGATTAATATGAATGGTGAAGCCAATATAAAACAATCTTAGATCTTTAGGGCTACATGTATACATTGCTTTGGTTCTTAGATCTTGAAATCTTTACATTCGCCCTTGATATCAAGCTTTTTTGTGCTTATTGCCACTTACCTTAGATAACTCTTTAAACACAGTTGTTAATGTTGATTGCATTGTATGCTAAATTTGCTATTTAATTAAGTTGTATCTAATTTAACAAGTTTATGTGCTGCAAATTAGTTCATTTGTTGGAAATACTTACTCAGTGTTATTTTTTTTTTTTCTAGGTAAATTGAAAAATATGGATTAGAAGATTGGAGTCATAAGGTAACCTTCAACAAGTAAAAAAAGACAAGTGATAGGCTAATCATGCCTTCTGGGTTAGGATTATAGTTTCCTTGGAAAACTTCTCATGTAAGGACATATATGTGGCCTATTTCTTTAAAATCAATGGATCTAAGTTAAATCTACTTATGGTTGATAGAATTTCTGAATAAAATAGAAGATACAAACAAATTACAACAATTATTAAGACTATTAAATTATGCTAAGCCATTTATCAAAGATTTAGTTTCTTTAAAGCTAAAACAAAGTGTAAAAATAGGAATAGAAGAAAATAAGTACATTAGAAAGGAAAAGCATGAAAGTACGATACAGTCTTTTACAATAATAACTAACATGGTACTTCTTAAATTAGAATTTTCACTTCATGGGGAGATAATTTTAGACTCCTCTGGAAACCAGTTAGGTTATAATCATTATTAACTTATGGAAAGTTTCTTTTTTTTTTTTTAAGGAATGCCCAAGGGGGGCAACATCTTAGAGACATTTTCTCTATTTTCTTCAACTTCATCCTTTTCTTACTTCTACTAAACAGCCTATACATTACTCAATCTTGGCCTAAGTAGGTACTTCATCTATTAGAATACCTATATTTAGAAGATAGAATTCCTAATGTAAAGATGATGAGTGTGGTATTTATAGAAAAGAGTTATCTATAAAATCATCCTTTTTTTTTTTTTTTATGGAGAAGATCTCTATGATGAGGTGACTTTAGAGCATACTAAGGATGATGAAGAAAGAAAAGAAAATCATCCTATTTTGATAGGGAGAATCCTTATGATGAGGCAACCCTAAAGCATACTTAGGATAACTAAGGAAGAAAAGAAAATGTTCTTAGTGTCTAAAATTTCCTCATTAGATACTCATTATTTTTAGGTATTCTCTAAACCTTAAGAATGTTTGAGAGAGAGAGAGAGAGAGAGAGAGAGGTGTGCACATGTTCTCTAACCTAACTAGTCGTATACAATATGCACATGTTCTCTACTTGTGAGGTTACATGCCTATTGTCCGTTTTCTGATAAAAATAATAAAGACTATACAAATAATTGTACTATGAACTGTTAAAGGATAAAAACCTATATAGACAAAAGATAAAAATGCTACATGTTATTGTCCTTCTGTTCTTGACACGTCCTTATTTACGACATGCCTTTTCAAAAAGAAGATTCCCATGGCTTGAAATCTTTGATGTCTACAAGAGTGTGGTAATCTTCATCATCTTGTAAAGAGTACAGTACTTCTTCGTCTTCAAATTTTTACTATCGCCTAGTTTTCTTTCTTTCTTCTATGGGAGGAACTCCAGGTATTTGGTTAAAGATTTTAGAAACAAAAGTTTCTTCCATAAGAATAAAAGGACTTTCTTCATTGAAGAAAAAGTTTTTATAAAAATTGTAACTTCTATGTTTCTGAAATTGTTTACCAAAAGGCTTTGTACAATATGAATTGGGATTTTCATCATCTATATCTTCTATTCTATTAGTCATGTTATGTTTACTAATATGAATTGGGATTTTCATCATCTATATCTTCTATTCTATTAGTCATGTTATGTTTACTAATATATATATGGTGCTTACTTGGTATTATCAACAACTAGTTAGGTTTTGATGGGGCATAAATAAATTCAATAACCATAGTACTAACCCTTTTTAGATTTCTCTTGTATTCAAAAATTATAGTTTGAAGCATTCTACTTTCAAAAACTGTGTATGGATTATCAATTTCAAAAAAAAATTCTTTATCATTCCATAATCTATTAATTCGTTAATTGTACAACTTGTAATTTCTAAATTTTTTTGAGAAACACTTGGTAAGAAAATATCAACTGCATAAAATATAAATTGACATTCTCCATTTTTTCCAACTATCATCATCTTTCTAACAGTTATACTTATGATTCCTTCTTGAGAATAATATATTCATTCTAAAAGGTTCTGAATCTTTTTTTATTTTCTTGTAAAAATTTTCTATAAAAGGTTTATTTAACTAAATCTCTTGATTCAGGGGGTAGAATGGATATAGATTCATTTGATTTGAAGAACATTTTACTCTAAAAAATTTCACCAATCCTTTCTAAGGGTCTATAAATTTTTCCATAATATTCTAATAACCTATCTAAATGAAAAATTGTCTTTCTAAAATATTGTATCATACTTTCATGCTTTTCCTTTGTAATGTACTTATTTTTTTCTATTCCTATATTTACACTTTATTTTAGCTTTAAAGAAATTAATCCTTTCTGAGTTTTTTATAATCTTTCATTAAAATGTCTACATTCTTATATTGATTTATTATTCATTTTTTCTTTAGCCTGGACTTATTCATTTAAATTTGCTACTGTTTTCATATTTACTTCACAGTGCTACAAAATTGCAATGAATGTATAATATCTTTTCTAACCATGTGAGAATAACTTTCCACATTATTAGTTAGAAAATATCCTTATTGTCAAGGAGTTTTATATTCACCCCCAACTCTTTCTATATATGATGATGATCATGATCATGATGCAATCTGTTTGACTATGGACTCTATATAATAAGCATTTCCTATCTGCTGTCTGGTAAAATTAAAAGCACTTTCTAATGTTACAAATCCTTTAAATTATGGATTTGGAAAATCTTGGGTTATCCTTTAGGTTTCACTCTAAGATTTATGAATTCCATTTTGTCTACTATTATATGCAACATAATAATTATATCTACTGGGTTTTCTATTTTGATTAAAATAGTCTACTAAAGCATTTATGCTTCCAAGCTTTTATTGTAGATTAGCTGCCACCCACAAATTATCTACTATTATACTTTTTACTTCAATAAGTTCTATATTATCAGGTTTTCTAAATTTTAGACTAGATCTGAAAGGAAAAACTTTGGGCTTTGATAGTCCAATATGAACTTCTTCCATACCTACTAGATTAGGTCAAATTGTTAATCTATTGAACATGTCAACTATACTATTATAATTCCTTTAATATGTTTATAAACTACTTTATATCCACTACTAATCATTCTATCTAAGAATATATACCATCTTCTAGTGCTGCTTTTCTTATTATTCATATTATTATGAAATTTTACAAATGCTTCACAATCTATTCTTACTAATATTTTTTATTTATTTATTATGACAATCTAAAACTATCTATTCATAAGTTACTGCTAATAATTCTGAATTTATGCTACTAATAAATCCTTTCTCCTTAAAATTTCCACTACTATATTTACATATTTGTTTTGTCTCTTTAGCTGCATATTTATGGGGCTTAGCCTTTAAAACAACTCTCCACCCTATTTCACATTTGCCTACTTCTACTATTAAGTAATCTGTGTCTAATGGTTATTTTACTGGTGGTAACTTTTCTGCTCTAGCTTTAATCTCTTTTACTAACTTTTCATCTTCTAAGTTAAAATACTTATGGCCTTTTAAACTTATTTTACTATATAAAGGTCTTACTAATTTATTTAAATCTTTGATAAATGGGCTAGCATAATTTAATAATCTTAAGAATTGTTATAATTTCTTTATATCTTCTATCTTATTAGGAAATTCTAAAATTTTCTATATGTTCTTGCAATTTTATTCTACCTTCTCCTATTTGTGTTCCTAAAAATTCTATATTCCTTTTAAACACCGTTGCCTTCTTCTTGCTAATTACTATCCCATTTTTCATGAATTTTGATAAAACAAATTCAAATAACTTATATGTTATTTCTTAGTTTTTGAATGTGCAAGTATGTCATCTATGTATACACAAACAAAATCTTTATATTTATTAAAAATCATATCCCTTTTCCTTTGGAAAATGAATGGAGCATTTTTAAGCCTGAAAGATATAATAAGCTATTCAAAAGGGCCTAATGGATATATAAAAGCTATCCATTCTATGCTTTTTAGAACCATTCTAATCTACTAAAATCTTCTTTTACAATCAAACTTGCTAAACAATTAACTTTCTTGTAAGCTATTTATTAATTGTGTTTTATCTAGTATGTCATACAAGTCATCTTCTATATTATCATTTAATTACTTATAATTTATCACAATTCTATTTTAACTTCTTAACATTTCACTATGTTTTCTAACTATAAATGCTGGACTCCTCTGTCTAGATTCCGATTTCCTAATTATTTTTAGTTCTTTTAAATCTTTTATATGCATTTCAAATTCCTTAATTTCATCATTAATAGCTTCTATTTTTTGACTTTTTATTGTTAAGTCTAGATTTTTAATTTTAACTTTACATTCTACCTTATTCTTTTCACAATGTTTTTAGGGGTTTTCTCCTATTATCTCCTCTTTTCATGTTCTATATTTAGATCTTAAGTTTAATTTTTTTTTTTTTTTGTAAGAATTAACTTTTAAGTTGATGATTCCTCAACCTAAGATGAATTTTTGAGAATGACGTGCTCCTACGATTGGCCAAATAAATCATTGATTTTGAGAAATGAAAATATATTCTTTATAGAGCTACCTATAATCAAAGCAAAAGCATCCAAAAGTAGGCTAAATATTTCCTCCATCTGGAAAAGCTTGCAATTATTCTTTATGTTCCATAAGTTGAGTTAGGGCTATTCAATAAGAAAACTAGAAATAGTAGATTTCCACAGAAGTCACTCAAATCGTAGGAATATCATCTAACTTTTTCTTATATATACAGAAAAAATCACGTATATTAATTGATTTCAAAATTATTTATTTTATTAATATTTATATCAATATTTTATTAATATTTACACTCTAAATATATATAATGTATAGCATAAAATATCTTTGAATTTTGTTTACATAAAATAAGAGGAAAACCTTCACTTCCCTTCTCAGTCGCCACTGTTATTAGTAGATGTACGTAAAAAGGATATGACATGAGAGTCTCAAGTGCCCTTAAGAAAGAAAGTCCTTTAATTTTGCAGATTGATGCCACCTAAGGGGACTCGTTAATGATATCTCTTGAAGTTGTCAAATCATGTCTGTATTTATTGTGTAATAATCACCTTGCGAGCCCGAAGTTATGAGGACTTTATCCAATAACCTGATTAATTACATATTATCGTAAATACTATATTTAATCTTTAAAACAACAACAAAAAAATCCAATATGTCTTGGCTACATAGCATTTAAAAGAACCATAACCTTTAATAAGGTTTTAATAAGACCAACACGATATGTATTATATTTATATGATGTACATATATGAATAAAATATTAATATATATAATATATACAAATTAAGGATAATAATTGTTTTATACGTATCAATAGTTTATTGGTATTTATATGTTATATGTGTATAATACATGGTGTGTTGATGTTAGAACTAAAAAATAAAGAGTTAAATAATTAAGATGGTTAAATAAGTTTAGCATGCAAAAAAGTACTTTACTATTAGAATCATAATAGATCTAATAAATCCAATTAAGATCCGGTATTGTAACTAAATGAATAAATAAAAATAACAAACTACAACAAGATTTGTAACAAGTATAAAAGAGAAAGGAAATGATATGTAAAGGGTAAGAAAACCCTCTTGATAAATCTATCTTCTTCCTCCTTCCTTAACCTTTCAGAGTACTTGATGAACTCAAATCACAAAATTCTCACATCACAATAAAGAAAGATCAAAGTTAATATACTGTCACATATCAGATAATATTAAAAGATAACTAAATTAAGAGAGTGCTACATACATGAGTAGATTGGTGAGGTGTTATAGTTTTGCTCAACACATAATTGGCAAAACCCTAAGAAAGAGAAAGGAGAGACTAGAGAGCAATAAAGAGTTTGAGAGAAGAGAGAGTGTGTGAAAGTACATTTTGATATTGGATAGCACTTCAATATGAAGTATCATATGACTATAGCGAATTAAGCATTAGGCCAAGCTTAACATTGGTGCTCTTGTCATGATGAACTCTATAAGAAATCAAATCATTGATGAGAAAATTGAAGCTTTGAGTGATAAACAAACAATAATGCAACAAGTGATGCAAGATCAACTTCATTTACTTTCACGGTAGTTAGGCAAATTGTAGAATTTTATCATGCAAAAGCACAAGGAAAATCAGAATAATTCAATGGATCCTTCATTGGTTAATTTGAATTCATTATCTTCCCAAGGTCTTTCTAATGACAATTTACTCAAAGTAATTAAGTTGGAGGTGCCAAAGTTTAATGGTGACGATCAAATTGCTTAAATCTTCAAAGCCAATCAATTTTTTTTTTTTATTTTCATTAGATTCCTAATGAGTAAAGGATTACTACTACCTCTTTTGCAATGGAAGATAAAGCATTACGTTAGTACTAGTGGATGTGCCGTAATTACCAAATTGGTTCATGGCAGAAGTTTATTAAAGCATTAGAGGGACGATTTGGTCCATTAGAATTTAAGGATGTTTAAGGCTTATTGGTGAATTGACTTAATAGACTTCTGTTAGGGAATATCAATCTTAGTATAAAGGTGTTTTGAATAGGGTAATTGGTTTATTTGATAGCTTTATTACTAGTTGTTTCATTTCTGGTTTGAAGATGCATACTCATAGGGATGTTCTTTTAACTAGGCCTAAATCACTTACTCAAGCTATTTCAATAGCCAAAATGCTTAAAGCCAAACTCACTAATCCTTATTCCTTTAAGAAACCATTTCTTTCCACTTCTAAACCTTCTCCTTTATAATTTTCTAAACCTTCATTTCCTCCAACATCCCCTACATCATCTACTTCTTAACCTTTTACTCTACCACCTTTGTTCCCTTTACCAAAGCCTACTTTACCTATCAAAAGAATGACCCGAGAGGAATTTCAAGCACGACATGATACAGACCTATTCTATAATTGTGATGAGAAGTACCATAGGGGATACAAGTGCAAAGCTAAATTCTTGCTACTTATTCAAGAGGAAGATGATGATTCAAAAGTTGTACATGTAAAATCAATTGAAGTTGAGCATCAAAAGATTGCCGAGGGATAAGAATCTCTTTCCATTAGTTATCATGCCCTTTCTAGTGACACGTTTCCTTAAACTTTGAAATTTCAAGGTCTTATTAATAAACAACAAGTTCATGTTTTGGTTGACTCTTGTAGCACTCACAATTTTGTGCAACAAAGGCTAGTGAAACATTTAGGTTTGAGTATTAAGTCATCTCCTAAATTTCTAGTGATGATTAGAAATAGGCAGAAGTTAGTTTGCGAAGGACACTATGTAGATATGCAACTACGAATTCAAGGAGTGGAATTTGTTGAAACTTTCTACGTTTTATTTATTCAAGGAGCAAATTCGATCTTAAGGGTTCAGTGGCTACAACAATTAGGTCCTATTACCATTGATTATTCTAAGTTGTCTTTATAATTTTAGAAAAATAGCTATCCTATAACGTTGAATGGAGATCATGTCATTAAGAATTCTCCCATTTCTCTATGTCAATTTAAGCACTTGCTTAGAACAAATGCTATTGAATCTTGTTTTCAGTTGAAGGCTAAGATGATGATTTCTATATCAAAGCAATCTACCTACAATATGGCTCTAAAACACGTATTGGGCAAATTTAGTCATATCTTTGAGGCACTTTCATCATTGTCTCCTTTGTGTAAAATCCAAAATCAGATTCATCTTAAGGACAACAAACCCATCAACATCAAGCCTTACCGATACCTTCATTTTTAGAAGCAAGAGATTAAACACCAAGTGACTAATATGTTGAAGCAAGGGGTTATTTAGTATAGTACAAGTTCATATTCTTCTCCAGTGCTATTGGTCAAGAAGAAGGATGGTACTTGGCAATTTTGCATAGATTATTGAGCTTTAATTCATGCTACTATTAAAGATGAGTTTATTATCCCTACTATTGATGAATTACTTAATGAGTTGCATGGTGTCTCTATGTTTTTGAAATTAGACTTAAGGGCAAGGTATCATCAAATTTGGATGCACCGTAATGATGTAGAGAAGATTGCTTTTTGTACTCATGAGGGGCACTATAAGTTTTAGTCATGCCCTTTGGATTGAGGAATTCCCTTACTACTTTCCAAGCTATTATGAACAAGACTTTTCAATCCTATTTGCAAAAGTTTGTCATTGTGTTTTTTTATTATATATTGGTTTATAGTCACTTGACCAACATGTAGAACATTTGACTATAGTGCTACAAATATTAGCCTATAATTACATGTTTATGAAAAAAAACGAGTATGCTTTTGGTTAGACCACTATAGATTACTTTGGGCATTTTGTATCTAAGAAAGGGGTGCAACTAAATCCTATTAAGGTGAAAGTTGTTAGTGAGTGGCATTATCACAAAATTTGAAACAGTTGAGGGCTTTCTTCAGACTATCTGGCTATTATAGAAGGTTTATTAGAGGGTATGCTGCCATTGCTTCTCTACTCACAAATATGTTGCAACAAGATAATTTTAAGTAGACTGATTAAGCTAAGGAAGCTTTTTTGAGATGTTGAAATAATCATTAATTTTTGCTCCAATTCTCACATTGCTTGATTTTTCTAAGGAGTTTGTAATGGAGACAAATGCATAATCCACGGGTATAGGGGCCGTTTTACAACAAGAGAATCACCTTAATGCATATTTTAGTAAGATGCCTTCTCATCTAACAAAAGCTTCAGCCTATGTTAAACAATTGCATGCTATGGTCGAGGCCATAAGGAAGTAGAGACAGTGTTTGCTAAGGTTGCATTTCATTGTAAAATAAGACTATCGAAGTTTAAAGGAACTCCTAAATCAAGTTATTCAAACTCTGTAGTAGCATAAATATTCGGTAAATTACTTGACTCTAACTATACTATAGTTTACAAGTCAGGTCAAGATAACAAAGTAGCCAATTCCCTCTCAAAGTACTTTACTATTAGAATCATAATAGATCTAATAGATCCAGCTAAGATTCTGTATTTTAACTAAGTGAACAGATAGAAATAACAGATGATAATAAGATCTATAACATGTATAAAAGAGAAAGGAAATTATACATAAACGGTATGAAAACCCTCTTGATGAATCTATCTTCTTCCTCCTTCCTTAACCTTCTGGAGTAGTTGGTGAACTTGAATCACCAAACCCTCACATCACAATAAAGAAAGATTGAAGTTGGTATACTGTTATATATTAGATAATATTAAGAGATAACTAAATCAAGAGAGTATTACGCACATTGAGTAGATTGGTGAGGCATTAGGGTTTTGCTCAACACATAGTTGGCAAAACCTTAAGAAAGAGAGAGGAGAGAGCAA
Organism: Lumnitzera littorea; assembly: GCA_024138015.1. Classification (NCBI taxonomy): domain Eukaryota; kingdom Viridiplantae; phylum Streptophyta; class Magnoliopsida; order Myrtales; family Combretaceae; genus Lumnitzera; species Lumnitzera littorea. The sequence goes on from JAMXBB010000007.1 coordinate 76,588,893, forward strand.
TAGAGAGTTTGAGAGAAGAGAGAGAGTATGAAAGTACATTCTGATATCAAATAGGCTTTCAATTTGAAGTATCACATGTTAAGCATTGGGATGGGCTTAACAGTTATATAAATATATCTTTTTCATTGAAATTAGCATCTAGTTTCAACCAATAAAAAACATGCTGAGACGTATGACAATTGCCTATTAAATTTCATAATTTGGTTGGTATAATAATTGTGGGGAGTTACATATGCTTGTAGTTGATTATAGCCCTATGTCAATTTTTTTTTTTTTTTTCTACAAATAAACACTGCCATAACAACATCTTTTTTCGGCCTTATCAATTATTGCAATTATTTTCTTCGAATATGGCAAGAAGGGATATATTTCAATCATCTTTAATCAGCAATAATTAAAGGACTTAAAAGCTTCTAATGCTCCCATTCATCCATTTCTAATCAGCTCGCAATGTTAAATTCCTTCATTTTATGCGACTGGCTACCTTCATTGTGGATTCTTTCCCCTCAATGTTTTTCCTTTTTCAATAATCATTCAATTAATTTTTACTCGATTTATGGCTATAGTTAATAAAGCTTCAAGAGTTTGTGCATACCAATCCTCTTCTTCTTCGTCTTCTTCTTTTTTTCCTTCTTTTCCAAAGTAATATGATATCAAACACCACTGAGTTGTAATATAATTAATCAAAGTTGTTAAAACTACGATTTTACCATGACTTGGAAGGTTTAAATATTCTATAAAAACACGATAAAATCATAAACTTAAAAATTATACACTTAAACTAATAATTTTATAAAAATGTTTATATTTAAATAATTTTATATTTATTTTAACTAAAAAATATTATAAAATTATAAATTTATAAAATCACAATATTTAACTTATCATCTTGACAGAGTATAATTTCATATTTTGACACTTCTCAAAGAACCTGTCGCAAAATTGTGATGGAGCAATGTTAGCGCTTAGTCTTTCTACTGGTCGTTGACCTCCACAAAAAACTTATATTATTTCAAAATTATAGGTCTCCCATGCCTCTCATTTTCCGTCCATTTAATACGAAATTAACACAAGTTTCGAGAAAGGATTAATACTAGATTATATTCGGGACACAAACCGTGATGGAGAATCTTAACATTAACTTTAATTTAAGACATCGAGGAAAATGATATTATCATCTCGTGCCCATCTTTTTGTTAGGGCCCATAACTATTGACATAATACAGTGATTCAAAATACAATTATAAAGGAAAAAGATACAACACATGAAACGATATAAAATATATATAAAATGTACCATTATCATAGGAATAAATATGAGACAAGGCAATCAATTCAATTTTTTCTTCTTTCTTCCAATTTCTTCAAAAGCAAACTATTCTCCTAATTCTATTCCAATAGATTGAATTACCCTTCTCCAATCTATCTAGACTAAAGGTCTCTAGTCCTGTTAAGAGGAAATAGTTCTATTCAACAATGGAATTGCTATAGGCCGGTCAATAATCTCAAAAAGTCTCTTTCTCTCTCTTATTTTACAGAGAGAAAAACTCTCCCCAAGAGTAGAAGCCACTTCACCCATGTGGCGATAATTTGTTAGGCGATTCTTCATCATTTTTTATACACTTTCTATTACACTCATACATTTCATCATCCTCTATTACTCATTTAATGAATTCCAATCACTTTACATTTCATCATTACACATTACATTTGTTGACAAATGTTTTTCCTAAGGACATAAACTGATCTACTCAGAGTTGCTTCTAACCTAACATCCAATCACATCTTCTCTTTACCCTACTCCCAACCTTTTAAAGGTCTCACCAATTGTATATGATAGTTTGAGAGAGACTAACTACTTTAACTCCTACATGGACTTAAATAGAGCATATTGGAATGACCTCCCTTAGCTCGGAACAACTGTATATAAGTTAGACATTAACTCGGTCAGCTCCAAAGGATTCAAATTCTAACATTATGTGCCAAAGAGCTTCCATATCTAGATAATCGCCCATTAGCCACCATGATGTCAGGTACATCCCCCCAAAATCAAGGAGTGGTCCTAAATTCAAATCAAGTGCACATATTAGATTTAGAGGCAACAATTACCATATTCAAATTATCCCATGGCTATAAAAGGAGGTCGAATAACAAGTGATAGGTTCCTCTTAATACTCTAACACTCTACTTCCTACCTTCCCTTTCTTTTCGTAAATTCTCCTTGACTTCAGCATCTAAGTAGCAATGCCGGGGTCGCTCCACACCCCCCTTAGCCTAATTTTTTCTTGTTTTGTAGAGTGATTGCAAGCTTGGTGTTCATGATACCATTCTTACCAAATTCTAATATCAATAATTAGCGCCATCTGTTACTAATACTACGAAATGGCTATAACTAAGTCAACGGACACTAACACTCTGAGGGAGAGTAGGGCCCCTTGGGCAACTCAAGGACAATAATCACTACAACAACATACCCCTAAGGTATGCCAAGTCAAAGTACACAATCAGATGATACAAAATCAAGGGCAAGAGAATGGCGATCTGCAAATAGCACAGTTGGAGGTATTATGTGCTAAATTCGTAAAAGAACTTAAGGAGGTTTGAGCTAACAACAAAGAGTTTCATCAGAGACTCAATGAAACAGATGCTGCCTCTTCTTCTACCCTTTCTTTACAACAAGTGAGATGATAAGTTGATACGATGACCTAAGAAGAGGCATTGCAACAATAGCAAGGGAAAGCTCCCATGGTAAATGAGGATAATTAGCAACAAGGATAGGAGCCACAATCAGGGGAGAACTACCAACAACAAGTACCTTTGCAAACTCTTACTACACTATAAGTGCAAACACCTATGGGTAGAAGAATCAAGAATTTGACCACTTGCTTACCATAAAAAGCTATGGTAGATATGAGCTTATAAGATTTGGAGGAGTATATTAAGAAGTCAACTACTGAAGGAACTTTTAAGAAAGAGATAGACACAAAAGGTAATAAGGTGAGTCCTTACCTTTTGTGTAGAGCATAGTAGATGATGTCTTACTACTAGGTGTTCAACTACCTCAGTTCAATACTTATGATGGGAGGAAAGACCTAAACAATCATTTGAATACCTTTCAAACATTAAGGGAGCTTTACAATTCAACTAATACCATTGCTTGTAAGGTTTTCCCATCTACCTCAAAGAAATCTACAAGCAATTGGTTTAACTCATTAAAGGTAGCCTCCATCTCTTCTTTTGATTAGTTGGCTAAGGAATTTTGCTAATATTTTATGGCTAATAAACCTCCAGCCCAAGATTCTTCACATCTAATATCGATCAGGCAAAAGCAAGGAGAATCGATCAAAGACTGTCTATAAATTCAATTAATTGATGATCGAGATCACTAATTGTTACAAGAGTGTAGCACTACATGGCATCTGTATAGGAGTTAGGGAAGACTCGAACTTCTTTAAGTCCCTCACAAAACACCATCCCACCTCACTGGATGAGTTTACAAAGAGGTTAGAAAAGTTCATTTGTTAGGAAGACCAAATGTAGGCAAAAAGAAAGTTAGAGAAAGAAAAGCATGAAAGGAGGCCAAATAAGGACAAAGGATATGTAAATGACAGATTGAGAAGGAACTTTGATGCTCAAAGCAAGTATAGTTGACCATTAGGAGATTGGAAAAGGTCGATTCCTACCTTTGCCAAAACCCTCCCACCCCCCCAATTGACCCTATGTCGAATATGTTGATGAAGGTACGCAATTAAGGTTCTTTAGCTTAGCCAAAGAAGATGAAAAGTAATCTAGCTAAAAGGAATTTCAACAAGTATTGTGATTTCCATAGAGATTGAGGGCATAACATAGATGAGTGTATATATTTGAAGAATGCACTCAAAGATGTTGTTCAAAAGGAGTACTTGAAGAAATTTATAGTTGATAAGGGGGAATGCCTTGAGCAACCTACATAAAGGAGAAGAATTAAATAGTAAGTTCATAATAGAGAGGCCCAACCTAATAATTGAGACCTAGTAGCACAAGGTAACAAAAGAGGAGATAATCGAGCTCCTCGAGGCATGATTAACATGATCTTTGAAGGACCACTAGGAGTAGGTCTCCTAACCTTCATAAGTTCACTAAATGCATTAGTAATCATGTGTTAAACTTAAGAGGTAAGAAGCATAGGTTTGACGACATAATCGTATTTTCAAATATAAACATGTAAGGAGTTTAGTTTCCACATAATGGCAACTTAGTTATTACAACTAAGTTAGTAGATTTCGAAGTCAAGAAAGTGATGGTAAACATAGTGATAGGAATCAAGCCCCTAGACCATTCACTCACAGTCGAGCTAAAGGACTCCAAGGACTCGTATAGAGAATACTAGCTCGAAACCAAAGCCGAGACGAGAATTCCCATGCTAAACTAATCTCTTACTGAACTATCTATCAGATCCTTACATGTGTCCAATCTACTCCCACCCAACAACGATGCCTTATTATAGAAGACAACCCAAGACTATCCAAACCGAGTTGCTGAACTAACTATAGACATCTGATGCTAATACCACTTACTTCTCTATAGGATTGATTTACCCCTAACCTAATGTAGATCAGGTTAGCCCCTGATCGCAAGCATTACTCTGTTTCTGCTTACCTTGTACCATATTTCTCCCATCCAGCCACAAGTGATACGTGTCTTCTGACACTTTATTCTAGAATGATTCTTTTTTTTTTTCTATACTGAATATTCTTTGCCCTTTTTACCCCTTTTAGTATATTTTATGTAACCTAATTGTAGAATACCCTTTAGTCCCCACTTTCTTGTATGCAGACCATTAACTAATCAATATTAAATTATTCATTTTGAGCAACCTTAGTGTTCTCATTATCATTCAACTCTTATCTATTCTCTTTAGCAAGGAGAAGTGGTGAGTGACTCTTCAATTTGGATTCGTATGTCATATTCAGCGAATTGTAGGTTGAGTAGGATCGAGTGATGCATCATTGGCATTCGGTAGTTGCCCGGACTTTGATAATGTTTTTTTTTCCCTGTTTGTTTTTGGTTTATTTCATTGTGGTGCTTCTTCATATGTCTGACCTCGGAGATGCACCATCTTTGTTGGTATCAAAGCACGGTTCTGCGAGGGAGTGTGTAAAGTTGTAGTAAAGTTTTAGTTCACTTTACTGTTCGTGGCTACTATGTTCCTTCCATAGCTATTATAGTGTATTTAAGTGTCTTAAGTGTCGATGTAATTTCATTGTTACTTTGTTTTTCATTATGAAAATAAAGCAAGTTGCTATTGCTTTGTTCGAGTGATTATTGGAATTAAAGATGTTTGTAAGTTATTAATCTGTCCGAAAAGTATTACTACATGTCAAATTCGAGTGTTTAAGGAGTTATTAAAGACTAGAATAATGGTGCTCAACCCGGTCAAGGTCATAATGATAGTAACACCCTAAGGTCGATTGATGACAAACTCGACAAACTAACTAACCTTGTTGAAAGTCTAGTCACAGCAATGCAAATTAACAAATAACCACCCTATGGTGTAAAGTACCATAACCTATAAGAAAATGCCCTTGAGAGATATAGTAGGTATGGTAATCGAGTCCATTACCCAATTCGACCATAGCAAGCTGGAGGAGTGGCAGACCGAGTTGCTAGATGAAGATTAGAGTTAGAGGAGATTGAGGAAGATGATGAAGAGCTGCATATTGAGGAGTTTAGGGAGGAAGAAGAAGGGGCTAACTATTACTAAGTGCAAGGACGGGGATGCTGAGTCCTACGAAGGTTAAACAATGTCAAGGTTCAAATCTCACCCTTTAATTGAAGTAGAGATGCAAATGAATACTTAGAGTAGGAAGAGAAGGTCAAGAAAGTGTTTAAATGTTATAGGTATATGGGTACTGTCAAAGTTCGACTTGCTACACAAGAGTTTACTGGGTATGCTACTATGTGGTGGAAGAATCTAGATGTAGCCAAAACAAGAGATGGAAGATGAGGCGCTAGAACCTAAGATGAGATGAAAAGATTGTTGACAGGTAGATTTATACCTGAGACTTACCTATAAGATATATTTGCAAAGTTGCAAGAACTTCACCAAGGAAATCGATTTGTTGATTACTACATAAGAGAGTTCCAAATGCTAATGATCTCAGCCAATATGGAAGAATTAGAGGCCTATATAGTATTGAAGTTCTTTTTAAGCTCAAGTACGAGATTCACAACATTGTAGAAGTACAAAGGTTTTACACCATAGAAGAGGTGATAAAAATAGTGTAGAGGGTCGAAAAATAGAGAAGTGCTCCGAGTCGACATAGGCTAACATTCTCTTGATCCTTAGTTCCACACCGACCTATTCAAGCCAAGCCAAGGTGGCCATATAGGGCCAGGGATAAGAATGACCAATCTAATGATAGTTAAGCGAGCCAATAGGCTAAGCCAATCAACTAGGTCAACTTGAGATTAAGCTGACCTCGAGCATATATGAGAAAGGGAAAACCTCCAGATGGAAAACCAGTGAAGTGAAATGCTTTAAATGCTTGGACTTCGAACATATGACTATTGAGTGTCCGAACCAACATGTCATGATACTCTAAGGAGATGTAGTGGACAACATCAATGTGAGCGAGATTGAGAAAGAAGAGGATGTTGGAAGACCTGAAGCAAAGGAGGAAGAGGAGACCTATGTCTATGCCAACTAGGGAGAAGTGATGACCTTAGTCTTGAGACGAGTACTGGGTTCCTTGTTGAACTCAGAGGGAGAATCTATTCCATAGCAAGTGTACCATCAAAGGCCAATTGTGCACGATTACTATAGATAGGGAAAGTTGTACTAATGTTGTTGGATAGTCCTTTATGAAGAGGTTGGGTCTGCCAACCTCAAAGCATCCCTAACCTTACAAGCTACATTGGCTTCATGATAAGCGTGCTTTGCACATAATTGAATAAGTGACCATACTATTCAATGTTGGGAGTGTATGTAAGGACAAAGTAGTATGCGATGTTGTCCCCATAGGAGCTTCACATCCGCTGCTTGGATGACCTTGGTTGTTTGATCAACATGTTACTCACAACGAGTATAAGGATACCTATGCCTTTGTTAAAGATGGAAAGAAAATTGTGTTGCAACCCTTGACCCCATCACAAGTAAATGAAACCCATAATCAACTCACCCAAGTTAGTAAAAAGAAGACCTTAGTTATGAGCTAAAGAGAGCTTCGATCTACTAAGAAGGCTAATGAACTTATGTTCCTATTGGTTAGGAGATTGTTGGAGATGAGGGAATTAGAGAATGTTCTATAAGAGATTCAAAGCTTACTAAATAAGTTTCCCGACCTACTTCTAGAAGAACTTGCTAAAGGACTGCCTCCAATTCGATGCATAGAGCATTGTATTGATCTGTAACTAGGAGTTGCCCAACTAAACTAACCTATATATAAGATGAACCCTAAGTAGGCTACTAAGTTGAAGAAACAGGTGGACGAGCTTATGGAGTGAGGATATATGAGGGAGAGCATGGCCCCTTGTGTTATACCAGCTTTGTTTGTCCCTAAGAAAGATAGTTTATAGCACATGTGCATCGACAGCCGAACAATTAACTAAGTTACTATCAAGTATAGATACCCGATATTGAGGCTCAATAACATGTTAGATAAGCTTCATGGCGCTAAGGTATTTTCAAAAATTGATTTGCAAAGTGGTTTCCACTAGATTTTTATTAGGTTGGGCAATGAATGGAAGACTACCTTCAAGACTAGGCATGGACTTTACAAATGATTAGTTATGCCATTCGAACTTGCTAATGCACCAAGCACATTCATGAGGTTAATGAACCATATAATATGCCCTCTAATTGGAAGATGTGTGGTTGTGTACTTTGATGGCGTATTGATATACAGTACTGACCTAAATGACCATGTTCAACATCTTCGCGAAGTATTTGACATTTTGCGAACTAAGAAGTTGTATGGGAATGTAAAGAAGTATATGTTCTGCTAGAAACAGGTGATCTTCTTAGGGTTTGTAGTGTCAAGGGATGGACTCTAAGCAAATGAGGAAAAGATTTGAGCTATTCTTATGTGGCCGACACTAAGGAATGTCACTAAGGTTCGAAGCTTTCATGGCCTAACTTCATTCTATAAACGATTTATCAAAAACATCAATACCATAGCTGCCCCCTTAATCGAGTTGATAAAGAAGAATGAAGAGTTTAGGTGGAATGATCGAGGTAAGTAAAGCTTTAAGAAAATCAAGGAGAAGCTTACCTCGATGCCTATCCTTTCACTACCCAATTTTAAAAAACCCTTCAAATTGAAATGCGATGCATCAGGAGTAGGAATTGGCATTGTCCTAATGCAAGAACAACGACCCATCACCTACTACAGCAAGAAGCTTAGTAATCTTTCCTTGAACTATTATGTACGTGAGAAAGAGTTGTACTCTCTCTATCGAGCCCTTACAGTTTGGCAACACTATTTGCTACCATGAGATTTTATTATTTATACAAACCATGAGTCTCTAAAGCATCCAAGAAGTTAGAACAAGCTTTCAAAGAAGAAAGCTAAGTGGTTGGAGTTTATGAAAGGGTTTACGTATGTAATTCGGTACAAGAAGGAAAGTGTAAATGTGGTCACCAATGCTCTATCATGACTGTAAATCTTGCTAACCACTTTGTAGTCAAAATTATTAGGATTCTCACTCATTACTGAGTAGTATGCCCATAATCCTCATTTTAACCCTATCCTAGAACAATGTAGGGATGGAATTGCTATTAAGGGATATAATCTTAAGGAAGGCTATCTGTTCAAGGACCGAAGGTTATGCATACTGAACAATTCCACATGTAAGCTGTTGATTAAAGAAGCTCATAGTGGTAGATTATCAAGTTACTTTAAGGAAACCAAGACAGCCAATCTGTTGAAGGAAAACTTCTACTGGCCAAGGTTAGCTAAGGATGTCCATAAGGTAGTTAGTAGTTGTGAAGTATGCAAGCGAGCTAAGGGGAAGAGAAAACTCCATGGAGAATAAATGCTACTGCCAACACCAGCCTTACCTTGGGCTGACCTCAGCATAGACTTTGTCCTAGGGTTATCCCGGACATCTAGAGGCAAAGATTATATCTTTGTTGTAGTGGACCGCTTTAGCATGATAGCACACTTCATTCAAAGCCATTGGACTAACGATACTTTATATATTACTAATTTTTTTTTGCAGAAGGTTATCCAACTACATGAGGTACTGAAGACTATTATGTCAAATCGAGACATAAAGTTATTGAGCTATTTTTGAAACACTCTTTAGAGAAGACTTGGAGCTAAACTTGCATTCAGCTCTAGTAGCCACCTTTAGATTAATGGCTAAACTAAAGTGGAAAATAGGACGCTAAGCAATCTACTCAAAGTTGTCGTAGGAAATAACTTAAGAGATTAGGATCTTTACCTACCAGTTGTGGAGTTCACACATAACTAAACTGTTCATAGCACTACTAGGAAGACTCCATTTGAGGTCATCTATGGCCTTAATCCCACTATTCCCCTGGACATGATCAGTACCCCAACAGTTATTGAAGAGAGTCAATCTAAAGTTGACTGAGCTAAAGAACTGCATGAACTAAATCAATCTGTAACTAAAATGATTACCAAATTCAATTAGAGACAACATAAAGTTAGTAGCTAAGGCTACCGAACTATGTCCTTCTACCCAAGAGACTTGGTATGGATATACCTCAACAAAAAAGATTCCCACACTTAAGAAAGAATAAGTTATCTCCTCGAGCTAATGGTCTGTTCAAAATCCTAAAGAAAATCAATTGCAACACTTACCCAATTAAGTTGCATGATGACTACGGAGTTTATTCTACCTTTAATGTGTCCGATTTAGTCTCGCACCAACTAGTAGAAGAAGACCTCACGTACACCCCAAAAGAAGAAGCCGAAACCCCTCTAGATTTTAAGGTAAATCTTTCCAACCCCCAAGCATATGATAGAAATCAAGCCCCTAGACCAATCACTCACAGCTAAGCTAGAGGACTGCAAGGACTCGCGTAGAGAATATTAGCTCGAGACTAGAGTTGAAATGGGAATTCCAATGCTAAACTAATCTCCTACCGACCTATCTATTAGATCCTCACATGTGTCCAATTTGCTCCTACCCAACAACGATGCCTTATTCCACAAGACAACCCGAGACTATCTAAGCTGAGCTACCGAACTATCCATAGACATCTGATGTAAATACAACAGACTTCTCTACAAGACTGATTGACCCCCGACTTGATCCAGATCAGGTCTACCCCTGATTACAAGTGTTACTTTGTTTCCACCTAACTTATATCATATTTCTCCCATTTGGCCACAAGCAATACATATCTTCTGACACAGTATTCTAAAATGATTCTTTCTTTTCCGTATTGAATATTCTTTGTCCGTTTTACCCCTTGTGATATGTTTTATGTAACCTAATTGTAGAATACCCTTCAGTCTTTTCATATATGTAAAGTAATCCTAGTGGATGGATATATAAACTCTCACTTTCTTATATATAGAACATTAACTAATCAATACAGAATTATTCACTTTAAGCAACCTTAGTGTTCTCGTTATTATTCAATTCTTATCTATTCCCTTTAGCAAGGAATAGTGGCAAGTGACCCTTCAATTTGGATTGGTGTGTCGCATCCAGTGGATTATAGGTTGAGTAGGATCGAGTAGAGAATACTCTTGCTCCATTTAACTCATTTAGCATGTCATCAAGTTTAGGTATGAGATACCTATACTTGATGGTGATTTGATTGACCGCTTGGCCATCTACATACACTCTCTAAGAACCATCCTTCTTTGGCACTAATAAAGCTAGAATGGTACAGGGGCTAAGGGACTTACGTACATACCCTTTCTACATAAGGTTGCTTACTTACCTCTACAGCTCGACAACCTGTTCGGGGTTTAGCCTATGGGCATGCTTATTTGGTAGTACAGCTCTTAACTGTAGGTCAATTGCATGCTCGACACCTCGGATTGGGGGTAGGCCGTTCGGTAACTCTTCCAGAAATAGATCGGCAAATTCTTCTAGTATGGTTTTTACTTCGGCCAGCAACTCTTCGTCCCAAGTCTCATCTCTAGAAGCCTCCTGACAAGTAGATAGGTTGGTCCCTCCAGCTCCATTTCTCTTTTTAGCTCGGCTTGGGTAAAAACCAAAGTCTCATTCTTCAAGGTTCGGCTAAGCTAGGATTACATGACTTTTACCAACTCAAAAGTCATAGGACTTGATTTCAACCTTTTTCCTTCATGCTCCACAGAACATGTATTCCTCCTATCGTCATATATAACTACTCAGTCAAACATCTATGGTCGTCCAAGTAAAAGGTAGGACACACTCATAGGTAGAACTTCATCTTAATACTTGCCAATATAAATTGGCACAAACACCTGTTTGTTCACATATAGGGCTCCCTTATCACTGAGCCAATGAAGCTTGTAAGGTTTTGGGTAAGGCATGGTCAATAATTTCAGCTGCTAGATCATAAATGTAGAGGTTACATTGGTGCAGCTCCCATTGTCAACAATCAGCGCGCATAGTGATTCGTTCACCTTGCAACCAATATGGAAGAGATTTTCTCTCTGCTCATCTTCAAGCATAGGATTAACACTTGTTGTCCTCCTCAACACTAGAGTGGTCAGCATAAAGTTCTCTTCCTCACTATAGATGACTTCTTCATCGAACAGCTCGATCTATCTATCCTCTTCCAGCTCGTCTACTTCTTCATGAGTACTGTTGACCTCAATAGTCAGCACCTCACCTCGGATCACCATTATTCGCCTATTTAGGCACTAAGCGACTATGTGTCCAAATCCTTAACATTTAAAACACTTGATCTCACTCGTCTTCTTCCTTGAACTCTAGCCTTTCTCAAAAGGTTTCGAGTAGGGCATGGTCGGCAATTTCAGCTGTTGGACAATAAATATAGAGGTTATATTGGTGTAGCTCCCACTGTCAATGATCAGTGCGCATAGTGATTCGTTCACCTTACAACCAATATGGAAGAGATTTTCTCTTTACTCATCTTCAAGCACAAGATTGACACTCGTTGTCCTCCTTAACGCTATAGTGGTTGACATGTAGTTCTCTTCCTCACTATAGATGACTTCTTCATCGAACAGCTCGATTTGTCTATCCTCTTTCAACTCGTCTACTTCTTCATGAGTACTATCGACCTCAACAGTCAACAGGTCACCTCAGATCACCATTATTCGCCTATTTAGGCACTGAGCGACTATGTGTCCAAATCCTTGGCATTTAAAACACTTGATCTCACTCATCTTCCCCGCTGAACTTTGGCCTTTCTCAAACCTCCTCAAGGGTTTCTTCTCCTTAGCTCGAGTAATTTGAGTAAGTTGAGTCTCATTGGCCTTACTTGGTTTCGTTTGCACAAGTCTACTAGGAATAGGTCGGTTACTGCTAAGACGATTGATAGATGGTTAGAATCTTCCTGTTTGGCACCTTCTATCCTCTAGGCAGCTCAGATTGCATCATCAAGTGTTCTAACATACAGCTTTTCTAGGACATCTCTAATCTCATACTTCAATTCGCCAATGAATCGAGACATAATTCGGCCTTCAAGCTCTATGACTTCGCATCGAATCATTAGCATCTGGAATTCTTTAACATATACGTCCATACTCGATCCTCCTTGTCTCAATTCTTGTAATCTCTTGAAGGCATCCTATAGATAATAACTCGGCACAAACCTATACATAACTCTCTTCATATCATCCTAACTCCTAACCTCTTGTTCTCCTTCCCTTCTCCTAGTAGCTTGTAAATTCTTCCATCATAAGGTAGCATAACCAGTGAACTCCAACACAATAATTCTAACTTTCATATTATCGAGTACTTCATGGCATTTAAACTACTTTTCAATCTTATCTACCCAATCTAGGTAGTCCTAGACATCATCACTACCAGAGAAACTTGGAATACACATCCTTAATCCTTTAACTCTAGTGGCTCATGCATTTCTTTCCTTAAGCTCATAGTACTCCTCTGCCTCATTAACTCCTTCTTCCTCCTCAATCTCTTCAAGCACTAGCCTTTATTTAACATCCTTACCAATTCCTTCAACTTAGGGTAGGCGTGCTAAGGCATTAACTCGACCAAAATGACCATTGCTTCACTGCTGCTACTCAAGTTCTTTAGTGGGGCTATTTTTAGCTTGTTGTTTGTCTTCTTAGATAATAGTCACCAAGCTAGCTACCAAATCAGTAAGCCTATCCAAGCGATCACCCACTAATTGAAGTGAGATGCTTCCTTCTTGCCCTTAGCCATGTTGAGTACCACTTTCTTGGTTTCCTAAAGTTCTTTACACATTTGAATCCAATATTGAAGGTTACTTCACAATGACAATTTCACAAAAAACACATACTTAACCACACTTTATTTTGGTGTATCAAAAACAGGGGAAAATAAAGTATAGAACACTTCTTAACTAATAACTTCAAAGCTAACAATAGAATCACTATCATATGAGAGCAATGACAAACTATTAAAAGAACATAGTAGTAGAATCCAACTCCAAACGTAGCCAAGCTCTGATACCAAGATGATATAGACTCGTAGATGAATATACGAACCCAATATCATGCTTAAACAAAAGGATGTGTCCAAGTTACAAGATGGCTTGAAAAGTAAATGATAATCGAAGGTGAGCAAGGGGTTCCCATGCACCGACGATGGAGATGATAAACCAATGCCTTACACGAGCTTAGGTCACACTTAATATAACGTACAAGTATAGCCAGAGATCACTCACCATTAGTCCACATTGGAATGGGCTAGATATGAATAGCTCAAGAGTAAATAAGCAGACACTTAGCTTAAGGGAGGGTAAAAAGTTAAATGTATTCTTTTGTATATTCTCCTTATAGCTATTACATTATGTGGTTATTTTTAGTACCTAGTTGGGGCAAGCTTGACATGATAATTATAAAAAATAAAAATAAATTCCTATTTGCTAAATAAAAAGGAAAATACTCTGCAGGGAAAACATAAAATCGTATGCAGCGAATGTCATTCATCGGAAAGGACGATACGATTGTCAAAAAGGATAGTGTGCATACGTTTTTACTCTACGTTTTTGACAATGGAGTGTTTCGAGTAGGGGTGGGCCTCTATTCAAGCCTATCCGACATCAAAAGGGGCTAGACTAGGGTTGGTTCAGGAACAGCTCACATTGGGATCGGCCTTGGAAGGTCAACTCTTGACAGTTATTAGCTCAGCCTCGATACCGTGGAGATTGCTGTATCTAGATTTGGAGCTTAAACTAGTACACAGTAGGGGGGTTGGTTCAGGACGACGGCTGGTCACCTTTACAACTCCTTGGATAGAGCAAAGTAATTTTGCAGATCGGACTGAGGTAAGCACTGCTCTTCGATGCTTAACTCACCTCGAACAGCTCGGCAGACCACCTAAGCAAGCCTCTAGCTTAAGATCATGTAATTGGTCCTTGATCCCTATCAAGATGCATCCCAAGCTCGAGAACATTAAGATGCAGCCATATAAGTACAATCTATATGGATTCAATAACCAACCAATCAAAGTACATGGAATGGTTACCCTAACCATATCAATTAGAGATGATGAGAATGTGGTTAAGAAAGAGGTTGATTACATGATAGAAAATTGCCCTTTGCCATGCAATGGAATAATGGGCCAACCTTCTACCAACATTTTGAGAATGGTAGTATCAATAGTGTTGAGATTGAAATTTTCCTGATTTTTATTATTTTCCTTAATCCGACCTATATTGAACTTTATACCCATTCAATATAAGATTCTTAACTAGGGATTAAGGAAAACTTAGTTTTCTTTTATATTAAAACCAATTACTTTTGGAGACGCTATCTAACCGAAGTTGGGAAAAGTGTTAAGTCAAAACTAATGGGTAGATTAGCTATAATTTAGCCACTAATCTATAGAAAAATGAACTTTACAAACGGTTTTTGAAAAACTAAAGTTTTGGATCCGAGGAGCTAACCTATTAAACCTTAACGAGGTACCACCTTAACCTTCTAAGATTAATTTTATTTTTCAGTTTCCCATTTAGCTAATTCTACATTCACAATTAGAGGAAATTAATTTAATTTTAAAAAAGTAAGATTATTTACAAAAACGAAAAATAAAAATAATTGCTCCATTTTAAGCATCTCATAAGTGCCTACGTACCTTCAAATAAGGACTAGGCTTTCCATAATTCATTTCCTGAAAACTTTTACGTGTGTTGGTTCTTTTTAATTTTTGAAAACTAGTCAAGTTTACATTTTAATTCAATTTGACTTTATTTAAGAAAAATTTTAAAGGGTCCTAAATTGATTTCTTTTTATTTTTGAAAAATAGATTTTTCTAAGTAACAAAACATTGTTTACTTACTTTTCATTTTTTGATTATTTTATTTTTATTTTTGCTCTTTGTTTTTACTCACAGAAGTGAAATAAAATGAATAAGAAACTAAGCTTCCTATGTTATTTTTTATTTCTTTTCTTTTTCAAATATTATTCTTTTCTTTTTTTTTTTTCAATTACAATAAATTTATAGAAAATAAATTAAATAAATAAATAATACACAAAACTAATACAAGAATATAAGAGAGATTTGGAACAAAACAGTTCATGGGTCAGGAGTTTAAGTCAAACAGTGGGTCTTGGATCAAATCTTTGGTCAAATCTGAGTCACGGGTTAATCATGCAAGGACATGCAACAAACATCATAGGGGGCAGCTCTAGTTGTTTTAAGCGCCTAAACACCTAAGTAGGAATGCTTTTGTGAGTACTTTATTAGGGAATGGGGGGTAGGCCAAGTGCCACGGTGTCTCGTCACCAATTGAGAGGTGATCAGTATTAGGTGGTAAGTGGTGGCTACGGATGTCATGTGTTGCAGCTATTAGAGCTTAAACAAAGGTTGGGTTAGGGGTTTTAGGGTGTGGTGAGTTACATGGTATGCTTGGTTCAGGGTAAAAACTACCCAACGTAGTAGTTCAAAGGGTCAGTAAGGGTTTTGAGTAAAGGATAACCAAAACCCTACGTGTTTGTTAGTGAGATGAGGGATTGTGGCAATCAAAGGGGGTGGTTGCTATTAATGGAGTAAAACATAGGTAAGCTCCTACAAGTGGTGGCTTGGCTTGAGAGCAACTGTGGTGGTAGTAAGGTTAAAGAGAGAAATATTGCAATGGAGAAAGAGAGAGATTGTTAGGTGTGTTTAAGAGATTGATAGTGTAGACTTGTGATACTTGATGTCAATCTTAGTCCTAGGAATGAAGCTTGAGTAGCCCTTTTATACTAATTCAAACATGAACAAAATTAAAATAAATCAAATCACTATTAATTCGAGATTGAATACAAAAGGAAAATTTGGGACTTGATTTCAATTTTGGATGCAAATTGTTTTTTTTTTTTTTTCGGTAGAAAATTGTCCTTGATGTCCTTCCTTGCTAAAAAGATCAAATGGAACCTTCAATTTTTATTGTTGAAGATTGAATTAAGCAAATTCAAATTGAAGGAAAATTTGGGTACTGTGATTTTTCTTAATTTTCATGACATAATTTAACCCATAAAATGGTTGAATGTAGACGTGTTTTTTGTGTCAATCCATAGTATCCCAAGTGTGATTAGTGATTTCTCCCTTAATTTTGCAAAACAACAAAGGGAAATGGATGAAAAATAACCAAGACTATGCACCCCAGGTGATGTGAACAATGACCAAGAACAGACAAGGCTAGTTGCTGGATGGGTCTAAGCTTATAGAAAGCTCGAAAAGAAAGTGATGGGGAAAGTGCAAAAGGACAAATGCGAAAGAAAAAAAGTAAGCAAAAACCCATAAACAGCTCATGAGTATATGATACACTAATGGAACTTCCGAGAACTCACGACATAATTTGATATGACGTACGAATCGGTCTGATGAGATTACTCGCCACCTAGCCTTGCTCGAGGGTTAGGATAAGAGTGATGCCTAGAGTAAACAAGCAGTCTTTATGCAAGGAAGAAATGCTCAAATGTATTAATGATAATCTGATTCTACTTATAGCTACAAAAACAGGGATATTTATACCCATAAGTTAGGGCAACTTGCCTAAAAGGGAAAAGACAAAAAGAGCATTTCCTAAGGAATTAATGTATAAGATACAAAAGAGCAAAAATGAAAATACAAGGAAAACAATCATTGGTACAACGGATTCTACACATAATTCTGACGCTACAAGGTTCTCAAGAAATGGCTCAAGAACTTTGAATCCCTATCGAAGACTAAACTTCTTGGCACGCCAAGTAACCGCACAATCTCCTACAAGAAAAGAGAAGCAGTAGCTAAAGCATCGTTAGTTTTTGAGTAGGGCACGAAGTGTGCCATTTTACTGAAACAATCCATGATGACCATTATAGAATCTTTACCTTAGATAGTTTGTAGTAGTCCAAGAATAAAGGTTATGCTCAATTCATTCCATGGCTTCGTTGGGATAGCTCGGCACTTAGCCCTCTTGCATATGGTATAACTGTCAACAACTTGGTATACATCATTCCTCATTCTTAGCTAGAAGAATTGACCATTCAACAGTTCACAAGTCCTTCTTTCTCCAAAATGTCTAGAGAGTCCTCTACTATGAACTTCCCTAATCAATTGTTCCAGTAGTGAACAAGTCGATAAGAATAATTTTTCACCTTAGAACAAGTAACCATCCTTAACATGATATTGATCCACTATCCTTCCATCAACGCATCGCATAACTATAGGTCCAAAATGTGGATCCTTAGAATACTACTCTTTGATACTTACAAACCCAAACAACTTAATTTGCAATTCAGTTAAAAGCACATGTCACCTTAAAAGAGCATCTGCAACTACATTGCTCTTTCCCTGCTTGTATTTAATCACGAAAGTGAATCCTTCAAGAAATTCAACCTAGCTCACCCGCTACTTTGATAACTTCTTTTAACTTCGAAGGTACCTTAACTATTCATGGTTAGTATATATGACAAATTCTCTTGACAGTAGATAGTGAAACCATACTTGCAATGCTAGGATTAGCGCTAAGAGCTTCTTGTCATACATGGAGTAATTTAACTATGGCCTTTTGAGCTTCTCACTATGGAAGACAATCACTCAACCTTCCTGCATTAGGACTATTCCAATGCCTGATGCATTACATTCCCACTCAAATATTTTCTCGAAGTCAGGTAAAACCAACACTAGGGTAGAGGTCAATCTTTCTTTTACCTCAACAAAGCTCCTCTCTTCCCTTTCTCCCTATCGGAAGTCGATGCTCTTCTTTGTGAGCTTAGTAAGAGGTGCAGCGAAGGTACTGGAATTCTTGATGAATCATCTATAGAATAAAGCCAGTCTATAGAAACATATCACATCGGCACAAGTAGTAAGAGTCGGCTATTCTACAATTACTAAGATCTTTTCATCATCTACTCGTAAGCCTCGTCCACTAACTACATAGCCCAAGAATACCACTTCCTCCTGGCAAAAGCGACATTTCTTGAGATTGCTAAATAGTCTCTTGACATAGAGGATATCTAATACTTCTCGAAGATGCTTATAGTTACTTATCATGTCGGCACTATAGACTAGAATGTCGTCAAAGTACATCATGACATACTTCTCCATCAGATGTCTCAGCACATGATTCATTAGTCTTATGAAAGTACTCGGGGCATTCGACAAGCCAAACGGCATTACCATCCACTCATAGAAACCATATCGAGTTTTAAACTCAATCTTTCATTAGCCTCATGTAGATTTTATGGTAACCAAACTTTAGGTTAATCTTACTAAAGACCTTAGCTCCATTCAACTCATCTAACATGTCTTCTAACCTCGAGATCAGATACTTGTATTTAATCGCGATCTTGTTCACAGCTCAGCTATTGACACACATCCGTTGGGTTTTATCCTTTTTTGGCACTAGAAGCACCAATACAGCATAAGAGCTGAGACTTTCTCGAACATATCCTCTCTCCAACAACTCATTGACTTGACATTACAACTCAGAATCCTATTCGGGATTCATCCAATAGGCCAGCTTATTCAATAGTACAACACCAGGTACTAAGTCAATGCAATGCTCTATGCTTCGAGTTAAGGGCAACCCCTTAAGTAACTATTTCAAGAATAGGTCGACATATTCATCTAGTAACTCCTTCACCTCCTGGGGTAGTTTACCCCGCTTCTTCATTTCTAATAAGCACTTGACCAACATAAGGGTTGGCTCATTAGCACTGATGGCCTCTTAAAGCTTGGCTTTACTCATCACTAGAGCTTTCTTGAATCTACAAGTAAGCTTTGTCTGTAATTTATTAACTTCTCTCAATGGTATTGAGTTCAATGTGATCTTCTAATCATCCTTCTCAAACATGTACATGATCTTGTAGCCATCATGGATAACTCTCCCATCAAACAACCACGATTTACCTAAGAACACGTAGGAAGCACACATTGGCAGTACGTCATAGAGAATCTAGTTTGAGTAATTCCCTATAGTGATCGGCAATAGTATTTGCTGAGTAACATGTAATGCTTCTTTCTCGCTTAACCATTGTAACTTCTACAACCTCAAATGTGCAACAGTCGACAACTTTAGTTTTGAAATAAAATCGGCTAATACCACATTAGTGTAGCTTCCACTATCCATGATGAGGACACACACCTAATCATTCACCTTATAAGTGGTACGAAACAAATTCTCTCTGTGTTCCTCCTTTCGTGAGCATTCCATGTTCATAGTGCGTCAAACAACCATGAGTAACTAGTCCATATCCTCAACAAACACATCCTCCTTAATCAATCCTTTCTTAGCATTTTCCTTCTTGGTTGTGATCTCCTCTTCTTCAAGTTCCTCATAAGTACTGTCTACTTTTAACTTCAGGACGTCTCCCTTGATGACCATTTTCCTTTGGTTCAAGCATTGAGCAGCCATATGTTCAAACCCTTGGCACTTAAAGTACTTGATCTGGCTTATCTTCCTGCTAGACCCTTGCCCCTTCTCACAAGTTCGGGTTAGCACTTCACCATCTAGTTGGCCTTGTTAATTGGCTTGAACATCCATCTTTCGACTTGGCTTAGTACTCAATTGAGCTTGATGACTTGCCTGTCCAGGTCAACTAGTCGACATCTTCATTAGTATTTGAGCCGTTCTTTGCCTTTCTACTCACTAGGATATCCTGATGGCTTCATCCATTATGGTAAAGCGTTGGAGTTCCATAATGTCTCGAATATCACCTCTTAATCCAATAATTAATCTTAAGATTATTCAAGTCCATGGTTCCTCCACTTCGCAACAGATCATAAGCACTTAAAATTTTTAAAGATACTTATTAATAGTCCGGTCTCCTTGTATCAACTCCTGAAGCCAAGTGAAAGAATCTTGAAGATAAGTTTCCAGCATGAATCTGTTTCTGAGTATTCTCTTCATCTTGGGCCAAGTATTATTCTCTCAGTAGCCTTTTCGTCTCCTCATAGCTTAAAAATTCTTCCACAACATGGTGGCATATCCGAAGAATGCAATAGCAGCAGTTCTCACTTTCTTGTAATCCTTGTACTAATAATAATAAAAAATACACTCTACCTTCTCTTCCCATTCTAGATATTCATCAGCATTCCTAAATCCATTGACGCTCGAAATCCGAAGCTTCACATGGTCAGATGCTTCAGGGGCTCATACGTATTCTTCTTCAAAATATTCTTCCTCATCATCCTCATTAAGTTCTCTCAGGTCTATCATTCGTCTTACTCGTTTACCTACTCCTCTACCTCGAACCGATCGAGTTGGGTTCTAACCTCTAACAAGTTAGGCAGCTTGTAAGTTATTTTGTACGGCCTCAATGGGTCAGTGGGTCAATAAGCCAACGAATGAATAGCTCGGGTCAGATCTACCAAAAGGTTAGCCACCTCATCAAATCTCTCTTCAATGCTTCTCGGAGTTCCATGAGACTATCGACTATGGTGAACAACTCCATTATTATCATCTCCCATTCCAACATTCACACTCAGGTCTGTCATTTTCTCTATAGATTTAAAGTTAAAACAATCACTTCAGGAAATTAACAGCTAGCAAACATAGTAGCTAAGATGAATACAGTAATTTGCTTTGTTTCACACACGCAAAAACAGATTATAAAGGAACTTCAAACACAAATCACAACTCAAACAAAACCTTAGCTCTAATACCAAGATGGTGTGAATCGTAACTAAGAATAGACAAGGCCGATTATTGGATGAGTCCAAGCTTGCAAAAAGCTCAAAAAGGAAGTAATGGGGAAAGTGCAAAAGGACAAATGCGAATGAAAAAAGTAAACAAAAACTCACAAACAGCTCCAAAGGATATGATGCACCAATAGAACTTTTGAGGACTTATGGCACAATTCGATATGATGCATGAATTGGTTTAATGAGGTTACTCGCCACTTAACTTTGCTTAAGGGTTAGGATAAGAGTGATGCCGAGAGTAAACAAGTAGTATTTATGCAAGAAAGAAATGCTCAAGTGTATTAATGATAATTTAATTCTACTTACAGCTATAAGTACAAGGGTATTTATACCCACAAGTTAGGGTAACTTACTCAAAAGGGAAAAGATAAAAAGGGCATTTCCTAAGGAATTAATATACATGATACAAAAGGGTAAAAATGAATATACAAGAAAAACAATCATTGGTGCAATGGATTTTATACATAATTCTATATATGTAACAATGCCATTGGAAGATGTAGAAAAAAAGGTACAAATAGCTTACTTATCTGAGCAAGGGTCGCTTAGTTAATCCAGACACTTTCTCTCAACATCTTGTCAAGGGTAGGGCCACGTAAGTAATTAGCCAAGTATGTGTAAGAATAAAGATGGGCTGTAGTCTCGACATTCTACTTCTCAGCATACAACATGCGAGAAATAGGTAGTCATTTGGCTTGGCAATCAGAAGGGGTTAGCAAAGAGATACTTAGCCTCCACATGAGTTGGTTGGCATAGGAGGATTCGTCTTACCAATCCTTTAATCCTCGGGCTCGATTGTAAGTGAGTAGTTCAGTAGCATGATTCCCATCACCAAGTATGTTTTGCATAGGAAAGGGCAAGAAAGGCTAAGAAAATTATGGAAAGTGAACATGATCAACCAATTAGAAGATGATACGTGTCTATGCTAGCCTACAAAATGAAAATTGCACATAACACCCGAAGCTTTGTTCAAACCTTAAACTTTTTTATCATGTCCACTTACAAGTCTAAGTGCAGTACAAGATTGGTTGTTATCTCATTAACGAGCCATATTTCGATTTTCTTAGTTTAACTTATATCAAGTTCAGCTTATTTAATACAAATTACCTAATATTAACCTAAGGAAAAGAAAATGTTTTTTTCTAAAAAAAAAATGGAGTTACTAATCGGTTTAACCAGTAAAAATAAAATTGGGGTTTTCAAGTAGGAAAACCCTAATTTGACTACTAGTCTATCGGTATTCTAAAAAAATTTATTTTTAGAAAATTGAACCAAAAAAACCCAGTTCGAGGGCTAACCTATTAAAATTAAGTTATCATGTAAAAATTTTAAAAAATTGATAGGCCTCTTTTTATATTTTCTAAAAATACTAAAAGTAGATCTAAATAATTAAAAAAATGACTAAGAATGATTTTTATTGTTTTCTTTTTACGAATTTCCTAAAAAATAAGGAAAAAAATTTTATTTTTATTTAACGGTTTCTCTAAAGGTGCCTACGTATCCGCTAATCGGGATCAAACTGACCGTAGTTCTTTTTTATAAAATATTTAGTTGGTGGTTTATTTTTATTTTGAAAACTGAGCCAGATTTACGTTTTTTATTCATTTATTATTTTAAAAAAATAAAACTAAAAAAATCTAATTTTTCGAAATTAGACAAAAAAAAAAAAACCTAATTATCTTTCCTAAAAAAAACTCAATTAAAATTTTTATTTTTCCAGAAAAAGAAAACCTAAGTGTCAAAATATATTTTTTATTTAAAAAATGATTGTTAAAAAAAAAACCTAATTTAACCAAAAATTTGCAAGAAAATAATTAATAAATAAAAAAACCTACACTTAAACAGAAAAAAGTAAATTAATAAGGAAAAATAATAAATAAATAAATAAAATTACCTAAGTCGGGTTGATCAGTGTTGGGCGATGTTGGGCATACTCGAGTGATACTGTGGGCGAAGATTGGGCAAGAACGTGTAAGTGCTTAGGCATGCGTGGGGTGTATATTCAGGCAAGTGTATGGCGTGGATCTAGGCAAGAGCCTAAGCAAGAGCGGGCGACACTGTGGGCGAGAGCGGGCGAGCGACTGGGCTATTCATGGCGAGCGAGGGGTATGCACTCAAGTGACATTGTGGGCGATGCTCGTCATATGTCTAGGCGATGCACGGTAAGCATCTAGGCGATGCACGGCGGGCGTTTAGGCGATGGCGTGGCGAACAATGGGCAATCATAAGCGGTGTGTTTGTCATGGATCTACGTGAGTGATGGGCGACACAAGGTAACATTATAGGCGACAGTGAACATATTGTAGGTGGTAACCCAAGTGACAATGGGTGATGCTTAGGCGGTAGTGCTGGTGGCGTGTGCTAGGGTATTGTAGTGTTAGGGTGGCATGTCATACTTATGCAACAGTGTGTGGGGGTGCGTAGCGGTATGTGGTGACACATGGTGGCGCGTGAGGGTGTAGTGGTGCCACGTAGAGGTTTATGGTAGCGCTTAAAGAGATGTAGGGCATATATATTGTTTTGTTGGGTGTGTGTGATTAAAAAGAAAAGCCTCCTCGACTCCTCAGCCAATGCATTATTTATAAGTTCTAAAATCAAATCTTTCCTATTGAAGATATGAAAGATTTGTTTGCAATTTAACCTAGATTCACCCTAGCTTCTAGAAACCCTAGCTAATTTGGGGCTTTCTTTTAAGGCCCGGCCCAATCCAATTTAGCCCAATAAATCTTGATGTTGAGCCCTTAAATTAGTTTAACCTAAAACTAATGGATTCAGCCTATCTTAATAACTGATCTGACGTCTCAACTTAACCTAACTTGATACGACTTGACTCTTGACTCAACATCTTATGACCTAACTTGATTTTCTTTTTGCTATTTTTTCATTTTTTATTTTTTATATATTATTATTTTTTATTTATTTATCAACTTGGCTCAATTAACAAAAATTAACAAAAATGAGGTTTCTACAGCTGTCCCTCTTTGTAGTGAAGTTCGGACTGAACTTCACTACAAAAATACAAAAGATACCCATTTTTGCCAAACCCACTTTTGAACTGACCAACTAAGTTGTGTTTTATTTTGATCAACTTGAAAGGTTGATGTAAAGAATGAGTTGCCCATCTTGAAAGGACGAAGCAAATAAATGTTTGTCTCAAAAGAACAGAGTAAAAGGTTAAGACGCCTATCTTGAAAGGATAGCACAAAGACTTTAAGGGGGGCTTATATTCAAAAGATAGGGCTTAATGGTGTCTATCTTGGAAGGATAGAGAAAAAATTTCAAAGGGGGCTATCTTGGAAGGATAAGGCTTAATGGAGTCTATCTTGGAAAGATAGAGCAACAATTTCAACGGAGGCCAAAATTACCTTATTTTAATGGATAATTCGAAGAAAATAGATCTCTTTAAAATTTCAAAAAATTTTGCTTTGATTTGATGGATGATCCGAAGGAGATAGATCACTCTGAGATTCCTTTTGGTTTGATCTAAAAAGGATAGTTTTCTTCAAAAACTTATTTTACTTTGGTAACCCAAAAAGGATAGATCTCTTCGAGGTTGATTTTCAAAACTAGCTCTAAAGATTTCTTTTCAAAGACTTTTAAGATTATTTTCCTAGGACTGAAGGATTTCTCAGAAAGCAACTGATTGGCATGCTCATGTTGACTCCCAATATTCACTCATTCAATTAGTAGAATTTCTCCAAGAGTTTGTGATTGCTCCTTTCTCTTTTCATTTCTTTTCTTTCTTCTTTTATTTTCTTTTCTTTATCGTGCTCATGCCTTGAATTTGCTTTTCTCAATACTAAGTTTCAATTTCCATTCTCCATGACTTCTAAACAATAAATCTCTTTTCAAAAGAAAGAAAATTAAATTATTAGGAACATTCGATTTCAATTCTTTTAGTGATTTAGACTCAATGGTAAGTGTTTGGTATTTAAGTGTATAAGGTTAAGAAACAAGGTTTATTAGTGGAGTGTTTGTTGGTCAATGACCATCCAAATTCAAAAACATTCATAGATATCAACTTTACTTGTAAACGATGAAAGATTAACTACAAACTATTCAAGAAAAATTGAATTCTCATTTAATCTCTATTTTCATGGATAATATAACTTGACTGCATTTGAATTCACCGGTCCTCTTAATTCCAAGCCATCCATCTCTATCAACACCGATGCACCTCCTAATAATACCCTTTTCATCATATAAAGGCCTTTGTAATTCAGAGCGAACTTGCCCCTAGGGTCTTTTACGTTTGGTAACACTTTCTTCAACACCAAGTCTCCTTCTTTAAAGTACCTCGAGCGTACTTTCTTATTAAAAGCTCAGATCATTTGCTATTGGTAGCATTGATCATGACATATTGCTGTAAGTCTTCACTCATCTAGGAGATTCAAATGCTCTATTCTCTTCTCCACCTACTCTACTTCATCGAGTTGAGTTTCTATTAATACTCGGAATGAAGGTATTTTTACTTCCACCGGTAGTATTGCTTTGGTTCCACATACTAATGAATATGGGGTTACACTAGTAGAAGTTCTGACTGAGGTTCTATAGGCCATGAGAGCGAAGGGAAGCATCTCATGCCAATCTTTATATGCGATCGCCATCCTCTTAATGATTCTTTTGATGTTCTTATTTGCGGCTTCAACGGCACCATTCATTTGAGGTCAATATGGAGTTGAGTTTCTATGATTGATCTTAAATTGGCGGTACACTTCATCCATCAACTTGTTATTCAAATTCATCCTATTATCTGTAATAATAGACTCAAGCACACCATATCTTGCAATAATGTCTCTTTTCAGGAATTTGACCACTACTCCTTTGGTCACTATAGCATATAACGCTACTTCTACCCACTTGGTAAAATAGTTGATCGCAACTAAAATGAATCTGTGCGTGTTTGAAGCCGTTGGCGAAATTGGTCCAATCATATCAATTCCCCACATAAAAAAAGACTAAGGAGTTGACAACATATGTAATTCATGGGGAGGAGCGTTAATTTTATTGGCATACACCTGGCATAGGCGATAATGCCTCATGTGCTTGATGTAATTCAATTCCATTGTCATCTAGAAATACCCCATTCTCATGATCTTTCTAGACAGCATATACCCATTCATGTGAGGACCACATACTCCTTCATGTACCTCTTTCATTAATTTCTTAGCTTCTTCTTCATCTAAACACCTTAGCAATGTTGCATCTGGTGATCTCTTGTATAATGTGGCTCTACTTAACAAGAAATGAGTAGCCAACCTTCTTAAAGTCCTATCTTTTTTATTAGCATCTTCAAGAAATTCCCCCGTTTGAAGTAACTTCTTGATATCGTGATACCGAGGTTCTTTTGTTCCCTTCCCTTCAACTGCAAGGCAAAAAGTCAATCTTTCTTCCACTTTAATCTTCAAGGGCTGAATTTCTATTCCGTCTGTGACTTTTACCATTGACGCTAATGTAGCCAATGCATCGACAAACTAATTATAGGTCCTTGGAATGTAAGTGAATGAAATTTCTTGGAATTTTTCAACTAGCTTGCTTAAATGTTCGTGATAAGGTATCAATTTATTGTCTTTCGTCTTATATTCTCCTAAGATCTAGAGAATTATAAAGATAGAATCTCCGTACACTTCTAATTCTTATATTCCCATATCTATCGTCATTCTAAGCCCTAAAATGCAAGCATCATATTCTGCTATGTTATTGGTATATGGGAATGTTAATCTTGTTGCTACAGGAAAATGGTTATCCTTAAGCGACACTAATACTGCTCCTACCCCGCATCCAAACACATTGGCTACTCCAACAAAATACATTTTCCATCCCAACTTCTTACCACCCAATTCGTTTGCCACCATCACATTTTCATTAGGAAATTGTGCTTCTGAACCCTCACCCTCATCTTCTAATGGGTATTTTGCTAATTGATCAGTCATTGCTTGCCCCTTGACTGAACTTTGATTCACATACTTGATATCAAACTCAAAGAGTAGCATCTGCCACTTTGATATTCTCCCAATCAACATTAGCTTTTCTACTAAATACCTTAATGGGTCATATCTTGTCAACAACTCTATCGAGTAATAGAGAGTATACTGCTTGAGTCTATGCATTAGCCATACTAAGGCGCAACAGGTTCTTTCCACTTCTAAGTACTTTTGCTCACCTTTCGTGAATTTCTTGCTCAAATAATATATAAGATGTTCTTTTCTTCCCGTTTTGTCTTTCTATCCCAGCATGCACCCTATCGATTCAAGGAGAATTGTTAAATAATGGATTAACAGCTATCCCGGTGTAGGAGTGACTAATATAGGAGGATTCATGAGATATTCATTGATTTTAGCAAATAAGTGCTCACATTCTTCCCCATTCTATCACAGCATTCTTCCTCAATAGCCCAAACAATGGCTTGCATTTATCAGTTAACTGTAATACAAACTGAGCAATGTAATTTAATCTCCCTAGTTATCCTCTAAGTTCTTTGACAGTCTTAGGTGTAGGTATGCTAACAATCACCTTGACTTTATCTCAGTTTACTTTGATTCCTCTTCTACTGACTACAAAACCTAACAATTTGCTCGAAGTTACTCCAAAAGTACATTTTTCAGGATTCAGCTTCAGTTGAAACTTCCTTAATCACTCAAATAGTTTGCACAAAATGTCTACGTGGTTTTCATTCTCTTTGAATTCGACGATCATATCATCCATATAAACTTTAATTTCTTGATGCATCATGTCATGGAATAAGGCAACCATGATACGCTACTAAGTTGCCCCAGCATTTTTTAACCCAAATGACATCACGCGATAACAAAATGTTCCTTAGGTGATAACAAACGTTGTTTTAATTTTATCTTCTTCTACCATTTTAATTTGATTATACCCTAAGAAACCATCCATAAATGAGAAAAGATGATTCCCGGCTGTGTTATCTGCTAATACGTCAATATGCGGCAAAGGAAAATTATCCTTCGATGTCACCTGGTTAAAATCACGGAAATATAAATAAACCCTAACTTTCTCATTTTTCTTCAATACTAGCACTACTACATTGGCCACCCATTCGAGGTAATCCAATACTTCTATGAATCCGACTTCTAACAACTACTTGACTTCTTCTTTAATTTTGAGGAGTAGATCTGGCCTAAACCTTCTAAGCTTTTGTCATTTTAGTTGAATTTCTTTCTTGGTTGGTAACTTGTGAACCACAATAGATGAGTCTAAACTAAGCATATCTTTATAAGACCAAGCGAATATGTCTAAGTATTCTAATAACAATTGTGACAACTCCCACTTTTGATTGTCTGTTAAATTACCACCAATTTTCAACTTTTGTGGATTTTCCTCTGTTCCTAAATTAATCACATCTGTTGGTTCATTAATAATCACTCTACCTTGCTCATGTCAACACCAATTCTCTTAAATTTCATTTGGAGTTTCAATATCATCCCCGACATTTGACCCAGCAGGGCCAAAAGTGATATTGGTACTTTCATCGTTTACATGCGCAAGATATCCATTACGTTCATCATTTTTATCGGATCTGAGGAGTAAAGGAAAAAAGAAAAGAATAGCAAATAAATAACAAGGAAGAATTGATAGAAAGAAAGAAACGAATTTTATTGGATGAATTAATTCAAATTGTCTAACAAAAAGAGACCTAATTAATCAAATTAATTATCAAAATCAAATGCTCCTAATTAATCTAATTTTGCATTTCTAGAGAAACCTATTTGTAGGAATGAAAAAGCCAGTTGCACAGAGAAACTAGTACGTCAACATCTTCTCTCTCATTCAAACCGATGTTGCATTGCTGAGTCAAGGCTTTAGATAAACTGGCTATTCAAGTTCTTTAACATTAGCTGGTATTAGGAATGTTTGATGAATGTCCAGAAAATCCATGTGAGCATGGTACAATTGATACCCTCTTTTTCTTTTGGTTTTAGACTTTATTTCTTGAATCTCCCCTTCAGTAAGCTTATATCTAAGCCCGAACGTTCCAATCTATCGGTTAAGCTGTTTCAAATGACCCTGTGCCCCCTGTCCTACTTCTCCGTTCATACTGAATTTGTTGAAAATCTATAACCCTAGCTCTTCTAATTCTTTATCCCTAACATAAGGTATAGTGGTTTCTTTGTAAATCTCATAATCCTGTTCCCCAAGAATAGTAACCAACTATCTATCGGCTATGAACTTCACTTTCTGATGTAGGCTAAACGGAATTTCCCTTGCTGAATGAATCTACAATCTTCCTAGCAGAAGATTGAAAGTTCGCGGGATGTTAAGAACTTAGAAAGGAATAGTAAACAACTATGGGCTGATTTCGACCTACAACCCAATTTCTTCAATTATTTTCTGTTTTAATCCGTCAAAAGCCCTTACTGAAATCAAGCTAAGCTTTATCTCATTCTCCTCTACACCTAGTAGATTTATTGTCGTCAATGGATACACGTTCAACGATGATCCATTATCTATCAGAACTCGGGCAACCACTTTCCCTGTACACTTAACCACCATGAAGAGGGGCTTTGTATGCTAGTCTCCTTTACCTAGCTCATCTAGCAAAAATGAGATCTAATTCATTGCAAATATCGAGTTTACCACCAGCCTTAGTTTTTCCATTGAAATCCCTTCAGGCACTTTAACCTCCTTCAGAATTTTAATCAATGCCTCTTGATGAGTATCCGATGACAATAGCAAACCCATTAAAGAAATCTGGGCTGGTACCTTGGTTAGCTAATCCATTATCTTGTATTCATTGGCCTTCACTATCATCATAGCAACATTTTGATCTTTATCTTCCGTATCTTCAAAGATTTTTCGAGAGGCCTCTCCTACAGTGCATTTCCTCTTGGCTTCCTTAAGTTGATCATAAACTCATCCCCAGCAGGTAAGCCCACCAACCATGAGTAATGAGGCTCTAGTCATTTGGTTCACCGCTTTATAATCCAAAGGTGCTACTTTATAATTCTCTAGGGCTATTAGGACATTGAAAGTGATCTTCTTAGGCTTTCCTAAATCCTCAACTTTCTTAGTCTTTCCATCATATTCAAAAATCAACAACTTAGGCCCATCTCCAATCATTCCAACCATCCTAACTGCCTTCTTGACTTCTACAATGAGCTTGTCTTCTTCCTCAAATTCTAGACCCCATCCAGTGGGCGAGGCGTCAACATATATGGCGAGTAAACCGGAGTAGTCTACTAAATACTCAAACTTCCCAATTGGTTCTCCTAAGGTGTTAACCGTCGGATCTCCGGCTTCATATCTCTTTCTAAGCTCCCTCTGAGTACTTCTCTTTCTTGATTTTGGAATTGTCATAGCTATGATATCGCCTTTCTTTATCTTTCCTTTCTTAAGTAGTCGATATATCGTCGGTTTAGTTCAGGTCCTATTGTGGAGATTTATATCCTACAAGTACCTAGCCTTCCTCAAATTCTACGTTGTCTCCTCAATAGTGATGGGGCGATTGTCTAGGTCATTTTCTGGTTCAAAAGCCTCAGCAACGATCATATTAATCGAATGTCCATGATTCGGTAAAGGGTTATTAGCCACGTTGGGAGTGGCAGTTTGGATGAAATCTAATTGAACCAATTTGGCATCAATAAGATCCTGGATTTTATGTCTAAGTCTCCAATATTAGTCCGTAGAATGCCCCACTTGCCCTAAATGATAATCACATCGAAGCTCCGGGTTATAATCTTTCGGAATTTCAAATGTCAAATGATTATCCTTCCTTAATCATGTGAGAACCAAGCTTAGAGGAATGGGAATATATGTGAACTGTCTTCTCTGTGGGCGATTGTTTTGATTTGGACTCGGTGGGGGATTAGGTCCTCCAGTCATAGCTACTGAAGTTGTGGGTCTGACAAGGTTGCCGGTATTGACAACATTAATAGTAGTTTCATTGGCTTCGTTGGAAAATCTTAGGGGAGGTATCTTCTTTTTAGCTGTTTCAGGATTAAGGAGCCTCCCAGTAGCAATGGCTTCCTCAATTCAACTTTCTGAGGCTACAATTTCTATAAAGTTTGAGTTAAGTTGCCCAACCAGGTGTTGGTAATACGAGCTTCTAAGCATATTAATGAAAGTGAAGGTTAGATCCTTTTCAATTAAGGGTAGAGTCACCCTAGCTGCTATGCCCCTCTATCTTTGGGCATATTCTTTAAAATTCTTATTGGTCTTCTTTCGTAAATTGTTCAGATCCCACATAAACAGGGTCACTTCAATGTTGAATTTATACTGGTTATAGAAAGCCCGTGCTAACTTATCCTAAGTATCAATTTCATTCAAGTCCAACTAAGTGTACTGAGTTAAAGCAGGCCTCATCAAGCTATCTTGAAAAGTTTGGACCATTACTTGGTCATACTTCATGTATTTCCCCATTTTCCTGATGTACAACCTAGTGTAGAGTTTTGGGCAGCTAGTCCCATCATATTTCTCAAATTCCGATACTTAAATCTTTCCCGAAAGTCATTGTCTTCATAGGTCAACAAACTAATCATTCCCATTTTCTCAAACCCATTCACTATTTTTAGGGTTTTCATCTTCTCAGTTAACTTTTGCATGACCTTTCTTTCCATTTTGTGGTGTTTTTCTTCGATCTCCTTCTTCCATACCTCATTAGGGATTGATTCTTCATCTTTCAATTTAGAGGGAGGGGTCGTTTCTGCATTCCAACTTGGGTTCGCTTGAGATCCTTGTCTAACGTTAAGGATCCTAATAGCCTGAGTAAGAGCATGAAACTGTTTGACCATCTTGTTTATGTTTTCTTCCAAAGTCGCTACTCTCAGATCGGGCTTCGTTTGACTGACATTTCTAGGACCTTAAGTTGACATCCTTACCTTAGAATGAGTGAATATTGAGCTTCTAGTTGAGTCTGCTCGTTTGGATGCTATCTTTGAAATCCTATGCGAAAACCCAAGTTTTAGACTTTTTGGTGAATTAAAGGTTTTATTTTTGTTTTTGTAACATTTGTTATTCCACTATTTGTCTCTTTTTGTGTTTTTTTTTCTTTAAGAGTAAAAAAAAAAATGAATAATAATAATAAGTAAGAGATTAGGCAATCAATGAAAATCAGCATTTACTAAAGCTGCAAATTTATTAATCATAAGATCCAACTTATAAAACGGACTAAGCAAAAGGAAAAGAAAAAATCCTAACTAATTTTCTAAAAGAAAAAACTTAAATCTTGTATCTACAAGAGTCGACGGATCTAGCTGGGACAAATTTCATCAACTTCCCTCATAAGTCTTCGTACCGTAACATCCCTTTCTCAAATCTTGCTCCTCAAGAAATGATTTTCCTTTACCAGTCTCTCATTTTCCAACTTTTACTCTTCAACAATCCTTTTACTTTCCTGGAACTAGGCTTCAATCCTGGCCCGTATGGTATCTCAATAAGCCCGCTAAACGAGTGAAAGATATGTTGGATCCGACTCGTATCTAAATACATTTGGAACATCATATCGTATCTTTCCAGTTTTCTCTAATTAATCATAAATGAACTGCTTAGTGGCTTGGTATTCTCCGACTTTGCTCCTCAAAGTTCCCACATTGACTATCTTCTTAACTTCTCTTCGTTTCCACTACTTTACGAGTTCTGCTAGTCATTGGATTAGAGTAGCCATGGATAGACAAAGATCTTGATAATTCACTGTGATGACATCCAAGGAGTCTTTGTAAGCTATCTCTTGCAGTGGGCTTAGCTGTCTGGTAACACAAGCCAGGAAATATTCGGTACAACCCGTAATACCAATAAGGGGAACTCCTGCATAATTGGTGCACCCTAAGACGAATTGAATGCAATGGCTCCATCTAGCTGTCCACATAAAGTTTGCTGGCTGCATTTTGTTGATAGCTGACACCCATCCCTTAAACTGAGCTTCATTTAGAACCTTAAGGTAGCAGGCAAATTCGTTAATTAGGTCCATATTCTCTGTCAAGGACTCTCTAAGAAGATTCCCTCCATACCCTTATGTGTGACTAAGAAACCATACGGCTAAGATTGTAGGGTTAGTTATGAAATAATCGTACCCCTGCTTCTTTAGGTGGGTAAGCATCCTAAACTATTCTACTAATAGCGTCGGCATATAAGATTTACCAGTTAGGAATTGAGTCACTAACTAGGTAACCCTAAAGTGGACTTGACTATATCTGAAGGGAAACAACAATGTTCTAAGCACTGTTGTAATAAAAGCGTTGACCCTCTTTTTGGCCCATGATTCATATCCTTCATAGAAGATTTGGTGATATTTCCAATAGGCATTTACGCTTGAAAACCGCTCCACTAATCTTAGGATACTGAGACATTTTTGGCCCTCTGAAGATAAGAATGGAGCCAAGGCTGACTTCTTGACCCCCAACAACATCATAAAGATTTTCTTAAGCAAGACTCTAAGATTAGAGATAGCTATGCCTACTTCGAAGGTAGGGTACTAAGTAGCTACGAGTATTCTTCTATGGTGGGTGTCAATACATGTAGGCCAAAGTTAAAAGTTGTAGATTCTAGATCCCAGTAATGGATGAGGGCCTAAATTAGAGGCTAATGGAGCTAGACCTACATAAGGGATATGATCGACCTGATCTTCATGCATACATAATTTTACTTGGCAGAAGGAAGCTGGTTCAACCAATTTTTCAGGATGGCTTCGAGAAAGGAGCACTTATCCAACTGGACTTCACAGACGGGCTTTGGATTGATACTACCATGACTCTCCATATCTATATTACAACAAGATATAAATGAAATAAAGATGCATCGACTATTTACAATGAGGATACTAAATTTGTAATAAAGTTGGATGCGATTTTAATAATTTCATAGCTTTTTCAAAGATTTTCTTATAAATTGCGTAGCCTTTCATTAACTAAAAAGAAAAAAAAATAAAATACGTATAATATAAGGAAATATGATATCCATAAAGAAACAAGCGTAATCTAATATATATGTTACACATAAATGCAATGCAGTAAGGATGGTAATTAATAAATTATAGAAATTATGATAAATCTACAATCAAAGAATGTCCCTATATATAAGTATATTCAAAATACGATTTAATAAAAATGAAGCTTGTATGTACTTATATATAAGGGCTACTAAATTTTTTTGAAAAATGGACGATGAACTCATTGCAAATTAAATTAGGCTTTTCCTATAATTTAAAAATAACTACCCCTTTTTCGAAAAGAATGATGCAAGAGGATGAGATCTATGAGTCTCAAGCTTTATAGCTCCAAGGCATTTTAAAGAGAAACTTGGTGGGTTACATCGAAGCTTAAGTAGGCCCGCTTATCACCGTCAAGTAGGGGTAATGACTCTAACGACCTGAAGGTTATACAATGGCGGCTCGTTTTAGATTCTTAAGGTGGCCTAGGTCCGACCACATCTAAACACACAGATAGTTACTTGAAAAATAAAAACCCCCCTATCCCCATGAAGGACTATTAGGCTAAGCTTTTTTTTTTTTTTTTTTTTAAGTCTTTCATTACTAAAAAACAATTAGTACAATTATAATACAAAAAAGAAAATAATAATACAAAAGCCCATCAATAGTTTTTTTAATTTTTACATAGCTAGCCCATAAGTGGTCCCCAATGAAGTTGCTAATTCTATCGAACCCTATTTTGATTTTTTTAGTTTAACTTATATCAAGCCTAGCTCACTTAATACAAATTACATGACATTAAAATAAGGAAAAGAAAATGCTTTTTTCTAAAAAAAAATAATGGAGTTGCCAACTAGTTCAACCGGTAAAAATAAAATTAGGGTTTTTAGGTGAAAAAACCCAAATTTGATCACTAGTCTACTAGTATTCTAAACCAATTTATTTTTAGAAAATTGAACCAAAAAAAAACCCAATTTGGAGACCAACCTTTTAAGACTAAGTCACCATGTGAAAATTTTAAAAAATTAATGGGCTTTTTTTATATTTTCTAAAACTACTAAAAATTGATCTACATAATTAAAAAATGACTAAGAATGATTTTTATTGTTTTTTTTTTTACGAATTTCTAAAAAAAAAAAAAAGGAAAAGAAAAATTTTATTTTTTTTAACGGTTACTATGGATGTACTTATGTACTCGCTAATCAAGATCAAACTAACCGTAGTTCTTTTTTATAAAATATTTAGTTAATGATTTATTTTTATTTTGAAAACCAAGCCAGATTTGTGTTTTTTATCTATTTATTATTTTAAAAAAGAAAACTTAAAAAAAATCTAATTTTCCGAAATTAAAAAAAAAAAGATAATTATCTTTCCTAAAAAAAACTCAATTAAAATTTTTATTTTTCCAAGAAAAAAACCTAAGTTTCAAAATATATTTTTTATTTAAAAAATGATTTTTTTTAAAAAAACCTAATTTAACCAAAAATTTGCAAGAAAATAAATAAAAAAAATTACCTAAGTCGGGTCGATCAATGTTGGGTGGTACTAGGTGTGCTCGGACGATATTGCGGGTGAGGACTAAGCGAAAACGGACGAGTGCCTAGGCATGCATGGAGTGTGTACTTAAGCAAGCGTGCGGCGTAGATCTGAGTGAGAGCTTAAGCGTATACGGGCGATATTGTAGGCGAGGGCTAAGGCAAGCAAGTAGGTGATGCATAGCAAGCAAGGGGCGTACACTCGGGCGACACTATGGGCAAGAGCGGGCGAGCGATTAGGCAATGCACGGTGAGTGAAGGGCATGCACTTGGGCGACACTGCAGGTGATGGTCGTCAGGCATCTAAACGATGTACGGTGGGTGTCTAGGCAAGTAATAGGCAATTACGAGTGGTATGTTGGTCGTGGATTTAAGCGAGTGATGGGTGATAGTATGGGCGATAGTAGGTGACAGTGTGGGCGACAGTAAACGTGCTATGGGCGATAGCTCAGGCGATAGTGGGCAATGCCTGGGCGATGGTACTGGCAACACGTGATGCTTGTGCAGCAATGTATGAGGGCGCGTGGTGGTGTGTGGTGGTACGTAAGGGTATGGTGGTAACGTGTGGGGATTTATGGTGGCACATGAAGAGATGTGGGGCGTGTGTATTGTTTTGTTGGGTATGTGTGATTAAAAAGAAAAGCTTCCTCGACTCTTCAACCAACACATTATTTATAAGTTCTAAAATCAAATCTTTCTTATCGAAGATACGGAAGATTTGTTTACAATTTAACCTAGATTCACCCTAACTTCTAGAAGCCCTACCTAGTTCGGGCCTTTCTTTTAAAACCCTACCTAGTTCGGGCCTTTCTTTTCAAACCCTACCTAGTTCGGGCCTTTCTTTTAAAGCCCGACCTAATCCAGTTTAGCCCAATAAATCTTGATGTTGAGCCCCTAAATTGGTTTAACCCAAAACTAATGGATTCAGCCCATCTCAATAACTAATCTAACATCTCAACTTAACCTAACTTGATACGACTTGACTCTTAACTCAACTTTTTATGACCTAACTTGATTTTCTTTTTGCTATTTTTTCATTTTTTATTTTTTTATTTTCTTTTTTTTATATTTTATATATTTTTTTTTGTTTATTTATCAACTTAGCTCAATTAATAAAAATTAGCAAAAATGAGGTGTCTACACTCATGCCCTTATATGTCTTGCAACTAAAATGTTTTTAATTTATAAAACAATCTAAAACTCTTATAAAATAGAAACTATCTAAAAATAAAATAATCTATCTAATGACTCAACATAATCCTAAATTCCTACTTTTCTTAAAAACTATTTTTCGAAAAATCCATTTCACTTAAAAAGTTCTATTTTCCTAAAAAAAAATTTTGTACTTTTGTGAAATTTTCTTTTTTTTTTTTTTATATTCTTCTAAATTTTCTATTTTTTTGTATTTATCTGAATTTTCTATATTTTGTGTT
Source organism: Lumnitzera littorea (assembly GCA_024138015.1). Classification (NCBI taxonomy): domain Eukaryota; kingdom Viridiplantae; phylum Streptophyta; class Magnoliopsida; order Myrtales; family Combretaceae; genus Lumnitzera; species Lumnitzera littorea. Next base: position 76,625,987 of record JAMXBB010000007.1, read on the forward strand.
TTTCTGAATTTTCTATCTTTTTTATGCTTTTTTGAATTTTCTATTTTGTTGTATTTTCTAAACTAGGACCCCTTTCCCTAAAAAAAAAAAAAAATCTAAAACTATAAGAGGTAAAAATGAAGTGTCTACAAACAGCCTACTAAAAGGAAAAATTTCCAACCTTAACTAGGATAGGGACATACTGTCAAGACCAAAAGCTCTCCCAACTCTATACCTAAAGGCTTTAAAGAGGGATCAGGTTTACATCATCAAGCAAGGCTTAAGCAATCTTATGCAGATTAGAGGAGAACCTATAGAGGAAACACTAGTAATCCAACTTAGTGATAATCCTAAACATGTGACTAAGGTTAAGGCTAATATGGCAGCCGACCTAAGGGAGTACATAATATGTTTCCTTCGAGCTAATGACATTTTTGCTTAGTATCCTTTCAACATGTCAGGTATATCTAAAACGATTATCACTCGCAAGCTAAATATTGATCCAAACATGAAGATTATGTAACAAAATAAAAGACGTTTCACTCCGGAGATACAAGCTATAATTGAAGAGGAGGTGCAAAAGGTGTTGAAAGCATATTTTATTAGAGAAGAGTTATATCCTGCATGGCTCATGAATTATATGTTGGTAAAGAAAGCAAATGGGAAATGGAGGATGTGCATTGACTTTACCGACCTAAATAAGGCATGCCTAAAGGACTGTTTCCCCTTACCCCTAATAAATTAGATGGTCGACTCAACCTTAAGGCATGCCTCATTAAGTTTCATGAATGCATTCTCAAGATACAATCAAATCAAGATGCATGCGAATTTTGGAACTTATTATTACAAAGTGATGCAATTTAGACTAAATAATGAGGGAGCCACATATTAGAGATTAGTCATGAAGATGTTTAATCCTTAGATACATAGAAATATTGAGGTTTATGTAGATGACATGATAGTGAAGAGTAAGACAGATGACGACCACCTAGTCGATCTCTAGGAGACTATTGACACCTTGAGAAGATATAACATGAAGCTAAATATGCAAAAATGTGTGTTCAATGCTTCCTTAGGAAAGTTCTTAGGCTACAAGGTGACACAATGTAGGATTAAGGCTAATTCAAAGAAGATTCAAGTCGTACTAGACATGGAGTCTCCAAAATCTATCAAGGAGGTCCAAAGGATAACTGGTCTGGTGGCAGTGTTGAATAGGTTTATTTCAAAAAGTGTAGAAAGGTGTGTAGAGTTTTTTAGAGTTTTGAGAAATCCATTTAAGTTCCGTTGGAATAAGGATTGCAAGAAGGCTTTTAAACCGTTAAAAGAATTTCTGACAAAACTACTAATCTTATTGAAACCAGTGGAAAGAGAAACACTTTATATGTACTTGTTTGTAAGTGATCGAACCCCATCCTCTATACTAATATGGGAGGAAGGATAAGTACACAAACCAATTTACTATGTAAGCCATGTTTTGTTAGGGCCAAAATTAAGATACACAAAGTTGGAGAAGTTTTTTTTTTTTTTTTTACCATAATAGTCGCCACCACGAAGCTCCAACCTTATTTTAAAGCTCATCAGGTTATAATTTTAACCGATCAATCCTTGAAGCAAGCTCTACACAAGCCTGATGCCTTAGGTCGCATGGTAAAGTATGCTTTAGAGCTTAATGCCTTAGGTATTCAATACTAACCTAGGGAGGCATACAAAGGTCATATCTTAGTGGATTTTGTTGTTAAATTCACTAAGGTAGAAAGTTCTAACTCAAACATAGAGCAACCAACCTAGAAACTGTGTGTTGATGTTCATCAACCAATGAATGAAGTAGAGCAGGATAGATCCTTATGGGTTCGATGGGGGCTCAAATTTCTTATGTTTTGAAGTTTAGCTTAGTTTTGAAGTTTAGCTTCCCAACTAGTAACAATGAGTCAGAATATGAAGAATTATTAGCTAAGATAAGGTTAGCGAAGGAGGTTGGAGCAAAGTGTTTAAACGTTCTTTTTTTACTCCCAATTGGTAGTTAACCAACTCGCAGGAAATAGTATGGCCAAAGATGAAAGTTTGATCAAGTAATTGAAATTAGTGAAAGATTATGGTTTGAATTTTGAAGACTGGCAATTGATGAAGATACCAAAGGTAAAGAACTATGTTGCAGACAAGTTGTCTTAATTAGCCTTTATAGGCTTACCAAATTGGGAGGAAATGTTCATTGAATATCTTCTCGAAAGAAGCACAGAGCTACGATCACAAGAATGCCTAGAGATTTAACAGAAGGATCTAAAGTATTGTTGGATGGATCTAATCATACAACATTTGGAGAAGGGAACTTTGTCTTAGGATACTAATGAAGCCCATTGGCTTATCTACAAAGCAACTAATTTTACATTGATTAATGGGAACTTATACAAGAGAGGCATGAGTATGCCTTATTTATGATGTCTCTGACCATTTGAGGTACAATAGATACTATCCAATCTACACTTTAGGGTGTGTAGTAATCATATCAAAGTAGTGGCTCTATATGTTTGAGCTCTAAGACTAAGATATTGGTAGCCTGCGATGAGAAAATATGCTCTTAGTTTAGCTTAAACCTATAAGTAGTGCCAAAGGAATGCTTTGGTTGAAAAAGCCCCGAGCTCATGCCTAAGTCCTCTTACTAGTCCTTAGCCTTTTGCTCAATGGAGATTAGATATACTTGACCCATTCTTGAAGAAAACCAAGCAAAGGAGATACACCATTGTAAGAGTAGATTATTTTACAAAGTGGGTTGAGGGCAAAGATATAGCAAATATAACAAAATGAAGCATTAAATGTTCATGGTTTGTAACATCTTAACCAAGTTTCAAATACCATATGTAATCATAATAGACAATGGGCCATAATTCGATAATGACAAGTTCAGGGAACTTTTTTAAGCTTAAAAGATTAAACTGTACTACATATCTATTGTGCACCCCCTAAGTAATGGTTAGGCTAAGGTAGTGAACAAGGTTATTCCAAAAGTTTGAAGAAGAAAGTAAATCGAGCTAGTTGCAAGTAGGCATATATTTTGTAGAGATATAGGATTGCCCAAAGGACCTCTATAGGTCACACTCCATACTGACTTTTGGAATAAAGGTAGTATTTCCAATTGAGTTGCAAGTGGAGAGTACAAGGGTCCAAGCCTAAAACCTAGATCATAATGATATTAGCCTTTTACCTAATTTAGATATGATCCACAAAATGCATGCCTTAGCTAAAGCTCATCTCACTACTCATCAATAGTTAGCAACTCGGTATTATGATAACCGGGCAAGCATAAGTGCTTCTAACCTAGAGATTTGGTTTGTAGGAAACTTAAAGCATTAAGAGTAAGGGAATGTCAAGAGGAACTCACCCTTACTTGGGAGTATCCCACCGGAGTGAAAGAGGTAGTAAGGAATGAACATACCCACAAATTAGAGAGGCTTGACAAACATCCAATCCCTAGGGTGTGGAATGTTGATAACTTCATACCATACTTTGAATGAAGAATGTAAATGATGGATACTTGAAGAGCAAAGGATGATATGTTTGTTTGTTTATGTGTTTGGTTGTTATGATAATTCTGTGTGACTTATATTTCAATAGACTTATTTCTCATGTGGAAATGTGTATCTCCTTCTATTTGATTTGATTTGTTTTATTTGTTCCATCATGTGTTGTAATCTTGCTTTAGGAGGTCGGAATTGATAGATTGACCAAATTCCTTCATGATATGGCATTTAATGAAGTGTTTGTTCATCATTTAATTACTTTAACTTTGCTCTACTCTGTTATGATGTTTATCATTAAAGTATAATTTGATGGAAAATAAGAACACAATCTTCATATGGTTTTCCAATAAGAATCTCTAAGCCCTATAAAAAGGGAGACAAGCAATTTATAAAGCACTAAATCCTTAAGTCCTGCACTTAACGAACATCAGAAAATGGATATCCGTAGATCTCTAAGCCTTATGGAAAGACAACAAGATCTTAAAACCTTAAGCCCTTATAAGGGTTATAAGTATGGTGGTTATAAATCCTCTTAAGGATGATGAGTTATAACGTATCCTTAAGTGTATGGCTAGCGATAAGAACAATGTTCTAAGCTTAGTATGAGAGCAACATGTTATCGAAGACCCGATTAGCTCTAAGTCTACATGAATGACGAGCTATTAAAGGTCTAACAAGCCCTAAATCCAATAAATAGATGATGGGCTACTTAGAAGTCCTAAGCTATTAATTAACAATGGGCCAAAAATTCCTAACCTATCAAGGCAAGAGGATGACTAATCACACCTAAATGGATATTTGACATTGTTATAAATTTTAAAGACTAGCATGTAAGGATCTCATTGAGAGATTTTGAGCTATTAAAGAAATTAAAAAAAAACAAACAAACAAACTAGTTGGCAAACAATTTAAACAGTTGAGCAACACAATTGAAGTTCATTACAAAGTACCACTGATCAAGTGTACTAACATCTAGTAGTATGAAAACAAATTTAAGAGTTAGAAAAAGATAATGAAAGAAGTCTTCCAACAAAATTTTACATGGTATTAAGGTCAACATATCAACCTAAGAGCAATTTCCATCAAAGAAACAAAAATAAGAAAAAGGGAAGGAAGTTATTAATCTAGACCTTAGGTAAAGGGGACATCCTGGGCATTTAAGCCTTAAGTAGTATCTGGTTGAAGATCAGCTAAAGGATTAAGAGCTTCTATTTCTAGGACTTCAGGAGCTTCATCTTACTCTTCTGTATTGGTTTTCGTTGCTTGTTTTTCCACCTCAACCTCTTCCCTATTAGCCTCTTCAGCATAGGCTTGAGCATCTTGCACCTTTTTGGTGAAATTCAAGCAACTAAGGTTGTACTCATGTTAGTGGATTAGAATTTCTCCTTGGGCAAAGTTGATCCTATCCAACACCTTTTAAAGGATCAACCCTTTATATTCTTCACTCTCTTAAATGTCCTTATAGACTTTATCATAATCCCTTTGATACATAAAGCTTTGCTCCTTCTCAACTTTGGCCATTTTGGTCTTTAGTTCTTCATATAAACTTTGCAAGTGAATGACTTCCTCACCATGTTTGACCTTGAGGAATTTAACCTCATTCTATATCTCTTAGAGGTTGAACACGAACATAGAACTCTTTTGTTACTCTTCAACTAAGATTGCCTCTTTCTCCTCTCGAACCTTGGCCTTTCTCTCAGATTTTTCCTTCTAAACCTTAAGCTCACCTTCAATTCTAGTCTTCTCTTCTTATAGCTTAGCACTCTTAATTCCTTACTTCTCCTATAAATTCTTCTTCTCTGCCTCCATATTAGACACTTGGTTTTTTGCCTCTTCAGCAATTTGAAGATGGAAAGAAAAAGAGGGAGTTATACACTTAAAAGAATACAAAGGAACTTGAAAATAGATTGGAATGGAGGATTTACAACATTCTTTCCCTTAGTTAAAGCCTCCACGATCATCAACAGCCACTGAGAGTTCTAAGAAAATCAATATGAAGTCAAAAAATGAACAACAAGCTTAGCAAGATTAAATTTACAATAATGAGAAGACTTACATATTAGCAACTTAAGGTGACTAAGCGCAATAGGTTGTTCGACTATAAGTTCTAGCAGAGTTTTACTACATTGGCCAAAGGCTAAACATCATTAGGTAAACAAATTCCTCTAAGCAACTCTAAAGCTACCCAACTATTCCTTAAGCCAAAGTCAATTGTATTGACATTCCATGTTGGGAAAAACTAAAATACTTCAAGATTTTGTCTTTAAGGCAAAGCGATCGAACCTAAAATTTTAAAAGGGGCCTCTTTTCCTTCATTAGGATTAGTAAAATTACCCCCTGGTGTAAACTGTGACCAATAACAAATAAGGTCGGTCACTGAATAGGTCCAAGCTTGTAGAAAACTTAAAAAAGGGCTAATGAGGAAAAGTATGAAAAGAGTGACAAAGACGAATGGAGCAATAAGCAAAAACCCATGAACAGTTTCAGAAGATATGATGCACCAAAGGAACTTCCGAGGACTCATGGCACAATTCAATATAATGCACTAATTGGTCCGATGAGGTTATTTGCTACCTAACCTTACTTAAGGGAAAGGATAAGAGTGATGCTAAGAGTAAACAAGCAGTATTTATGCAAAGAAGAAAGTACTCAAGTGTATTAAAGGTAATCTAATAATCTTACAACTAGAAATACATAGGTAGTTATACCAGTAAACTAGGGCAACTTGCCCAAAAGAGAAAAGATAAAAAGGGCATTTCCTAAAGGGGCAATGACTATGTTACAAAAGGGCAAAAATGAATATATAATGAAAATAATCGTTGATACTACAGATTCTACATGTGATACTATACACATGGCGATGCAATATTGGCGGGGTTGTTAGGAGATGAGGATAAAAATTACAAACAGATGGGCTTATCTGAGTAAGGATGGCTTAATCAGTCTGGATTCTCTCTCTTAGCTTCTCAACAAGGATGATGTCGAGTGATTGGGCGGCTCGGCAATAAAAAGTAATCATCAGCTCAGCATGCCATAGAATGAAGGACAGTCATATGGCATGGCATTAGAGGTGACTCGATAAGAAAGTATTCGGCCTTGACAAAGGTTAGTTAGAACATAAGGATTCATCATGCTAGCCCCTCTAGTCTTCGGGCTCGGCTGCAGGTCAGGGGACTGGTAGCTTGATTCCCATCATTCCCTTTGGGTTGTTTTGGATTTGGGATCAAATCTGAATGGTTTTTATTCAATCCTTCATTAGGTTGGTATGGACTGAGGTCGGCAATGTTAAAGGCATTAAAAAACCCATAATCCTTAAGTATCTCCAACTTGTAGGCGTTATTACTGATTTTCTGGAGCATTCTGAAAGGTCCTTCTACTCTTGCAGATAACTTGTTCTTCCTTTTGTTTTAGAATCACTCCTTGTCGAGGTGTAGCCATACCAAGTCCTTCGATGGAAATTGTTTGGCCGACCAACCCTTGGTCTTTTCACGCATTCTTTTGGTAACCTGGTCGATGTACTAAATAACCTTGTCATAGATAAGCTGAAGGGATTGTGCTTTGGCTAAGGTGTCGAGGTCCTCTTATACGGGTGTGGGTATACGAGCGCGATCGAAGTGCAACTCGGGATTGAATCCATAAACTACTTCGAAGGGGGTCTGTTTGGTGGTGTCATGTACAGTTTGGTTATAAGTAAACTCAACCACTGGTAAGCAGATGTCCCAATCAACTAAGTTCTTACCAACTGTAGCTAGGAGTAGTAAACCCAAAGTACGATTAAACACCTTTGTTTAGCCGTCAATTTGGGGGTGACATGAGGTGTTGAAGAGTAATTTAGTCCTCAACTTACGCCATAAGATTCTCCAAAAATGGGTCAAGAACTTTAGGTCTCTATCGGAGACCACACTTCTTTGCATGCCATATATCCGCACAACCTCCTGTAAGAAAAGAGAAGCAATAGCCAAAGCATTGTTAGTTTTGGTGCAGGGCACGAAGTGTGCCATCTTACTAAACCAATCCATGACGACCATTATAGAATCTTTTCCTCGGGCAATTTTCAGTAGTCTAAGATTAAAGCCCACGCTTAGTTCAATCCACAGCTTCGTCGGGATAGGTAGAGGCATTGCTTTCCCTTATTCGACTCAACACTTGGCCTTTTGCACACAGCATAGCTTTCAACCACTCGATGTACATCTCTTCGCATTCTTGACCAAAAGAATCAGCTATTCAATAGTTCATAGGTCCTCTTTTCTTCAAAGTGTCTGGAAAGTCTACTATTATGGGCTTCTTTGATTAATAATTCTTATAGGGAACAAGTCGACATGCATAGTTTCCCCCTTCAAAATAGATAACCATCCTCCACATAATACTCGTCCACTGTCCTCCTATCCATGCATCACAAAATTATTGGTCCAAAATGTGTATCTTAGGAGTACTGTTCTTTGATACTCGTAAAACCAAACAGTCTGGTCTACAGTTTTGATAAGAGCACATACCTCCTCGAAAGAGCATCTATAACTACGTTGCTCTTTCCTTGCTTGTATTTGATCACAAAATTGCATCCCTTAAGAATTCAACCCATCTCACCTACTGCTTAGATAGTTTGGTCTGACTTTGGAGGTACCGTAGTGACTCGTGGTTAGTATATATGACAAATTCTCTTACTAGTAGATAGTGCTACCATTCTTGCAGTGCTTGAACTAGTGCCAAGAGCTCTTTATCATACATGGAGTAATTTAACTGGGGTCTTCGAAACTTCTCATTGTAAAAGGTAATTGGTTGGCCTTCCTACATTAGGATAGTACCTATTTGAATGCTTAATGCATTGCACTTTAGCTCGAAAATTTTGTTAAAGTCGGGGAGCACTAATACTGAAGCCTAGGTTAACTTCTTCTTTATCTAGGTAAAACTCCTCTCCTCCCTTTCTCCCCATCGGAAGTCGGTGTTTTTCTTCATTAATTCAATGCAGCGAGGGTACTAAAGTTCCTGATGAACCTTCGATAAAACGATGCTAGTCTATGGAAACTTCTCACGTCAGCACTAATAATAGGGATCGGCCATTCAACAATTGCTCAAATCTTCTCATCATCAACTCGTAAGCCTCCTCTATGGACTACATAACCTAAGAATACCACTTTCTCCTAGCAAAAGCAACATTTCTTTAGGTTACCAAATAATCTTTCGACATAGAGAATATTCAAGACCGTTCTAATGTGTTGACAGTGACTCGACATGTCGATACTGTAGATTAGGATGTCGTTGAAGTATTCCACGACACACTTCTTGATGAGATGTCTCAATACATGGTTCATGAGCCTCAAGAAGGTGCTTGAGGCATTTGATAAGCCAAAGGGCATGACCATCCACTCGTAAAGTCTATGTCAAGTCTTGAACACAGTTTTTTACTCATCTCCTAGCCTCATGCAGATTAGATGGTAGCCAGACATGAGATCAATCTTACTGAAAATTTGGGCTCCACTCAATTCATCCAACATATCTTCTAGCCTCGAGATCAGATACCTATATTTGATTGTAATTTTGTTTATGGCTCGGCTGTCAACACACATCTGCTAGGTTCCATCCTTCTTCAGCACTAGAAATGCAAGTACAGCACAAGGGTTGAGACTCTCTTTCACGTATCCTCTTTTTAGTAACTCATTGACTTAACGTTAAAGCTTAAAAGCTTATTCGAGATTCATGCAATAAGCTAGCTTGTTCGATAATGCAGCATTAGCTACTAAGTCAATGCAGTGCTCTATGCCTTGGGTCAGAGGCATCCCTTCAAGTAACTATTATAGGAATAGGTTAACATTTCATCTAATAGCTCCCTCACCTCCTAAGGTAAATCGTCTCACTCCTTCATTTCCAACACTCACCTGACCAATAGAAGGGTCAGCTCATTGGCATTAATGGCCTCTTAAAGCTCGGCTGTACTCATTGCTAAAGCTTTCTTCAATCCACGAGCAAGTTTCATTTGTAACTTATGAACTTCTCTCAGTAGCATTGGATTTAGCGTGATCTTCTAATCATCCTTCTCGAGCATGTAGGTATTCTTGTAACTGTTGTGGATGACTCTCTTATTAAATAACTACGGTCTTCCTAACAATACATAGGAAGCACACATGGGCAGTACGTCATAGAGAATCTCATCAGAGTAATTGCTAATAATGATTGGCAGTAGTATTTGTTGAGTAACGTGTAATGCTCCCTTCTTACTCAACTAATGCAACTTGTACAGCTTTGGATATGCAACAGTCGACAACCTTAGTTTTAAGACTAGGTCGACTAATGCCACATTGGTGTAGCTTCCATTGTCTACGATGAGGGCGCACGTCTATTCATTCACCTTACAGGTGATATCAAATTAGTTCTCTCTTTACTCCTCCTTTCGTGAGAGTTCTACGTTCATAGTACGTTGAACAACCATGAGTAACTAGTCTAAGTCCTCGGCATACACATCTTCCTGAATCAACTCTTTCTCAACATTCTCCTTCTTGGCAGGAATCTCCTCCTCCCTGGGTTCCTCATCCATACTCTCTACATCTAACTTCGGGATGTCTCCCTTCATGACCATTGTCTTTCAGTTCGGGCACTAAGCAGCCATATGTCTGAACCCCTAGCACTTGAAGCATTTGATCTGGCTAGTCTTCCTGCTAGACCCTTGCCCCTTCTCATACGTTTGAGTCAGCACTACATCTTCAGGTCAACTTTTCTGTTCGGCTCTGACATCAACCCTTCTACTTAGCTTCTTCTTTGCCTCTTTATACGCTGGGCAATCCTAACAGCTCCATCCATCGTGTCAAATCATTGGAGTTCCACAATGTCTCAGATATCTCCTCTTAACCCACTAACAAATCTTAAGACTGTTTGGGCTGGTGGTTCCTCCACTTCGCATCGTATCATAAGCATTTGGAAATCCTAAACATACTCATCAATAGTTCAGCTTACTTGTCTCAGCTCTTGAAGCCAAATGAAAGTATCTTGAAGATATGTTTCCAGCACGAATCTATTTCTAAGCACTCTCTTCATCTTAGGCCAAGTATTAATCTCTCGGTACCCCTTTCTCCTTCTCATGGCCTAAAGTTCTTCCACTACATGACGGCATATCCGAAAAATTCAATAGCAGCAGTCCTCACTTTCTTATAATCCTCATACTGGTAACAATCAAACACACGCTCCACTTTCTCTTCCCAATCCAGATACTCGTCAGTATTCTTAGATCCATTAAAACTCAAAATCTGAAACTTCACATGGTCGGATGCTCTAGGGACTCGTACATACTCCTAATACCAACATTCATATTTGGGTCTATTATTTTTTTTTTTCTCAAAGATTCAAAATTTAAACAAACACTTCAGAAAGTAAACAACTAATAACACAATAGATAAATGAACTCAATAACTGACTATGTTCCATAAATGCAAAACAAATCACAACAGAGCTTTTAGAAGAACTAACTATAGTTTGTACAAAACCTCCGCTCTGAAACTAAAATGGTGCGAACCGTGACCAAGAATAGACAAGACCGGTCGTTGGATGGGTCCAAGCTTACAGAAAGCTCAAAAAAGAGGCTAATGGGGAAAGGTACGAAAAGAGTGACAAAGATAAATGGAGTAGTAAGCAAAAACCCACGAATAGTTATAGAGGATATGACACACCAAAGGAACTTCTAAGGACTCATGGCACAATTCAATATGACGCACGAATTAGAGGTGACTCAGTAAATAAATATTCGGCCTCGGTAGGGGTTGGTTGGAATATGAGGATTCGTCATGCCAGCCCCTTTAGTCCTTGGGATCGGTTGTAGGTTAAGGGTCCCGTAGCTTGATTCCCATCACCCCTTACTTAGATTTATCATCCCTTGAGATTTTTCCTTTTTAGGGTCCCTCTTTAAAGGAGGACAATCATATATATTAGGTTGCTTTCTTAGATCGATAACCTTTCTCTTAGTAGGGACCTTTAACTGTTTAGGGTCCTTAGTCCCTTTGGCCTATTTGCCATCTTTCTCCTTGGTGGCAATGAAAATAGTGGGCTTGCTGCTAGTTTCAATGGAGCTCTAGGCGATACTTCAACTTGAGATTTTAGTGGTTGTTTAGTTGGGACTTGCTTGGCAGAGGTCCTTTTAGGATCGTCCTTTCCCTTTGATCTACTAGCTTTCAGCTTGACAAACAAATTCTTAGGGCTATAATCTTTGAGTGACATATTTGCAATAAGGTACATAAAAGGTCAAATCAGAAAAATAAGAAAATGTAAATCAAGGAACTTATGAAACCCATGCTAAGCATGGGTAAGGAAGAACACTCTACTCGTGAAGTAGATGGAAAGGTCTCTCCTCTTATGAGCCCCTCTCAACATGGCAAGATCGTAATAGCCCATACGTTGCTCAACCTCAATCCCCTTACCTAAGCTTTCCATATTCCCATCAAAAGTGCTAGAGGTACCTTCATCTACCCAAGCTTCATCCTTAAGGAAGATTGGTGCACCATTACTATACTTAGAAATTATGATGTCTACATCCTAAATGAACCATTTATTGTCATAAGCTTCCATGATGATATCATAGGCCCTCTAATCATTAGGGAGTAAATGCTTAATGTTTGATAACCTAATTGATTAACTTCGTATCATTGGAAAATCCAACTACATAGCCAACTTGACCACAACCTACTTCTGCTTCCATTTGTGGATTGAAGATTCTATCCTTAATAAGAGCCTCCTATGAGGTTGGGTACAAATATAAAACCAACCCTCTTTATTTTTCAATGTGAAAAAGTATCTAAACAAAGTAACTATAGTCCTAACTTCTAGATCCTCACTTATACACTTGAAGGCTACAAGTAATCTATAGGAATTGGGAGTAAGCATGGAAGGATACAAATGATGATATGTAAACTAAGATCTTTGGAATATAATAAAGGGTAATTCCATACCAACCTTAAAATATTTCTTAAAGAAGGCAAATTCTTAATCTCCTAACGTTGTGATTCACTCATGCGGTTGAGGTTTCTTAAATGACTAGGCTTAGGGGGTACCTCTAAAACTAAGTCACATAGCATTAAATTCTTATTTTCTTACCTTACTTACGATACCATTCAAACTCATGTCATATTCAATCCCAGTATATAGAGGTAAGGTGAGAGAATTACCTTCATTATCAATAGGGTACTCGAAGTTTTTAGATCTTCTATGACCTAAGGGCACATATCCTTACCAACCCAGTAAACCTAGTTAAATCCCATAGGTAGTCAACAACATCTAGATCTACTGTGCTAAGGGTTCCTTTTAGAGGAGGGGAATCACCTACTCAATGCATAGTAGATAGCTCCTAGCTCCATTGTTGGGTACAAGTCGAGTTGTTAGATTCAGTTGAAGACACAATTTACCTTATGAGAACAATCGTTGTAAGCGAGAAGTAAGGGAGAGATGCACAATGTGTAAATTGGGGAGAGTAAAAGCTGAAGAAAACTAAGTCAATAGTGCAAGATTTGGAAAAAGAAAAAAGAAAATATGAAGGAAAGGGTTAAAAATATAAAGGGGTGAATTTGGTGATAGTTTTCTAAGGATCCATAGCCCCTACAATTACCAATTAATGTGATCCATTTGATTAATTATGTACCAAATAGGTTGGACGATCCTGATGAAGTTGCTCTTCCCAAGGGATGCACATAAACTCTAACATGATCGCACGAATCCTAGTAGCAATACATAAAATGTCATGTTCAACAAGTAAAACTTCTCTAATAAGCCAAACAAAAGATGACGTTTTGATACTCATATGCTACCTCGGAAGGTAAGATCAAAACCAAAGCCTACAATTTAAATGGTAACACGGTAGTTTGAAAGTTGTTTTCACCAAGGGAAAAGTGCAATCAATACTTCGAATTTATGAATGGCAATATCACTCCTCTAGATGAGTTTACCAAGAAGAGTCAAGGGACAAAAGCTGATAGAGATTTTTCATAAGGACATACACCGATCTACTCAAAGCTACTTCCAACCTAACATCATATCACATCTTCTCTTTACCCTAGTCCCGACCTCTTAATAGTCTCAACAATTGTATAGGACTATTTAGGAGAGATTAACTACTTGAACTCCTACAAGAACTTAACTAGAGCAGATTGGAATGACCTCTATTATCTCGAAACAACGGTCTATTAGTCGAACTTTAACTCGATCAACTCTAAAGAGCTTACATTCTAATAATGGACGTAAATAGTTAGGTTCCCTATTTAGATAACTGCCCATCAACCACTATGATGTCAACCACATCTACTAAAATTGAAGAATGTTCCTAAATTCAAATCAGATGTACGTGTTAGATTTAAAGGCAACAGTTACCACGTTAAAATTATCCTACGACTATAAAAGGATGTCAAATAACAAGACATAGGTTCTTTAAGACACTTTAGTACTCTACTTCCTACCTTACCTTTCTTTTCATAAACTCACCCTAACTTAGGCATCAAAGTAGCAACGCTGAAGTTGCCTTAACACCCCCTTTAGCCTATTTTTTTTTTTCTTGTTTTGCAGAATGCTTGGAGGATTGGTGTTTAAGATATCATTCTTACCAAATTTTGATATCAACAACATTCATATCAACAATCATTTCTCCATCAATTTACTTTATCTCCACATAATCACTGCTTCATCTAGATCCCATACGTTGAATTGCTTGTTGTTTGCTAGGATTAAGTTTTGAATTTGCTAACTGAATTGCACTCTAGTCTAGTAAGAATTATTATCCACCTTCTTTCTACTTCTTCTATCTCACTTGGATCTACATTTGATCAAAAGATTAGAATCATTTCCAAACCTTACTATCCATTTAGTGTAATTAGTTTATTTAGCAAAAGGGTCATAGAAAAAAAAAGTAAAAACATAAAATAAGAAAACAAAAACTTAAAGTTCATTGTCAATTTCTATTGTTCCTTTTCTTACTTTATGTTTAGTTGCCTAGATCTAGTCATTTCGTTGCTTGTTATCTTAAGTCCCATTAGTGTATCTTTATAATAGGTGTCATGGATAGCTTGAAGAAAGGGAAACTTTTAACGACAACACAACATGATGATAGCAAATATGAGTAATGCATTATTTTAGATTTGGGTTCTAGTAGGTCAAGTCATAAGGAGTTTCTGATGGTGGGAAAAGTATGGAGTGGCAAGAGTATTAGCAAATTTGCAGTCATGAATGTGTTAAAGAAGACTTAAGAAAGTTTTGGCGAAGTATCATTTACATTTGTAGGTGCTAATTGTTATTTGATCTCCTTTGAATCACTTAATATGGTTCAGACAATTCTATTAGAGGGTCCATTGTTTATCCTAAGACATGTGCTCGTAATGGGAGAATGAAAATGAGAGTTAAATATTAATGATCTCAAATTAGATATAATTGCATATTGGATATGATGAGGATTCCGTAGATGAAGACATGGAGCTAATATCACACACAATCAAGGGGTGGGTCCAGGCCGTGAAATGGCTCAAAAAGTAAATGAAAGTCAAGGTTGAGTAGGGGTTCCCATGCATCGACAATGGATATGACACACCAATGCCTCACATGAGCTCGAGTCACACTTAATGTGATGCATAAGTATAGTTGAAGGTCACTCACCGCTAGTCTACGCTTAAATAGGCTAGATAAAAGTAGCATAAGAGTAAGTAGAAAGGATACTTAGCTTAAGAGGGAGTAAAAGTTTAGTGTATTCTCAGTATCATTCATTGTGCAGTTATTGCTATAATACCCCCTAAATCAGCAATCCAAACATGAACATTTAAGTATTAGAACAAGCCCTATCCTTATACGACTAAGGTCAATAATTGATCTAAGGCATTCGGAATATTAAACTAATTAAGCCAAAAACTTATAAGAAACTTGACAACCCCAATCAAGGAATTCTTATACTTTTGAAAATTCATAATATAATAAGAATATCTAAAATATAATCAAAATAGTGAAAATTTACTCTAAATGAGACCCTAAAATCAAATTTGGGGCAATCATACCTGAATTTAGGACTTTTCGAAAAACATATCCGATTAAGTCCAAACTTTACGATTAAGTCAAAAAAGTTAGTTAAAATGACCTAGTAAGATTAGATTTCAAAAACAATGACCAAAAATCCCAAATTTAGCCTTAGAAACATGATGATTCAATATAGTATAAAAATTGCTTGAAACCCCTAAAACTGAGCTCAAAATACAACGAAAACTTAGAGATAAGTTAATTAGAAAATAAAAGAAAATAATATAACATAATCGACTATATGAGTATACACATAATTTTATGAGTATACCTAATATAAATAATAATTTACTCGAATGCCACTTGTAATTATAACAAACCTTAAGAAAATCACCTTGGGTAGGCAAAAGTTGCATTTCTTCAAATTGGTGTAGAGCTGTTCAGCTCGTAGTTTTGCAAAGACTCTTCAGAGATGCTCTTAGTGAATCTCCAGGTCGGGGCTATACTCTAAAATGTCATCAAAATAAACTACTAGACAAACCTTCCTATTAATTCTCAGAGCACATGATTCATCAAGCGCATAAATGTGCTCAGTGCATTGAACAATCCAAATGGCATTACAAGACATTCATATAAACCATGTCGTGTCTTGAATGTAGTCTTCCATTCATTACCCTCAAACATTCAAATTTGATGATATCCAAATTTGACGTCAATCTTAGAGAACACTCTTGCTCCGCTTAATTCATCTAACATGTCATTAAGCCTAGGTATGGGATACCTGTACTTGATGGTGATTCGATTAATCGCTCGGTAATCCACACACATCCTCCAAGAACTATCCTTCTTTGGCACTAATAAATTTGAAATAGCATAAGGGCTAAAGGACTCACATACATACCCCTTCTTCATTAGCTCATCTACTTGTTTCTATCGCTCGATGGCTTGTTTAGGATTCAACCTATAAGCAAGCTTATTTGGCAATGCAACTCCTGGCTACAAGTCAATTGCAAATTCAACACCTTGAATGGTAAGCAAACCTTCTAGTAGCTCATCTAGGAACATGTCTGCATACTCTTCTAGCAATGTTTTCACTTCAACAAGCTATTCCCTCTCTCGAACCTCATCTCCAATAACCTTTAGACCAGTAGATAGGTCGGTCCTTCAAGTTCCATTTCTCTTTTCAATTCATCTCGAGTCATCACCAAAGCTTCCTTCTTCAGGGTTCGACTAAGTTGGGACTACATGACCTTTACCTACTCAACAATCATAGGACTCAATTTCATCCTCCTGCCTTCATGCTCCATAGAACATGTATTCCTCCTTCTGTCATATATAATTACTCGATCAAACATCCATGGTCGTCTAAGCAGAATGTGGGACACACTCATGGGCAGCACATCGCAAAGTACTTTATTTCAATATTTGCTAATGTAGATTGGCACGGACACTTGTTTGTTCACCTGCAAAGCTCCTTTTTCACTAAGCCAATGAAGTTTGTAAGGTTTCAGATAGAGCATGGTTGGCAATTTCAACTATTAGACCATAAATGCAAAGGTTGCATTGGTGCAACTCTCACTATCAATGATCAGTGTGCACAATGATTCATTCATCTTGCATCTAATATGGAAGAGATTTTACCTTTATTTGTCTTCGGGTATGGGACTGACGGTCATCGTCCTCCTTAACACTAGAGTAGCCAACATAAAGTTACCTTCCTCACTCTAGATAACTTCCTCCTCGAATAGTTGGGTATGTCCATCCTCTTTCAGCTCCTTTACTTCCTCATCAGTACTATCAATATCAACAGTCAGCACCTTGCCTCAGATCACCATTGTTCGCTTGTTCAGACACTGAGCAGCCATGTGTCCAAATCCTTGGTATTTGAAACACTTGATCACACTCCTCTTTCTCCCTGAACTATGGCCTTTATTGAACTTCCTCAGGGCTTCCTTCTCTTTGACTTAGGTAGTTTGAGCAAGCTGGGTCTCAACAACCTTGGTTCCATTCGCACAAGTCTACTCAAAACAGTTCAATTACTACTGGATCGACTAACTGGTGGTCGAAATCTTCTTGTTTGGCACCTTTCTATCCTCTAGGCAGCTTAGATTGCGTCATTAAGCATTCCAATATCTAGGGTTTCTAGGACATCCCCAATCTCATACTTCAATCCATCGATGAATTGAGATACAATTCAGTCCTTTGGCTCTATGACTTCACATTGAATCATCAACATTTGGAACTCCTTAACATAAGTGTCTACACTCGACCCTCCTTATCTTAGCTCTTGTAGTTTTTTGAAGGTATCCTACAAATAATAGCTCGATACAAACCTTCTCTGCATAACCTTCTTCATTTCATCCCAACTCCTAATCTCTTGCTCTCCTTCTCTTCTTCAAGTAGCTTGCAAGCTCTTCCACCATAAGGCAGCATTACTAGTGAACTCCAACACAGCAAGTCTAACCTTTGCATTATTGGGTACATCATAGCATTCGAACTGCTTTTCAATCCCATCTACCTAATCTAGGTAATCCTCAACATCACCACTTCTAGAAAAGTTTGGGACACACATCCTTAATCCCTCAACTCTAAGGGCTCATACTTTTCTTTCTTCAAGCTCGTAGTACTAATCTGCTTCATTGTCTCCTTCTGCTTCTTCCTCAATCTCTTCAAGCGCTAACCTTCATCTCATATCCCCGCCAATTCCTTCAACTCAAGGTAATCAAGTTGGGCCATCAACTTAGCCAAACTAACCATTGCCTCGCCCTTGTTGGTCACGCTCTCTAATAAGGCTATTCCTAACTCACTGTCTATCTTCTTAGATAATAGTCACTAAACTAGCTACCAAGTCAGTAAACTTATCCAAGCGGTCACCTACTAACTAAAGTGTAAAGCTTCCCTCTTACCATTGGCCATGTCAAGTACCACTTTCTTGGTTTCCCAAAGTTCTTTGAACACTTGAATATGATATTATTGGTTACTCCATAAAATTGATATCCAATAATACCACTTGAAGTTCTTTTTGTAAATAAGAACTGTAGGTCAACAACTAATACTCCCAACATTAAGACAATTACTCAACAAACAAACAGCTAACCATACTCTATTTTGCGTATCGGAAAATAGGGGAAAATAGAGCAAAGAACACTTCTCAACTACCAAACTCCAATGTTAACAATAGAATCGTTATCACACAAGAACAGTAATAAACCACTCAAAGAACATAATAGCAAAATCCAGCTTCGAATGTAACCAAGCCCTAACACTAGGATGATATAGATTTCATGATGAACATACAGACCTAATATCACGTGTAACTGAAGGGTAGGTATAGGCCGCCAGATGACTCAAAAAGTAAATGAAAGTTGAGGTTAAGCAGGGGTTCCTATGCACCGACAATGGATATGACGCACCAATGCCCCATATGAGCTTAGGTTACACTTGATATGATGCACAAGTATAGCTGGAGTTCACTCGCTACTAATCTACACTCAAATAGGCTAGATAAGAGTAACTCAAAAGTAAGTAAAAAAGACACTTAGCTCAAAAGGGAATAAAAGTTCAATGTATTCTAAGTATCATTCATTGTGTGGCTATTATGTTATATGAGTATTTATAATATCCAGTTAGGGTAAGTCCTAAATTACCAAAAATTATAGAAATGAATCCCTATTTGCTAAACAAAAGGAGAATAATTTACAAGGAAAACATGTAATCGTGTAAAAAGAATATCCTCTATTAGAAAGGACAGTACGATTGCCAAAATGGACAACGCGCACGCGTTCTACTCAGTCTATAGTCCCAATAACAATGCGGCCAAGCAAGGGTGGGCTTTGATTAGGTTTAGTCAGCGTTAGTAGTTCAACAGCTTTGATTGCTGGGGCTAAACAAGGAATGGTTTAAGGATGGCTCACATTGAGGTCGACTTCAGGTGATCGGCTCCTAACAAATGTTAGCTCGGCCTCAGTACCTTAGGGATGGCTATATCTAGATTTAGTGCTTAGACTGGTGTATTATAAAGGGGTCGGCTTAGCATATCCGTTAATCATCTCAATGGCTTTCCTAGATGGTGTAGAGAG
Source organism: Lumnitzera littorea (assembly GCA_024138015.1). Taxonomy (NCBI): domain Eukaryota; kingdom Viridiplantae; phylum Streptophyta; class Magnoliopsida; order Myrtales; family Combretaceae; genus Lumnitzera; species Lumnitzera littorea. Next base: position 76,645,521 of record JAMXBB010000007.1, read on the forward strand.
CAAAGTAGCTTAGCAAATCAAATTGGGGTAAACACTACTCTTTAGTGCTTAACTCACCTTAAACAACTCAGCGAACCATCTATGAAAGCCCTCGGGCTCGGGAGCATGTGATCGGTCCTTGATCTCTATCAGGATACAAATCCATGGAATGAAACCTAATCACATGATAGAATATAATGCTAAATTAGTAGGAGCTGCATTGGGAAAGTGATACGAGGCAAGCGCACCTATCAATTTTAATATAGTGGATGTGAGTCCGAGTCGATCCCTCAGAGATTTTGAGTACTAATATTAACTTTAGCTTTATTATATAACCGGAAAATTGTGATAAATTGAATAAATTAAAAATACTGAAATTAACAACTAAACTACTTATGAGACTTAATTACGCAAATTAGAAAGCAATAAACTACGAACGACTTCAAGAAATTAATAATGTATTTAGAAATTATTTCCCCTAGTGTTTAGCATGTAACCACTTAAAGTATATTCAATTCAGTTTCTATAATTCTTAACCGGAGGGATTCACAATTAAAGCTAATATCTTTCTCAAGCATATTAACCCTAATCCTAAATTATTTACCGGAATCTCTTCACTTAGTAATATAACTTAGAATTGCATTAATGTATAATGAATTCCCATACAAACAATCAACTTTCCGGAAGAAACATGTATCTTATCTCTAAGTATACATGTAATTCTCTTCAATTATGCTAAGATCTAATTACACATGCAATTTCTCAATCAACATGCATAATATCATATATTGACACTCTAGAATTATCAATCGATAATTAAACAACATAATTGAATCAAGAAAAGATAGAAACTTTATTGAAATTATAATTCAATCCAAGGGTTACATGAAACCCTAGGTTCCATAATCCTAAATACTTGAATTCTAAGCTATCATAACGAATCTAAAAACGAGTTTCATCAAAAACGTAAAATAAAGCATGAAAAACTCCTCTTGATTTGATGAACAATCTCTCTAATCTTGAAATCTATGTTGTTCTTGCTTCTTGATTGATGTTCTTCTCAAGTCTCCTCTCGTCTCTTGTGTCTCTCTGTTTCGGTAATGTCTCTCTCTCTTTTAAACCCTAAGATATCCTTTTATATGTGTATTACACGGATTTTATTTTTGTCACCAGATATGGCCTGGGACACGGCTGTGTCCCCAGGTCGTGTAACTTTCTACAGTAAGGCAAAATTTTTGCACAACTTCAAAGCTTCATAACTTCTTTGTTTGAACTCGAAATTGAGTGAAACTTGATTCCTTTTCTTCATTTTCGAACCTAGAACGCGTTTAAACCCTGAAATCAACATTTTACTCAATTAAGTATCAATTTTTTTAAAGAAAACCAAAAATGTGAGGGAAATGCTATAAAATCACCTTATGAAATATGTTTAAAATTAGAGTTATCAGCAAGCTTATTAAAGTGGAATCACTAAGATTAGGGAATAATTTGAGAAGGAGTTTTTTGTGTGTGAGAGTGAAGATTGATATCATAATACCCCCCAAGAAGGAGATCTAGGTGGCAAGGAAAAGTGGAGATAGATATAAGGTTTCATTAAAATATGAAAAACTCTCAAAAATTTGCTTCATTTGCAGAAGATTGGGACACTTAGCTAGGTCTTATTCAATCAAGAATCAAGGGTAGACTTATATGGACTTGCATTGTGAGCTTATAGGGTAAAGGATGGCTTCTAGTCGGGTTTGAAGGAATGTTTGGGGAGGGAAGAGTCTAGATGAAAAGATAATAAGTTTGATTGATCACCCAAGAAACAACCATGCACATCCATTTTACTTGACATTCCATCATCACTTAACACAAACATAAACAACAAACTCACCAAATTCCCTAAAGAAATCTCACCAAAAAAACCATTAACCATAGATACCTCCATTTCTACCTAAACTACCAATGAAAAAGCCATCATAACCTCTCTTACAAAAACTATTTCTTCAATAATACTTCAAAGCCCATTGAAAAAAAAAAAAAAAACAATCACAACTTCTCCTACAAATAATTACATAATTAAGCTACTACCAAAAGATAATGACTTCTACCACACAATGAATAAGAAACCAAAAGATTCTAAACTTATTGTGCCAAAAAAGGTGATTACAACATTAAAGGAGCTAAACTTGAAGAGATTGAGAGAACAGTAGGTCAGTAGGGGTAAGAGATTGAAAATTATGAATTCAGATTTTGACACTAATTGTGAGATGACGTTTGAACTTAGCATGGAGAGTAAGACTGTTGTTTGTGTTCTTAAGAGGAAATATATGAAGTTGGGTAAGTGTATAGTAAGGTTGTTGCAACTAGTCAATCACATGCAATAGGTGTGCTGGTTAACCTAAGAGACGTCTTAAGCTGATAACATGTGGAGGGATGTTGTTAAGAAGAAGCATGGGAGGAAGAACCAACAAACTTGGTATCTCAAGTGCACGTGTATGACAGTAGATCAGACTTAGTGATCATGACTATTCTTAAGTTGTTCTTGATAAACTATCCTTTAATCTTTTGAGAAGAGGTTTCATCAAAGCTTCAATGTTTGTCTCAAGCTTACCAATATTCTAAATAAAGCAAATGAGAAGAGAAGCCTCCTATTTATAAAGTTTGAAAGTTGATATTATTCATCGAATGACTTCAAGATGGACGATTGAGATTGAGCTTTATTACTGAAGCTTATCCTTTACTTTAGCCTTCATGGGCTTAAGCATGGGCTTAGGTTTACTCAAGGGCTTATAATAATTAATAGAAGCCTATTATTACTGTAAATAAGCTTAGAGCATACATAAGCTCCCTCAAGGACCATTAAAGCCAAATGAATACCAAATGAGCTCAAAAAGGCCATTTTCAAGTCTATTTTTCACATGCGAGATAACCAAGTAAGGTCAAGAACAGAAAATCCAGTTTGACAATCCCCATTGTAAGTCTATCAATCCAAATCTCCTTAAGACATCCTTAATCGGGTCAATTTCTAAACTTTACCACTAGCCCAAGATATCAATCTATGGCATTAAATTGGGTTAAAATTTCAATTACCAAAATAGCCCTCTACAGTAAGGAAAGAGGAAGTAAAATTGACATGCATGAAGATGAGGATAACCTTGTCAAAGTCCCTATCACAATGATGACTAAAGATGAATTTATTGGCAGTAGCCGCTGGCCATTAACAGCCACATAAGGGCTACGAAGCTTCTAAGTTGGAATTTTTATGGTTTAAGGCTAACCTTAACAATTCAAAATCGTAATGCCCTAATGAATAAATAGAACCTTAGTTTAGTTTTTTTAATGGAAATAAAAAATAAAACTCAGTTTGCAGACAAAATAAGAAGGAAAATGAGATATTTCAATGGTTTTTATGTTGCCCCAACAGGGAAAGTAGGGGGTATCTCTTTACTAGTCATAAGAGGTGCAGGTTGAAGTACTCGATTCAACAAAAATTTTCATTATAACTAGGGTGCAACGTGCTGATGGAAGACCAATAGGAGTGATTATATGGGTTTATTCCCCAATAGATTTTATGGGAAAGAAAGAGTAATGGAATGAAATGGTCCAACTAGCTTAAATAGTAAAGAGGCCTTGGATGGGTATAAGCGATTTCAATCAAATATTGGAAGAACATGAGAAATGTAGAGGAGGACCTAGAAGGCGTAAGCAAATGGAGGGAATTTAAAGACATGATTTCAAAAGCAATTTTAGAAGATATTGGGTATTACAATAAAAAATTTACATGGCTTAATAAAAGACTTAATGGTGTCCTTGTTAAGGAAAGAATTAATAGAGCATTAATTTCGTATGAATAGCTAGTGAAATTTCCAAGAATGAAAGTTATACACATAGCAACAGTAGAGTTGGATCATATACCTTTGGTGGTGACTTTAGATTAACTTGCAGTAAAAAATATATGAGATTCTTCATATTTGAAAATTTTTGGAGGGGCCTGGAGGGATGTGTAGAAGTTATAAAGAAAAGCCAGTTCCTTATGTGGAAGATGATGCTATGTCACAAGTGATGAAAAATCTTGAAATGTGCAACAAGGAACTGGAGAGATGAAGCAGAAAATTAGTTCCTAATAGTAGAAAATGCATTAAAGAGTTGCAAAACAGGTTACAACAACATTGTTAGGGATAATTTGATTAAAGAAGAACTTATATTAGGTGAGATTGAAGAGTTGTGGGGAAGAGAAGAAAAGTTTTGGCATCAAAGGTTTAAGGTTAATTAGTTGAATTATGAAGATAAAAATACTAAATTTTTTTATAATACTACAATCACAAGATAACACAAAAATACAATCACAAGAATCAAGGACATGCACAATTGATGGAAAGAAGCTAATGAGGAAATTTGAGGTGCCTTTACAGATTTTTTACCCAATTATTCTAGAAGGGAACAGACCGTTATTTATCTAATGTGCTTGAGTAGATTGAGCTAGTGTTTTCTAAAGAGGATAACAACATTCTTTGCATAGATGTGTCAACAAAAGAAATAGAGGATGCGGTTTTTGACATTAGTGCACTCAAGGCACCAGGACTAGATGAATTCCTGGGGGTTTTCTATCATCAGTATTGGGTTGTCATTGGAAATTCAATTGTCTAAGCGATTCAAAGCTTCTTCTCTATAGGTTGATTCCCTAAATCTCTTAATGTAGCTAACTTATTCTTAATTCCTAAAGTTCCCTCCCTTGAATCAATGTCTCATTTTTTACCAATAAGTTGTGTAATGTCCTTTACAAAGTCATATCTAAACTCTTAGTTAAAATACTAAAACTCTTTCTCCAAGAGATTATTTATGAAAACTAGAGTGCTTTTATTTTAGGAAGGCTAATTCAAGATAGTATCTTAGTAGCTCATGAATGTTTCTACTTTTAAAAAAATAAGAAGAGAGGGAAAGATTCTACTTACGCTTTAAAATTGGATGTGAATAAGCCTTACGATCAAGTAGAATGGGACTTTTTGAGAGGAGTTCTTATGAAGTTAGGTTTGACAACAAAACAGATATATTGGTTGATGTGGTGTATCACTTGAGTAGAGTACAACATAATGGTGAATGGGAGAATAATGGGTGATGTAACATCGACTAGGAGCTTGAGGCAAGATGACCCACTATCTCCGTACTATTCATCTTGGTAGTGGATGTATTGTCAAAAGGACTGGTTTTTTTAGTTGAAAGAGGGGTCTTAATATTAAAAGAAAGTGCCCTATGGTGACATCCTTGTTACTTGCTGATGATTCACTCCTTAACTTGATTTAAAGAGATTCTAATGGATTATTATTTTGTATCAAGTCAACAAGTCAATTTTTCAAAATCTAACCTATTCTTTAGTAAAAATGTCTTTAACTAGATTAGAGTGAGGGTAACTCAATACCATGAAGTAGAAGCTACAAAAGACCTCAAGAAATATTTCGGATACAAAATAGAGTAGAAAATATAAGGTTAAAAGTAGAAACTTTTAAGTCTAAGAGGTAGAGAAGTCTTATTAAAGATAGTAGCCTTTGCTATCCCTACATACTCTATGGGTTTTTCAAGTTTCCTATTGGTTAGTATAGTAGTGTCAACAGTCGCATAGCTAATTTTTATTGGGGGTAGTAAAGTGATAAGGGCAAGATTCTTGGCTAAATTGGAGTACTATGAGAAAGCTAAAAGGAAGTAGTCATATGGGCTTTAAAGACTTACACCTATTTAACCTTGCTTTTTTGGCTAAACTAGCTTAAAGAGTAATTGATTCCCTGATGCTTCTTAGGTAAAGGTTCTTAAAGGAATCTCTTTTCTTGATTTAGACTTTTGAGATGCTAAGAAGGGAAGGATAGCGTCATGGAGATGGTCAAGTTTGTTGGAGGGTAGGGATGTGTTATTTAGAGGAGGAATTTAGCAAGTAGGAAATGGTAGAAAGATTAGAATTTGTCAACATAGATAGATATCATCCCTGAAAATTTTCATGCTTTATAAGAAAAGTCAAGGTTTGGATCTAAATCTAACAATAGACAAGATTATAGGCAAGGAAGGTAGGTTTTGGTCACTTAATGGCATCAATAATTTCATTATAAATGAAGAAAAGATGCAATTAGAGAAGTGAGATTACTGGTCCAAGACCAAGAAGATAAATTGGTTTGGCCCTATACATGTTCTGTATGCTCAACAAAGTCCAAATATTTCTTCCTAATTAAAGAAGAACGAGAGATCATGAAGCAAATAGGAAGGGTCTAATAACTTAGCATCTTCATCCCTTTCAATCTTTGAAAAAGAGTGAAAATGGTTATGTATCTTATGTATACAACCTAAAATTAAATATTTTTTGTGTGGAGCTTTTCAAGACTCCTCACTAGTGTATTCAAACCTGTTGAAGAGGAATGTAATCCCTAGAAATGCACATGCAATTTGTAGAGTAAGAGAAACCTTAGAGTATGTCCTATTTTTATGTCCTTGAACAAAGTTAGTGTGGTTTAGGGCATTAGGGATCCATATCAATAAAGGGTCTAAGGAAAAGTTTATATCTTAGTTTAGAAACCTCATAGAACATGCAAGTGGTATATCTAAATTAAAGAGCGCAATAGGCGGCAAAATTGCTAGACTCTGTAGACAATTTGCAAATTGAGATGTAGAGTGATTTATGAGAAGGAAAATGTAAATCGGGAGGAGGTGGTGCATTTGGTAAGAATTCATGAAAAAGAATGTATGGATTTAAGGAGGAAAGAGGTGGTCACAAGAGAAAAGAAGGAAACAGAAGTGAAAGATAGCTAAATGGCACCAAAAGGTTCCATGGTAAAGATAAATGTGGATGGTGCTTTTAGTATGCATAACTGATTGTAGCTATGGCAAGCGTTCCTAAACATTTAGACGAAAGAATTTTTACAGGCTTTCCTATGGAAGTGGAAGCCTTAGACATAAAAACAATAAAATATTTAGCTATTTGAGAAGCAGTGAAGATGATAAAAAAATCAAGCATGGACTCAAATGATTACAGAATTGGATGTAGTCAATTGAGAGGACTCCATTAACAAAAAAAAAAAAAAAAATAGTTTGTGGGCTGGGCCTACTGGCCCATAACATCTGTAATCATTAATGAACATAGTACTATAATAGGATGTTCACTAATTGTTATCTTAAGGAAAATAAATACAGTCACAAATTGGGTTGCTAACTTAACAAGAAGGAGGAGGAGGAGGATGTGTCCAAGCAATTAGTGACTCTACCCCCCCATTCACCCATCAACAGTTGCTCATTCTAGATTATGCTTCTGGTTATATTGACTCAATTGTGAACTCATCTCATATACTAGAATTTGGTTAATCAATGGAATCCTTTTATTCGTGCAAAAAAAAAAAAAAAACAAACAAACAAAAAAGAAAAACAACAACAACCAAATTGCTACCGTTCCCCAACCAAATCCATTCCCATTTAATGGTAGGAAAAAAAGGAATCAAACCAAACTAATCTACAAACTGAACTAAATCAAGTTAAATATATAGTTTTTCTTATAATTTGGTTTAAAAATTTTCCAATCCAAACCAAACAAAAAATTTATGATTGATTTAAAAGAATAAACTAAATCAATCCATAAAACCAAACCAAATCATTTTATTAAAAAAAAATTACTTCAACTAAAAGGTGTTTTTTATTATAATATAGCACTTAAACGAATTTTTTATACATTTATTGAAATATATATGTATTAAACTTTTAATTGCCATAATGTATAAATTATATTTATAGTTTGACTTAAAGTTTGTCTTATATGTTATTTTTATAAATAAAATTACCTTTTTATTTAAAATTTTTTTGTTACATGAATATTAATTTTATTAACTTGTATTATGATAATACTTATTATTTTAAAATAATTCAACACTTTTTACATAAGATTATAAGTTTTGCAAATATATATTTTTAAACTATAAGATATGGTTTAATCCATAAAATAAATAGAATTAAATCAAAATTTTATAGTTTAAAAAAACTTTTAATCCAAACCGTACAGTTTAATTCAAAGTTATTAAAATCTAAACTATATCTTGATAGACAGCCTGTCATTGCCTTCTCTATCTTTTTTTTTTTTTTTTTGTTCCCTAATTTAATATGCTATTTAGAAAAGACAAATATATCCTGCCGTTCTTGCAGCTTTGCATTCATGAAGGGTTCAGAAATGGAGAGATTCATGGCTATGGGTATTATCATGTTGGTGTTAGGGATGATGAGTCCAGTCGTCCATGGTGCAATTTGTAAAAATTTAATGAAAAAGATTTTTGTGATCAACGATCATGGCCCATACATAGGCATCGTGGTACCCAACACATCTGAGATGGACCCTCTTCTCCAATCTTCTAGCTTTCAATCAAACAAATATTGTTCCTTACTTGGATGTTCTAGGTGAATCCATTCTACATGAACTTGATGTTCCAATTTTACATAAAAAAGTAACTTCGTTCTTTAACTTTTGGTGAACGTCAATTTTAATCCAAACACGTAGTTTCCTTTTGGGAAGCTCTATATTTTATTTAAAGTTGGAGGAACCACATCTTTCCTATTTGAGTGGGGTATTAGTACTTATATCATATAGGTTACTAGGATCTTGTAGGAACAAAAAATAAAGATTTATATACAAAATTTTTCAAAAGTTAATACGCAAAAGGAAAAAAATATTGTTATTTTTTAAAATAATCCCAAGTTTTTGAAAATGTGATTTTATATTGATATAAATTGAGGTTTTGAATAACCGATTTTAGGTTTTAAAATAATCACATGCAGCATCTTTTTTCGTTTGCAAAATAAACAAGCAAAACAACTCCTTTTAATGCAAAACTTGCACATGTTGGAAATAAAAAACCCACATCTCCTCATTACACTACACACATCTCACCCACTGCACTACAACAAATTTTAAGTAAGTTTGAAATTGGATTTTAAAAAAGTAATTTTTTATTTTAAGCGGATTTTATATGAAAATTCATAAATTCACTTTTTTAAAAGCCGGTTTTAGTTTATTTCAAAATCTCAAGTTGAAAAATCAATTTTAAGTAAGGTATTTATCGGTTTATTTTTTAAAAAAACCCTATTTTTAGTATTTTTTAAAATTACATTATTAATTTCCTTTTTTCAAAGTTAATAATCGAGCCTATTTTTTGTTTTTAGTAGCAAAACTGCATTATAACATATCATGAAGTATCTTCTTAATCTTACCATTCAACTGCATGTGATTTTAATTTTAATTTCTTTTTAACAACAGGGAAAAGATTTAGATTTGGACAAGTGGAAAATAAGGTCATTATTGTAATCTCAGGAATGGGTACCGTATGTGAACAATTCTATTATCATCACTTTTTTCTTTTTTTTTTCTTGTGCTTTTTGTTTTCATTTTTTTTTTTTTCTCTTTAAAATTATCTGATTCAACTTTTTTGTAATTATGAGAATAAAAAGCACAAGTTTCATATATTAATAACCATTTGCTATTATTTTTTTATACTTCCTTTCTGGTTTAAAAGATTAATGCAGGCACAACAACCGATTTATTGTTAGCTCAATTTAGAGTGAAAGGTGTATTGCACTATGGGATTGCAGGAAATGCAAATTCTCAACTACAAATTGGAGACGTCACTATCCCTAAGTACTGGGCTCATTCTGGGCTTTGGGTTTGGCGGGTGCATGGCACTGCTAACTTACGTCTAGCACCAACGATTTTTTATTTAAATAAAAAAAAAAGTCCCCTTTTCCACAAGTTCATCAATAGAAAATAAAAATTTTGGAACTTACATTCAATATTGTCCAACTTTATCACTGATCATAAGAATCTGAAATATACCTTTCCCACGCGGTTCGATACCTAAAAATAATTTATTCTTCATATTCAATTATACTTCATCTTCTCTGTTAATTAATGCATAACAGAGATACGGCGATGGCCAGAGGATGAATTACCCCTAGAGTCTAGCGATGACTTCATTAGGACAATTGGACAATTGGCATTCTCTGACTACAACAATGTGACAAAGACAAGTGGATCAGGGACGGTCGAAAACTTTCTTAACAGAGTATGGTACCAAGAAGAGGAGGTCTTTCCGGTCGATGGTCCTCCCGAAGTTAGACAATGCGCCTTCTGGGTTCCAGTAGACAATGATTACTATGCTATATCAAACAATTTAATGGTAATTCTACAAAATTTCACTGGTATCTTTTGTTTTTTTTTTTTTTGTTTTTTTTTTTAAATTATGCAGGTATATGCTAGAAGCCGCATACTCGTTAAGATAACCTCATACTAGTCAATTTCTTGTATGATAAGTAAATATGCCGTATTCTATCTAAGAAAATACTGATTTTGCCCGACGAAAAAAATAAATAAACTACATCATAAAAATTATTAGAAAAAGCTTGTCTGAAGTGAATATTTTAGAATATTTATAAAGCGTTAGCGATTAAATTATAAGACGTTAAGAAAAAGTCATTTGAGTCAAGATTGTGAAATTGAAATTATTTACTTTTGGTGTTTATTGTTTATAATGCGAACAGATTGTTGATCTATGCACGATTTAAGTTTGGATAGATGTGTGAACTCAACTTGTTTACCAAGAGCATCAAAAGTGTGGATAGTAAAGAGCGACTTAGTGCCAATTAGGAGGGAAAAAAACAAACCACGAATCGAACTTTGAATTGAATCGAATCTAATAAAAAATTTAGTTTTTTTACGTACTGTTTGGTTTATGATTCAGTTTAATTATATATAAACGGTTTACGATTCGGTTTGGTTCGATTCGAAAGAGCAAATCGAATAAAACCGTTTAGTTAAATAAAAAAATTATACAATTATTTTATACTTTTTATATTTTTTTCATCAGTTTTCATAAAATTCATTAAATTTCTCATATTTCGTTATTCTTTATCATAATTTTGTATCAATTATTAAAATTAAATTAAATAAATTCCATTTAAAATTTCATATTTATTGAAGATATAAATATTTAGTGAAAATTTGATACAAACAGTTTAAATCGTAAACTGAATTAGTTTTAATTAGATTCGAAAAATTTATAAACCGAACCATATGGTTAGGTTCGATTTAAAAAAAATACTGAATCATTATATTAAATTTGATTCAATAAGGAAAAGCAAACCATATCAAACAGAACTACACTCATCTCTAGTGCCAACATATATTTAGATAACAAAGCTTACCAAGAGTTTCTCCACTCTAAATTCAATGCAACTCCCATAGACATGGAAAGTGCCGTAGTTACCTTAATATGCTCCCAACTAAAGATTCCTTTCATTGCATTTAGGTCTTTGTTTGATTTAGTTGGTGGGGGCACTAGTCTCTCCAGTGAAGCCTCTACCTTTTACTCTTTGGCTACTCAGAATGCTACTGATGTTCTTATTGGATTTATGCTACTTTTGAGCTAATGATGATTCATTGTATCGTGGTTTTTGTTTATGCCTCAAAGTATTTTGGTACTTTTTTTTTCAAAGGGTAATTGGTGCCTTTCCCAAGGAGAAAAATTGTACCATGTATTTATATCTCTCAAATGGAAACACTAAGAATCACATTAGGGGTTTGATGTGCAATCTAAGGTAGCATTTATTTTATGATTTTTAATTTCAAAGAAGTCAGCAAGAAAAAATCCATCATTCATATTTGGTACGTTAATGTAATTCTGGCTCTCAATAAGACTCTCTAATTATTACGCCGGATAAATTTCAAGAATTTTATCTCTTACATTTAGTGGTAAAAAATATTAGGACATTAATGAAAATCTTCTAACCAACCTAAAGTAATATTTGTTTTCTATGATCCTTGTATCACCACCATAGACATCATCACCACTATTATCATTGCCACTACCATCAATGTTACTACCAACATTAACACAATAACAGTGCCAAGTCATCATCTTCATCACCAAATTATTACTACTATGCCATAACCATTGCTTACACTAGCACTACTTTTTCCACCATTATTAGGGAAAATTATGTATTAGAAGATAAATAGTTGTAGTTGAATTTACATAGAAAATGTAACTTTTTAGTAATTTAAAAAGAGAATTAAAACTTTTTATTAGTTCAAATACAATTCAATGTTATGTCGTTAAATCATTATGGCTTGGCATGTTAAATATACAAAACATTCATCCCATAACATATAATTTTCATCTATCTATTCGAACGTAACATCATTTTCTATTTGCATTACTTTAATAATGTTAATCTTCTATTTGCACTAATTTAATAATGCCTTCATCCTCTATCTATATAACTTTAATAACATTAATTCTCTATTTGAACTATTAGAAATTTCCATTGTTTATTTGACTTATAACCCTAAACGTTCACCATTTGGAATGTAATTTTTCCTTATTGTTTCTACCTTAAAAACCTTATACACCGCACCTACTACCATTATCATTACACTATATCACAACCACTACCTCTACAACTTCACCACTATAACTATAATAGTAGTTAGTATTATTGAAAATTTAATACCTCCAGTATGCTACACCAATATTGCCAATGCCTTGTACACATAACTCGATTCCATAATGACTATTATTGCTACTAAGGGACCAATGCACACCACTATTACCACAATAGTTTACCAAGGAGACAATGCATAAAAAACATTAGTAGCATTATAGAACTATCATCCATCTAATGGTAATTTTTTGTCTTAATTAAGTAATCAAGAGGAAGGTGAATTCATTATTTATATAAAACTTTGAACTTTTTTAAAATACTTCCCCTCATATTGATCAAAGATATATGATGAAATTAAACAAATTATGCACATAAATTAATTAACAATTAAAATAAAAAGATTAAGGAGAAGATAATTAGACTCAAAACTTAAAATGGTTTAGCCTTGTAAGTATATCTACTCTTCAACCTCCCCTTTTGGGAATCCGGTCATCCATACAAGTTGTTCAACTAATCTAATCAATATAAGAGAGTTGTACAAGTATAGCTTCTCAACTACAAATCAAACTCCTCTATGTTATGGCTAACCACTAGCTTTCACAAACTATAGTGGCCAACTCTCAATTATCTCAAAGTAAGAAGTCAACAATGAGGAAAGAATAGCTAAATATCCTCAAAATAGCGCTTAGAAACTTCTAAGTTTCTCGAAGAATCTTCTAAGTACAATCTAAAACTAATGTTAGCACAAATGAAGAATTTGTAGACAAAATTCAAATGACTCTTCTAATTTTTCTTTGTGTTTATTGTTGCTCTTCCATATCTTATTTTTATAGATTGATGTTAATTTTCAACAATCAAGTGTATGTTGGACTTTTTGAAATTGAATGTTGGTAAGATAAAGTGACGAGTCTTTCCAAAAATATCTCTTCATAGCTATTGTGTCTTCAAAAAATCTAGCTTCTTTAAAATTTGAACTTGAATAAAATTGATAAATTTTCATTTTATATAAGATCTTCTTAAGTGAAAATCTAAATCTTTCTAAATAAATTCTTTATAAATCTTGGACAAAGTAGAATTCAAAAATTATTCAAAATTATCTTCTAATGTTCTAACTTAATAAGATACTTCAACTTCCAACAATTTAGAATTATCCTTATCTTCAAAGAATTTCTCTTACTATTCTTCTTTGAATTACATGATGCTTCAAAGATATTTAGGAAAAGTAAAAAAAAAAAAAAAGTCTTCAACGTTTACCTCTTTCTTTGTTTCAATCCTTATGTTTCTATTTTATTTTTTTATTTCAGTTGTCAAGTTTTAAAATTTTGACCAAAAAGTCCTTCCATTACTTCCATTAACCTTTTCCATTAGTGAGGATACGTAGTGACACTTGATTGGTTCAGTTGTAATTTTTAAATAAAAAATATTACAATATAAAAAAAATAAAAAAATATAGAAAAATAAAAAAAATATGAAAATTAATTTTAAAAATAAAAAAGTTTCAAAGGAAAATTTTGAAAAATTGAAAAAAAAAATACATAATTATATACATATACACTTATATATATACCATAATGTATATATCTACGTTTATATATATAATTATATATATAAATTAGAAAAATAAAAGAAAGGAAAAGGAGGAAAATATTAAAAAAAAAATAGATATTTGGCTACATAAGGGGTAGCCGACAGTCATTGACAGGGGGTCATACAACCCCTTAGAGGTGGCTCGATTTTAAGCACCCATTCACACGACCCCCTAAGGTAATGGATGGCTACCTATGATTTCCCCATTCAAAATAAATAAATAAATAAATAAAAATAAAGGAATACCCAATCGAGTCACTCAAACAGCTTAAGTATTATACCAATTTCTTTCTTTTTTATTTTTTTTTAATAGGCGACCGTAGGTAGCCACCTACCACCTTAAGGGGATTTCAACTTTAGTCCTTTAGCTGGCTGAAATCTAGCCAACGAAGGCAGGGATGGCCGACGACTACAACCCCCAACCCCTTAGAAACCAATCTAGTGTCGCCATGTGAAATAACGAAAGGACTTTTTTCATAAAAATTTAAAACGTTAAAGATTGAAATGAGAAAATGAAAGGATAAGGACCAAAATAGAAGAAGAGATAAATATTGAGGGCTTTTTTGTATATTTTTTGCAAAACATTTTTTACTTTTCTAGAAAAGTTCCACATTTTCCAATTGAATAAAATCCCATATATTTTGGCTTCTACGTTGTAAATTGTCATCTATAAATGACTTGCTAAAATTTCGCAGTGGAATATAATCAAATATATCATTCAAATACACTTGACTGCTGAAGTAGGGCTTTAACCTATGAAAGAATTAAGTTGTGATTTTCCTCACTCCGCCTAACATGGCTCTAATGCTCATGAACATTTCAAGCTAACCCTTTAACTTTCCAAGTTGAGCTTTTAACTTTTGATATTTCTTTTCTATCCTTTAATGAAGTTTGAATTTCTAAGTACAACTTTTTATGTTTTCTTATCAGACATTTTTCCAATTCTTATAACTTTCTCTCTTTACTAATACACCTTCTATGTTCCTTATATTCCTTGATTGTTGCCTAACTACCTTCTAAGTTACCTTATAGCTTATTCATATTTCTTCAATCACCGTCTAAGTAACTTTCTATGTTGTCCATATTGCTTTATAGATCTTTTAGGTTACATTCTATGTTTTTTATCACACTTAATAAATACATTAGTAAATTTCATACAATGTTTATTATCATCAAATAAAGCATTCTTTAGAGAACCAACAAGGAATGGTGGTAGCATCAATAGTTGGCAAGATGGGATGAAAGGGGAAAACTATCGTAAAAATAAATCCACAATAATAGAAGTAGTATAACTATTAAAATTGCATAGTATCCATGCATAACAAACAATATACAACAAAAATAAAATAAAATATTATGCTATACTTAGCATATGAAACATGATTCAAGAGACTTTATTGTACTATTCTTCTCATATTATGTTGGTGCAATTTTTCTTGTCTTGTTTTGTCTTAGAAACCAAATGCTACCTAAAGACCCATTTTGTTTTGCAAATTAACATTGGATAGGGATTAGATAACATTAGATCATACAGTATGTAATAGAGGGTTATGCTTATGCCTCATCCATTTTGCCTAGCATTATTTTTTCTTGTCATATGTTTCTTATAGAAAGCACATTATGTGACAACTCAAAATTGAGTTCCAATTTGATTAGGCTCATTTAAGTTTGACTTCTCTAAAACATTTTCTTCTTCTTCTTCTTCTAATAATAATAATAATAATAACAATATTCAAGCTTAAGTTGAACTCAACCTATATTTAAATGTAACTTGAGTTCAAAGCTCATAAGCTACTTGAGCTAAATATTATAAAACTCGAGTTAAACTCGATAGGTTACTTAAATTGCTTGAAGCTTAAGTTTGATTGGTCTAATAATGAAATAAATTTGAGTAAATATTAAGCTAAAATTGTGTACCTTATTAATAGGTTTGGACAATTTGTAATCTAAATAGATGTGGTAAACTATGTAAGTAATTTTTATAATTATATGATAAAACAATTTTTATCAAATAATTCCTAAATCTTTAAATTTCTTGATTTTCACACAATCATATACAAATAATATTACGTACCTTTTTCCATAATTGTTTCTTGAATTTGGAAATATAAAGTGCACTTTAGTTTCTTCAATATACCTTATCTTTCCAATCCAACCTTATTTCTCCAAAGGTAGGAATTCTCTTCCTTAAGAATTCTCTTCCTTAAACCTTTTAATTTATGATAAATTTGTAAGATATAAAAGGTAAAAGTAAAATTTAATGTTGTACTACTTATATAAAAGGGTAGGAAGAGGACAATACATCTACATGAAATATTAAGCGATGTCTCCCAAGACATCTCATTTCGAAAAGTTATAATACTTAAGTTAATGCCATGACCCTTCTTAATGAAAAGTCACATATTAGGCATAATTTCTTACATTCGCCCACTTCACCCATATATGTTATTTAATAACTTAGAATAAATATAATATGCACAATAAAGTTATACTAAGTTTTCTTTACTTTGACTATACCATAATATCATATTATATTTAAGTTAAAAATTAATTAGAGTTATTACGATTGTACATCATTATAGCAACACAGTCCCTTCCATGTACTATATAATTGATTTCTAAATTAGTTATAGTTTAAGGAAGAGATAAATGAAGGTCTAACCTTAAATGTCTTTATAATAGAAGATTTCTATTAACATAATTCTAACTCAATCATATATAACATATAGAAAACAGGAAATTTCAAAAACACATTAATTGAGCTTAAGAGTGCCATACAAGTAAAATATAACATTGCCCATTCAAGACATCCTATAATGTCCATTCTTTCAATATGCTCTCTAAATACATTAAGCAATAATCCTTTTGTTAATGGATCTGCAACCATCAGTTTTGTGCTAATATGTGATACCCTTTATTTATAAACTTCTTTATTGACGAAGTATTTGATTTCCATATGTTTAGCACCTATTGTATACTTGTCATTCTTTGAAAAGAAGACTATTTTGAGGTTATCACAATAAGTTTTTAGTAGCCTACTAATAGTGTTGATAGCCTAAAGCCCTAAAATAAAGTTCCGCAACCATAAGCCATGAATTGCAATCTCGAAGAAAGCCATAAATTCTACTTCCATAGTTGATGCAGCAATGATGGACTGTTTCACACTTTTCCATGAGATTTCCCCTTCTACTAATATGAATATATAACCATAGGTGGATTTTCTTGTATTAACACATCTAGCAAAATCTAAAATTGAATAATCAATCACCTCTAACTGATTGGACCTTCTATGAGTGAGCATGTGGTCTTTCATTCCTTACAAGTATCTTAAGACTTTCTTGGTAGCTTTCCAATAATCTAAGCTTAGATTACTTTGATATTTGCCTAACATCCCAACACTAAAACTAATATTAGGTTTAGTTCAAGTTTGAAGGTACATCAAACTCTTGAAAACATATGCATAAGGAATTCTTGCCATTGTTATCGTTTTAACTCATGCTTTCGACATTACAAACTGCCAAAATTATCTCCTTTGTGAATTGGAACTATTCCTACTGAACACTTACCCATCTTAATCTTTTAAGAACTTTATTAATATATGCTTTTCGAGGTAGGTCAAACAATCCATGTGATCTGTCACAGAATATTTCAATTCATATGACATATGTTACCTCTCCCATATCCTTCATCTCAAAGCTCTTAAAAAGATAATTCTTGGTTTTACATAATAAACTAAGATCATTAGTAGCAATTAAAATATCATCAAAATATAGAACTAAAAGGACAAACTTGCTCCCAGTATTCTTCATATATAGACACTGATCAATGATGCTTTCTTTAAAATCATAAGAAGTTATGGTATTATTAAATTTAAGATACCATTGGCGAGAAGCTTGTTTGAGTCCATATATTAACTTTTTAAGTTTATATACCATATGTTCCTTTCCTTCAATTAAAAATCCTTCAAAGCGGTCCATATAAATCTCTTCATCCAAATCCCCATTGAGAAAGGCAATGTTAATGTCCATTTGGTATAACTCCAAATCATAATGTGCCATAAAGCCAAAATGATCTTAAGTGAGTCTTTCTATGAGATTGGTGAAAAAGTCTTTTTGTAATCAATGCTACCTTTCTAAGTAAAACCTTTGGCAACAAGTCTAACTTTATATCACTCAACATTGTCATTTGAGTTCGCTTTATCTTAAAGATACATTTATAGCCAACTCTTTTACATCCTTTAGGAATTCAATAAGGTCTTAAACTTGATTTTGATCCATAGATTTTAATTTTTCTTTCATAGCATTTACCCACTTAATGGAATCACTACATTCCATGGCTTGTGAAAATGAAACCAAATCATTATGAATTCTTATATCAAGTTATGACCCTTGTAGATAAACTACATAATCATTACAAATAGCAGACTTTCTCTCTCTTTGACATCTCCTTAATGCTATTTCTTGTAGTTCTTCTATTATAGGAGTATCATTTACAACTTTATGATGTGTTTGATCAATTACTTCTTATTCTTCACTTTAGTGAAGTTTTACAATATTAGGATTAATGGTTTTAGAAGTTAATGCTATAGGAACTTATACCTTAACTTCTTTAATGCACACATCACGCTGTTCTTTACTTCCATTAGTTTCACCATTTTTTATGAACTTAACATTTTTAGTTTTAACAATTCTTATACTATGAATCGGATAATAAGACCTAAATCCCTTTGACCTTTTGGGATATCTTATAAAGAAACCACCAATCGTTCTAAAATCCAATTTCTTTTCATATGGATTATAAATCCTTATTTCTACAAGATAATCCCAAACATGTAGATGTATTAAATTAGGTTTCCTTCCAGTCCATAGTTCAAAGGGTTCTTTAGAATTATCTTACTAGAAACCCTGTTTAATAAATATATTGTAGTTTTCAATGCATAAACTTACATAGATATTAGTAAAGATGAATGGCTTAATATACTCTTAACCATATCTAATAATGTATGATTATGTCTTTCCACAACACCAATTTATTTTAGTGTACCTAGCATAGTGTATTAAGCACATATGCTACATTTTAAGAAATTTAGCAAATGGATCTGGACATTGTCCTGATTTATCATACCTTCCATAGTATTCACCACCTCTCTCTGATCTAACAATTTTCACTTTTTTATCTAGTTGTCTCTCAACTTCATTAATATATACGTTAAGGGAATTTATTGATTGAGAATTTTCATGCAAAAGATAAACACAAGTGTAACGTGAATAATCATAAATAAAGGTGATAAAGTACTTTTCTCTATTGAAAGATGAAGCATTTAAAGGTTCACATTTGTCAATGTGTATAATTTCAATAAGTTGTGTTCTTCTTATGGCTCATTTCTTAATGTGTTTGGTTTATTTTCCTTTAATACAATCAATACATATGCTAAGGCCCATAAAATCTAAGAAGGAAGAATTTCATTCTTTACCAATCCTTGCAACCTTTATTTAGATATGTGACCTAACTATTTATGCCGCAAATAAGTAGAGTTATTAGTAAACAAA
This sequence comes from Lumnitzera littorea, assembly GCA_024138015.1. Classification (NCBI taxonomy): domain Eukaryota; kingdom Viridiplantae; phylum Streptophyta; class Magnoliopsida; order Myrtales; family Combretaceae; genus Lumnitzera; species Lumnitzera littorea. The sequence continues at coordinate 76,665,071 of JAMXBB010000007.1, forward strand.
CTATGTTTAATTCTAATATTACAATGCTAGGTTATTAAGGCCTCAATAAAAACATCATCAAACTTAAATTTATAAAGACCATCATATAAACTAAACCATAAAGTCTATTATCCTTATGTAAACTGAAATATTCAAATCTAAACTTAAAAGAATATCCAAATAGATCAAGTTTTAACTGGGAAACTAAATTACAAAAAAATGTAGGAACATAAAATATTTGAAACATTTCTAATTGGTCTAGTAAGATTAGTAAACTATAGACTATGTTGTGTGACTTAAATGAAGTTCTATATAGTGAAAAAAAGTAGATTGAGGCATGCACTACTCCAGTCTAAGAAGCTGCCGAGGTAACCAACTGACATGCCAAGTCGACCCCTTCGTACTACACCAGTCTAAGCATTGAATCAAGATATAACCAACCTCACTAATGCCAAGGCTAAGCTGATGGTTGTCAAGAGCCAATCACCCAAGATTGACCCAAAGAAAAGAGTCACCCCTGAACCAAGTCCTGTCCAATCCCAACTGTCCAGCTATCGAACTATCGACACCAACCTAACCTGATCAGGACTTGCCCCTACTTGATTAGTGGTATCATTAAGACTACAAAATGAGCATATAACGCATGTACTACCTTTTTCTAACATTTGTATTGTCTTTTCTATCAATTGATATTCTTTTACATGATTACATTGATACCTTTATAAATTATTTCCTTTTTCCTTAAGTAGTAAGAATCCTTTTTTGTAATTTACTATAACTTAGGATTTATCTTAATTAGGTACTATAAATACTTATATATTGCAATGGTCGTAATAGTGAATAAATTTTTGAAATTTTTAGACATACTATCATGAGCTAAGTGTCTCGCTACTTACTCTTGAGTTACTCTTATTTAGCCTATTGAGCGTGAACTAGTAGCGACCTTCGACTACACTTGTACATCATATCAAGTATAACCCGAGCTCGTATGAGGTGTTGTGCATCATATCCATCATCAATGTATGAACCCCTCCTACTCAACCTACGACTATCATTTACCTTTCAGACCATCTCAAGGTTCAGACTTACCCCCTTAATTTGCGCGATACAAGACGTCATGTGTTCATTTATGTTAGATCATATCATCCTAATATTAGGGCTTGATTACATTCAAAGCTAATCTCTATTATTCTATTTTATGAGTAATTTGATATTGCTTTTGTGTATCCGAAGTTCTATTAAAAACATAGGAGTTTGGTAAGTGAATAGTATTGAAGACTTTTGGTACTCTATTTTCCCCTATTTCTCATATGTAAAACAAAGTGTGGTTATTTATTTGTTGTGTAATTGTCTTGGTGTTGGGGGTATTTATTATTATTCTGTTGTTGTTATTTACGAAAAGAACTTTGAGTAGTATTTTAAACATCAATTTTATAGGGTAATCAACAATGGTAGATTTTAATGTTCAAGGGACTTTGGGAAATCAAGAAAGTAGTACTCAAAATAGCTAAGGGCAAGAAAGAAGCTTCATACCTCAGTTAGTAGGTGACCGATTTGATAGGCTCATCAACTTAATAGCTAGTTTGGTAAATGTTATCCAAGAAGATAGACAAAAGCTAAAAACAGCCCAATTAGAGTACTTGAGTAGCAAGAGTGAGGCCATGGTCAGTTTAGCTGAGTTAATGCCCCAACTCAACCTCCCTAAGCTAAAGGAATGGGTAAGATTGCTAAGCATAGGCTAACACTTAAAGAAATCAAAGAAGAAGTGGAATAGGACAATGAAGTAAAAGAGTACTATGAGCATGAAGAGAGGAATGTCTAAGCCCCTAGAGTTAAAGAGTTAAGGATGCATTTTCCAAGCTTTTCTAGAAGTGGTGATGCCAAGGACTACTTAGAGTGGGTAGATAAGATTGAGAATCAATTTGAATGTCATGAAGTATTTAATAATACAAATGTTAGACTTGTTGTGTTGGAGTTTACTAGTTATGCCACCCTGTAGTGGAAAAACTTTTAAGCTGCCCAAAGAAGAGAAAGAGAGCAAGAAATTAAGAATTAGGATGAAATGAAGAGGGTCATGAGGAGGAGGTCTGTACCGAGCTACTATCTACAGGATGCCTTCAAAAGATTACAGGAGCTGAGGCAAAGAGGATTGACTGTTGAAGCTTATGTTAAGGAATCTTAGATGTTAGTGATCCAATGCGAAGTCAGTAAGCTAGAAGATCAAACTACATCTCGATTCATTGGTAAGTTGAAGTATAAGATCAGAGATATCCTAGAAACCATAGATATTAGGTCACTTGACAATGCAATTTAAGCCTCCTAAAGGATAGAAAGGTGCTAAATAGGAAGGTTCTGACCACTTGTCAACCGACCTAGCAATAACCGATCTATTCCAAGTAAACTAGTGTGAATGAAACCAAGTAAGGTTATAGAGACCCAACTTACTCAGACTACCCAAGCAGAGGAAAATGAAGTCTCGAGGAAGTTTGAGTAAGGCTAGAGTTTAGATAAGAAGATGAGTGAGATCAAGTGTTTCCAATACTAAGGATTTGGACATATAGCCGCTTAGTATCTGAATAGAAGAACTATGGTGATTTGAGACGAGGTGCCTATTGTTAAAGTAGACAATATAACAAAGAAGCAAAGGAGCTGAAAGAGGATAGAGGAACCGAGCTATCCGAGGAGGAAGTTATCTACAGCAAGGAAGGCAACTTTATGCTGAGCACTATAGTGTTGAGAAGGACAATGAGTATCAGTCCTGTACCCAAGGATGAATAGAGGGAAAATCTCTTCCATATCGAATGTATAGTGAATAAGTCACTGTATGCCCTGATTATTTACAATGGGACCTACACCAATGCAACCTCTACATTTATGGTGTAGCAATTGAAATTACTGACCAAGCCCTACCCAAAACCTTATAAGCTACATTAGAATTAGTGAAAAAGGAGACCTATAAGTAAACAAATAGGTGTCTATGTTGATCTACATTGGCAATTATCGAGATGAAGTGCTCTTTGATATGTTACTCATGGGTGCATCCTACATTCTACTTAGATGACTATAGATGTTCAATTAAGCTATAATATATGATGGAAGGAAGAATAAATGTTCCCTAAAGTATGAAGGCAAGAGGGTGAACTTAAGTTTTATGACTACCAAGCGCATAAAGGTCTTGGAAACCTAACTGAGCTGAACCTTAAAGAAAGAGCCTTTTATGATGACTCAAATTGAGCTATCAAAAGAGTTAGCGCTTGAAGGACTAACCTTTCTGCTAATCTGAAGAACGTTGGAGATGAGGACTAAGCAGGGGGAGCAACCCACCAAGGTGAAAGTATTATTGGAAGAGTTCACCAATCTGTTCCTAGGTGAATTACCTGAAGGTTTGCCTCCCATCCAAGGCATCAAACATGCAATTGACTTACAACTAGGAGCTACATTACCAAATAAGCCTACCTATAGGTTAAACCCTAAACAAGCTACCAAGCTGTAGAAGCAAGTAGATGAGTTAATGAAGAAGGGGTATGTGCATGAGTCCCTTAGGCCCTATGCTGTACTAACCTTGTTGGTGCCAAAGAAAGATGGGTTTTGGAGAATGTATGTAGATAGCCGAGCAATCAATCGAATCACCATCAAGTATAGGTATCCTATACCAAGACTTAATGACATGCTAAATGAGTGAAGCAAAGCAAGACTTTCCTCTAAGATTGACCTCAAATTGAGATACCATTAGATCCAAATGTGTGATGGTAATGAGTGAAAGACTGCATTCAAAACACGCCATAGATTATATAAAGGGCTTGTAATGCCATTTGGACTATCTAACACGTTGAGCACATTTATGCGCTTAATGAATCATGTGCTCTGAGAACTAATAGGGAAGTTTCTCATGGTTTATTTTGATGACATCTTGGTACACAGTCTTAACCTAGAAAGTCACCAAGAGCATCTCTGAAGAGTTTTTGCAAAACTCTAAGCTAAACAACTTTACACCAATTTGAAGAAGTGCAATTTTTGTCAATCTAAAGTGATATTCTTGGGATTTGTCGTAAGTAGTGGTAGCATATAAGTTGATGAAGAGAAGATTAAAGTGATCACCGAATGGCTAATGCTGACTACTTCAACCGAAGTAAGGAGTTTCCATGACTTGGCATTATTCTATCGCAAGTTCATAAGGAATTTTAGTATAATTGTGGCCCTAGTCATCAAAATCTCAAAAAAGAATGTTGAATTCAGATGGAGAGAGAAGGAGCAAAGGAGTTTTGAGGAAGTAAAGAAAAAGCTTACTACAACCCCTATCTTAGCTCTACTAAGCTTTGACAAAGTGTTTGAAGTAAAGTATGATGCATCTGAACTAAGCATAGGTGTCGTGCTAAAGCAAGAAGGCCAACCTACTACTTACTTTAGCGAAAAACTTCGAGAAACTACACTCAACTATTCTATCTATGATAAGGAGTTTTACTCGTTAATTCAAGCCTTAATAGTATGGTAGCATTATCTATTACTTAAGGAAACTATGATCTATACCGATTATGAATCCTTGAGATATCTAAAGAGCCAACCTAAGTTGTCCTGAAGATAAGTCAAATGGGTCAACTTCATGGAAGGTTTTTCTTATATTGTAAAATATAAGAATGGAAAGAACAATGTAGTAGTCAACGCCCTATTGAGATGACATTCTCTCCTAACCGAATTGCAGACCAGGTTGCTTAGCTTTTTAACAATAGAGAATTTGTGTGCTAAGGATCCATACTTTGGCCCCATATATGCCAAATACAAAGAAAGATGAGCACTAAATGATTATCACAAGGAGGACAAATGCTTATTCAGGAAAAGGAGGCTATGTATCCCAACATATTCTATAAGAGAATTACTACTACGTGAGGTACATAGAGGAGGATTGACAAGACACTTTAGCTAGCACTAAACCCATGAGGTACTATCTTTAAGATTCTTTTGGCCTAGGATGATGAGACATGTCCAATTTGTGTTAGAAAGGTATACAACCTATTGAAGAGCAAAGAGCAAAGCCGAGCAAGGATACCATTTACCCTTACCCATCCCGACTAAACCATGGTTCGAGTTGAGTATGGATTTCATATTAAGATTATCGAAGACGTCTCAAAGGAAGGACTCCATCATGGTGGTCGTGAATCGATTTAGCAAGATGACACATTTTGTACCTTGTTTCAAAACTAACAATGCTCCAACTATCTCTTTTCTTTCCTTGGAGGAAGTAATCAATCTTCTCGGGATATATAGAACCATTGCTTCGAATCAGGACCTGAAGTTCGTAAGCCACTTTTAGAGGACACTATGAAGATGAATGGGAACTAAATTATTGTATAGCACGTCCTACTATCCATAAATTAATGGACAAACTGAGGTGGTCAATAGAACAATGGGAACTTAACGACAAGTTGCTGTCAGACAAAACATGGCTAATTGGGGTCTATATCTACCTATTATTGAGTTTGCCTACAACAAGACCACCCATAACGTAATAAACATGTCTCCCTTTGAGGTTGCCTATGGGTTTAACCCTAATCTCCCAATAGACCAAGCACCCTAGTTGAGACTTGATGATAACCGACCAATTGCAAAAAGAGTCAAGGCCATTAGAGCCATGTACTAGAAGGTCATAGAACAATTAAGATGATCCACTACAAAGCTTGAGAAGCAAGGCCGAAGACGAAAGAAGAAAGAATTTCAACCAAGTGATCTAGTCTAAATCTACCTCAAGAAGGAACAATTTTCGAACTTGAGGAAGAGAAAGTTGTCTCCCAAAGACGACGAACCCTACAAAGTGCTCAAAAAGATCAATCCTAATGCCTACATGATTGAACTACTTAAGGGATATAAAGTCTTAGACTCCTTCAACATTATTGATCTCCAACCATACACTCCTGAGGATGAGTAACCTATAGCCAACCTAGATCTGATCCCAAATCTCAAACAGCTCAAAGGGGATGATAGGGATCATGGACCAATCACATGCTCTCAAACTCGTAGGCTTACTCAAATGGCTCTCCAAGTTGACCGAGGTGAGTTAAGTACCGATGAGCAGTGCATATGCTAGACCAACCTATCAAATTACTTCACTTTCCACATCGTCCAAGAAGCTATCGAGGTGACCAACCAACGTGCCAAGCCCACCCCTTTACCACACACCAGTCCAAGCATCGAATTAGGATACAACCAACCTCACTAGTGCCAAGGCCAAGCTGACGGTTGTTAGGAGCTAATCATGTGAGACCAACACAAAAAAACGAGTCACCCCTAAACTAACCCCTATTTAGTCCCAATTGTCCGAGCTACCAAACTATTGACACCAACCTAACCTAGTTAAGACTCACCCTTACATGGCCAGCAGTGTCATTGGAACTGTAGAATGAGCATATATCGCACACATTACCCTTTTCTGACATCCATATTGTCCTTTTTACCAACAGATATTCTTTTGCATGATTACATTGGTACCCCTGTAAATTATTCCCCTTTTCCTTAACTAGTAAGAATTATTTTTTATAATTTATTGTAACTTAGGATTTACTCTAACTGGTTACTACAAATACTTGTATATTGTAATGGCCACAACAGTGAATACATTTTTGAAATTTTCAAACATACTCTCTTGAACTAAGTGTCTTACTGTTTACTCTTAAGCTACTCTTATCTAGCCCATTAAATGTAGACTAATGGCGAGTAACCTCCAGCTACATTTATACATCATATCAAGTGTGACCCGAGCTCATGTAAGATATTGGTGCGTCATATCCATTGTTGGTGAACGAAGCCCCCTTACTTAACCTACGATTGTCATTTCCCTTTTAAACCATCTCGAGGTTTGGACCTTGTGTAATATAGGATGTCATATGTTCATCCACGCTAGATTGTATTAATAAGGCTTAGGTAAACTATGATTAGAGGAGTCATTTTCCTAAGGCTAAACTTTTTCATTTATCCTCCCACTACTCAAACCACCTCCTTATTATCCTAAATACTAAACCCAGTAATAAAATGCTACCCAAGGATTTAAAGCCTTCTCAATCTCAATTTATGTGGCTAGAACATCCTAATTTTAAATCTATCATAGCTAAAAACTAGAGATGGCCATGGTTTAATAATGAGAGAGATCTCATCGATTTTACTAGGGCTTTGAAAGCTTAGAATAGGGAGGTTTTTGGTATCCTCCCGATAAAGAGGAAACAATTAAATAAAGCAACTTGAAAAGGTCCGAAGGGCCCTATTTAATAGGCTAAACCAGACAATTATTAATAGGGAGCAATACTTACTAAGGGAGTTAAAGTGGATATCAAAATAGGAACAGAGGTTATGGGTTGCCAAAGCTCAAGCAAATTAGCTTTTGAGGGGAGAGAGATAAACATTTTTTCCATGCTAGTGTTATTGCTTGTAGATCTAAGTCAAGGATTTGTGGTATATTTAACTCGATGGGAAACTAGATCACAAATGAGACTAGTGTACAAAATACCTTCTTATCTTATTTTAAACAACTGTATACAACAGAAAGGACTTACTCTATGAGGTAGATAAATTGGACTTCTCTTAGACAGAGAGTTCTTAGGGAGGGAGAGATTAATAATCTTCTAAGAAATTGGCCAAATGATGAAATTAAGGAAGCCTTGTGGTGCATGAGAAATAATAAATCTTTTAGAGATGATGGTCTTTGTGCAGAATTCTTCAAGCAATGTTAGGAAATGGTGGTACAAATAGTGTGTGACACAATGGGTGAAATTTTGCACTCAAAGTCTGTCTTCGAACCTAAATAGTTCATTGATAATCCTCATCAAAAAATTATTGGAGCTAATAAAGTAAAAGATTTTTTTCCAATAAGCTTATGCACTATCATGTATAAGATAATAAATGAGTGCATGGTTTATAGGCCCCTTCACAATAAGCTCATAAGCCTTAAATAATCCAGTTTCATACCAAGATGAGCTACAAAAGATAACGTTATTGCTTTATAGTGCACTATCTTTAGTACAAGAAAGGAACGAAGGACTAGATGATGGAGAAGCTTGATTTAGAAAAGGCATATGGCTAACTAGAATGAGATTTTATTCATCACTCCCTTTTCTCCTTAAATTTTCTCAACTCCTTAATACACCTGACTCTCCACTATTAACTTTCATGTTATCTTTAATGGATCAATGCTTGAATCTTTTTCTACTAGTAGGGGTGTTTGACAAGGGGACCTTATGTCCCCGTATTTTTTTTTTCTTGCAATGGAAATGTTAAGTTGGATGATCCATGCCTTAATAGTTGCAAAATATTAGAAGCCACTTAAGTTAAGAGGAATGGACATAGAATTGTCCCACCTTTTTTTTTTTTTTTTTTTTTGCAAATCATATTTTACTTATAGGAGAAGCCAAAGAGGAGAATGACAAATTAATGATGGAGACTACATATAAATTTATAAGGATATTTAGATAGAAGGTCAATTATAAGAAATCTTGCATCCTTTTCTCAAAAGATTATAATATGGTCCTAAAAACACAAATTTGTAATATCTTTAGAGTTATGCCAAATGCAGATAGTGGGAAATATTTGGGAATACCTATAAAGAGGAGGGGAAATATTTCTAGAGATGACTTGAATTTTATCTTGAACAAAAGAAGAAGGAAGTTATCTAGGTAGAAGGAAAATTTATTAAGCTTGGCGAGGAGGAAACTTCTAACTACTTCTATACTGGAGAGTATTTCTAATTATTACTCTCATGTGATACGACTAACAGCTAATTTAGCCTAAAAAGTGGAAAAGGTTCATCGAGACATCATTTATAGATCATCTCAACAAGCAAGGGAAATGCACTAGATAGGATGGGAAAAACTTAAGGAACCGAAAGAAATGGAGGTTTAAGGATGTTGGATATGAAAAGAAGAAATAAGACTAATTTTGCAAAGGTCACTTATCAATTAAATAAAAAGAAACAACTCTAAATGTCTCTTATATCTCAATAGTATAGATTAGACCATGGTAGCCAATGAATTAAAAGTGGATCTCAAATTTATAAGCAGCTGAATAAGGCTGTTGATTGGTTGCATAAGAAAGTGCACATCTAGGTAAAGCATGGGAACTCTACAAAGTTTTGGTTGGATAACTAACTAGAAGACAATGAAGTTAGCAACTGGCTTTTTAGGCCAAATAAATTTGATAACACATTATTGATAAGCCAAGTTTAAAGCGATGAGAATGGTTGGAATGAGAATATCATTAGATGCCCATTGGATGAGATGATTAAAGGAAAACTTGGAAATCTTTTTCTTGAATCAAATGCTAAAGTAAAAGATGTAAAGAGATGGCTATTTGAAGTAAATGGGGAATTAACAGCTAAATCGGCCTATGAAGTGCTTTCTAGAGATAGTGGTCCAAATTAGGAAAGGGAGAAATGGAACTAGGTGTGGAAACTCCAAATTAATCCAAGTGTTCAAATGATGATTTGGCATATTCTACACAATGGCCTTGCTACCAAGGAAAACCTATAAAAGAGAAGGCTAAACTTTGATAGTTCATGCTCTTTATGCTATGAGAATGTTGAAACAACGTAGCATGTGTTTTTGAATTGCAGTTGAAGTTAGCAGATTTGGAGGGACATTGGAACTTAATTACAAAATAGGGACTATAGTTAGTGATCTAAAAGAGTGGATTCATAAAAATTACAAGAATAAGAAGGGAAGTGTCATTCAAATTGCAACTCCAAAGTAAGTAAAATTTTTGGTAGCCTTAAAGCGTATATGGAAAGAGAAGAATAAGCATATTTTTATACCAGATCGAAATGGGGGGAATTATGTTCAGCAAATTAAGATAGAGGCAAATGAGTGGTGCATGCTTTATAGAAAGGAAAGGGGGGAATCTATTATGTTAGTTGCTAATCATACCTGAAAGGCTTTAGAGGAAGGTTAGGTGAAGTTAAATTAAGATGGTATAATTATAGAAGATGGAAGCAGAGCTGGAATAGGAGCAATATGTCAAGATCATGAAGGTGTAGTGTTATGTAGAATGCAAAAACAGGTATATCATCTCTCACCTTTAGAAGCAAAACTAATGGTTATTAAAGAAGGATTGCATTTGGCATATAAGCAAAGGTTTTGAAAGATAGTATGTGAAGTTGATTCCTAGTAAGCAATTGAATGGACCATAAATCCCATGGTTTAGATTAATCTTTATCACCCACTCTCCAGGCTTGCAAGCATTTAACTAATTGCTTTGATGATTTTCATTTTTCTAAGGTGGACTGTGAAGTAAATGGTGAAGCAAATTGGTTGGCAAAATGTAGACTACTTCTCCATCTTTAATTCTGGTTTTGGACGATGTTCCTTTGTTTTTAGATAGACATGTTTCTAGTAGATCTTTACATAGTATTAGCAACTCTTCATCAGGGGAGTGCATTGTGTGTAACCCAACTACTGACTAGTTTTTTGTTATGGACTTATTGTTTATGGAGTTTGTTCTCTTTGTTATTAACATAGTATGAGTCTTATTCACTCAAAAAAAAAGAAAAAAAAAGAAAAATGAGAAAAAAAAAAACTAGAATCTTAGGTTAGAATAAAGAAAAAAAGAAAAAGAGAAACAAAAGTCGACTAGTTTTGAGAAAGAAAAAAGACATCATAGGTAAAAAAAAAAAAAAAAAAAAAGAAGAAGAAAGTAAAAGAAAGAGAATGGAAGAGTCGATTAGTGATAATGATAATAAGATTAGGTTTTACAGAGAAAAAAAAAGTATATTGTAAATGGTTAAAAAAGTATATTTGTAGAATAAATATGAAATGATAAATAATAAAAGTATAACAAAATAACATTATTTAAAATTAAAAAGGTAAAAGTATGTTTCCTAATGATAAAAGCATAATAAAATAATAAATAAAAAGCTAAAATTCAAAAGTATATTTGTGAAAAAAAAAATTATAAGTGGAAGTGAAAGATTATGAATGTGTTAAGAATACTTAGAGACAAATCTACTCCGTCTTTGAAAGTTGTGATTATATATTTTATTCTTGACTTTTAGAGCAACAAATTTGTAACAAACATCCAAAAGATTTACCAAAAAAAATTTCTATACACAATACATCATCATAGACGGATTTGCCATAAAATTAACAACCTCATGAAATTCATCTATAATCTATCGCAAATTATGTTACTAAAACATATACAAATCACAAGCTCTTCTATTTCGCATCGCCATAAATTTATTACAAACCTATCTTGATTGATTCCTTTAAAAATGTAAATTTTCCTTCGCAAAATTTATGTCTCTAAGGACTAGTTTTCTTGTAGTGTTGTAGTACCCATAAGGGATCTATTAGCATTATCTTTGAAAGTTGTGACATCTTAAAAGCATCTATTACATGACAATAAGCTCATAAGTTAGATGTATTGAGGCTCTACCCATTGACCTAATTTGTTAGATTATATCATAAATATTACATCTAATAATCATAAAAACAACTAACAAGATCCTACATTTTAGAGTCTTCTAGTTTGCAAAGAAACATAATCTTAAACCAACCAATAAGATCTATAGAGAAACTTTTGAAAGCTATAAAAACAAATGATCAATTAAGTCTTTTTTTCCTCTCAATAACGATGAATCCATTCAATAGGGAAATGATACAGCATCAAGTTAAAGGATACAAGCGAACTCATAAATGAAGGTAAGGGGTGTAAGAACCCAATTAGTAGAGTAGCTCCTCCTTTCAAAAGTCGAACTATCCTACATAAGGAATTAAAAGATTCTTCTATACAAAATATATATATATATATCAACCAACTGATGAGTATGAAGAATCCCATGGAAGAGGCGAGATAATTCCATGTAAGGGATGATGATAGAAAGAAAAGGGAAAATAACAAATATATAAAATAAAACTGCTTACTCAAGAAAACTATTGACAAACCAATATTTTAATTACCACACTCTTTTTAGATTCACTAGGTCTGTAAAAATAGATTTATGGTGGTAGATTGTGATAAATCGATGACGAAGGAAATGGTGGGAAAAAAAGAAAGTATGAGAATTCTATTTAAAAATGAAGTCAAGATTTGTGGATATTAAAATCAATAGTAATTGATCCATGGTAATAGATTAGCTAAAGAAAGGGAAGAGAATCAGAGAAGAGAGGTGGTAGGGTGGTCACCCCTACTAGTAAGGAATTGTTAAGAGGTTTTGTCCATGTGTTGGGGGGAAGAGAGAGAGAGAAAGAGAAAGAGAGACGAGCATTAAGTTAAATCAAAAGCACAAAAATAGACCATCAATCTTCATTATGACCATTTAAGCAAAAAGAAAGATCATAAATCTTCATCTTAATCTTCATATCAACTAAGGCATTTCCACCATAATGAAATCATAATTTAAACTCTCTACGGGCATAAACTTTACTTTTTGTGTTTAGAACACTTGATTTAATCACATAGTGCCCTAAAGAAACAGTTTCAATCGTTTTGTATTTAAGGAATATAGGCAATCTCTATTGGATATGAATGATAGCTAGAGATTGAACAAGATATCTCAATCTAATATTACACAAAAATCTTATGTTTATCAAGACAATAACTTATAAGAATAAGGATTTAAAAGGACTAACTTTATTAAGGATTTTAGTAGTGTTAATTGTGTTCTATATACAATGAAAAACCACTATTAGGGTAATTTCAAGTCATTGAGACCTTAAAACCCAAAATGAGAAAATTATAAACATTTCATTCAAACTGTAAAATAAATACTCAATTTAGATTTCTTGCCTAGTCATTTGAACGAAGATAATATTTGAATGTCATGACAAGAGCATATAAACAAAAATATCTACAAAAATATTCTTTTATCACAAAAAGAGACATTGTAAACCTACTAAACCCCTCACATCATAGAAGTAAGTTTTGAATATTGATTATACCTTAACCTTCGAGTTCTTCCGTCTGTTCCTTGAATCTCCTAAATTTTTCGTTGTCGGGTTTAGCGAGTATCATATTATGGACGAGGCAAAACCCCTTACGTTCGCCCCTTTTTGTTTATTTCGGACTTATTTAGTGATTGATGGTAAGGGACAATTGCGATGTGCATTTGACGTATAAATCATCTTTTAAACGGTAATTCTATATGTTAATATTTGTTGACACTTTTGTGTATTTCTAACACCATGTAGACAAAGCTTATGAATGACTGCTAATAATATATAACAAAGAAAATAAGTACATAGAAGTTACACGATTGTCGCTTTTAGAATACGTGTAAATCTTCCAAATTTTCCTTAATATATTTAAGTTGAATAACTTTTATCATTTTATGTGGAAGATTTTGAGTTTTCATTGAGCATAGCCATCGTGTCGTGGATAGATATTTCGCCAGAATTGAAACTAATAAATAAAAGCAAGGAGTCTCAGAAAGTAGAACAACCCTGATTTGTGTTATCATCGTGTACCGAGAATTTGTAAACAGAGTAAAAGTAAATATTAAACGGCCCACGTGAAGAGTGTGATCGATAACTGTCGTTTTCCATAATTGCTGTAGAGCAATTATTATGTCGGCACGTTGCAGCTTATATTAAAATTTACGTTGTCCATATTATCCAAGTTCAGATAACGGGAGATATATTCCTCGTCCACCGTGTCCCGTGCAATGCTGGTATATATAGAAATATATATCTGTCGGACGATAAGCGATTCTCCACACCACATATCCCAATGCCTAGCCGACAATTCATTGCAGTCCACATGTTTTTATCACTAACCTATGGATATTGATGGGAACCATCACAAATAATTGATTTCTAGGGGAGTAACCTTCCGTAACGCATGGCCTAAGGAAAATGAATAAATAAATTAACAAATAAAATAAGGACAGCATATATAATTTTATCGTTTAAACTATTCTTATTTGTTTTACTTCTCTTTTTATATTTGCACAATTATTTTATTTCATTTTAGGTGTTACAATTTGGTGTCTGTAAGGTTCTTCGATTCCATCGTTGCTAAGATATCGTGTCTATTACTGATTTTGTTTTCAATGCTTTTTTTAGCTAGGATCATCATTTCATAATTTCAAAATTTCGCCACGTCCGTAATGCTGGTCGGTTCTTCACGGTGTTGAATAAAAATTGATTCTTTCAAATTGTCATGAAACCAAACGGTAATATCAATGCATCTATATTTTATAGTTTGAGGTCATCAATTTCTTTTCCGTCTGATTTCATTGATTTTATTGGCGATTACTTGATTGCTGTTAAATATTTTCTTTTTGTGATTGCAAGTTTCTTGTAGAAGTTGGGTTTCTACTAACCGTAGTGATATGTATTGCTCATGGAATGGATTAATTAAAGTAGAAATAGAAATTCTCAAATAGTACAATTGAAAAATACGTAACAGTTATTACTTTATTTGATTACATTTAAAATGATATTAGTATTTGATTAAAATATATATATAAATATCAACAATACTCTCACCTTGATCTATGACTTTAACTATTAGAGTATTGTTTTATAGGTATATATAAAATACCCTAAAAAAGTTTGATGAATAGCTATTGATCATTTGGTTGTGTGAAAGAATTGTAATTCTTAATTACATAATAATAGCAAATATATGGAATAACTATTTTGCTAATTAAACACGAGATATAGATCTATAGAGGAGAAATAGCTATTATATTTTACTGCAGCAAAATTAATTAGTTGAAGTTGTTCACTTTAGTGCTACTTATAAATTCATTATGAAAAAACATGGGACATCGGTTTCTGACCTAGAAAAGACATGTAGTGAAGACATTTCAAAACATCTAAGATTTTTTCTTTTCCTTCTACTATTAGAGGGTTTATTATTATTATTATTATTATTATTACTATTATGTCAGTAGTGTCAAATAAGAGGCCGGCCACACTTCGAGCTCGCAGATTGTGTTAATTCCATAACACAATTATTCCATTTTTTGATATAAAAGAATTCTTGTCTTTACTAAGGACGGTGAATATCTTGCTTCTCTTATAAATTTATTTCTTAGTTTTCTTTCCCCTGTATAATCTCTACAAGTTTTCCAAATTATATTCCTTCTTCTTTAAATCAATTATTTAATCGTTCTACATCATTTTTTTTTTTCCTTTTCTTGGATCACCCTAACAGAGACAGAAAATGAAAGTTTCCTTTTAAAAAGATGTCTAATAGAAAAAAAGTTCACACAATGCGATTGCTAGGACTTGTAAGTTATACATCATAATTATTTTATACTTGACACTTGTTTGTACAGTGGTCCATGTGTCTTATTCTTATTGGTTAGATAGTTGTAGTTGGCTAGTTGTTATTTTGTTTTACTTTACTTTATAAATAAACATCAGAATTATTAGTATAAAATGAGTTCCTGTTCCAACTCTTTCATCAATACTCTCTCTCTTGAACTCTCTTACAAAGCACTCATAGTTGCCCAACGACTGAACCGAGTTTTTGCATCTAATTACTCCAAATGATATCAGAGCTAGGCTTTTTGAATTGTATCTTCCCTTTAGTAAGTTTCTATTCATTGTTATTTACAAGTGGCTAAAAATAAAAATTGGGTTCTTGTTATGGATAAAGAATTAGAAGCACTAGAGTTAAATGATTATTGGGAATTAACTACTTTACCCAAAAAAAAAAAAAAGGCCATTAGATATAAGTAGGTCTACAAGATTAAATACACAAATTAAATACTAGCCTAATGATAATATTGAGCCTTATAAGACTAGGTTGATAGCTAAAAGCTACATCCATGTAAAGGGTATTGACTCTTATGACACCTTGTCCTCGGTTACAAAACTAGGGATTGTTAGATTATTATTTGCTAAAGCTTTAGTTAAAGATTAGTCTCTTTTCCAATTAGACATCAACAATGCATTCTTACATGGTTTTCTTGAGGAGGATATCTATATGATGCTACCTTAAGGGTATAATAAAGCTAAGCTCAGGGAAGTTTATAAGCTTAAAATATCTTTATATGGCTCGAAAAAGCATCTAGGTAACGAAACATTGAGATTTTTCATTTTCTTATTGGATAAGGATTTATTCAATCCAAAAGTGACTATTCTTTATTTGTGTGATATGGTGTTGAAGATTATACTATTGTATTATTCTATGTGAATAATCTTCTTGTTACCAAGACTAATGTAGATGCCATTTCTCAACTTAAATATGCGTTACATTTCCTTAGGAAAGTTCATTTCTTTTTTGGCCTCAAGTTGTGTCACACCACAGAAGGTATTATAGTTAATCAACATAAGTTTGTGTTGGACATATTAACTGATATGGGTATGAGTGGTTGCAAGCAAGTTGAGGTACCTTTGCCTACTAATCAAAATCTTTTTGCTGACGATAGTCAGTTGCTTGATGATCCATTACCATATAGGCACTTGATAAGGTGATTACTGTATTTGACCCTTACACATCCTAATTTAGCTTAATCAATGCATCATTTGAGTCAGTTTCTTTCTCATCCACATGTTTTTCATATGAATGCAGCATTTCATGCTTTAAGATACCTTAAAGGAACTTCATCCATAGGTTTGTTCTATTCTTCTTTTAGCTCCTTGTAACTCTCTTGTTATAATGATGTAGATTGAGGCTCGTCCTTATGGGATTGCAAGTCTATTTTAAGTTTTTGTATTTTTCTTAATAGTTCTCTAATTTCTTGGAAGATTAAGATGCAAAATACAATTAACAATTCCACCATCGAAGTTGAATATGGGAACATTGGTGGTTATCTAAAGGATCTATTATGGTTCACTTATCTTTTGCAAGACCAATCTATTTCTATTTATCTACCAAGTTCCTTATACTGTGATAATAAATCTACTTTACAACTAGCTGCTAATCCATGTTACCATAGCTACACTAAACACATTATTGTTGACATGCACTTTATTAAAGATTATTTTGCCAAGGGATTACTCTTGCCATGCTATGTTGCCACACATGATCAACTTATTAATCCATTGATCAAACAAGTTACTGCTGTTAAGTTATCAAGTTTTTTGTCCAAGCTAGGCCTCCAAGTGGCTCTACCTTGAGGGGCGGGTATGAATTGTACATCATAATTATTTTATACTTGACACTTGTCATTTGTACATTGGTCCATGTGTCTTATTCTCATTGGTTAGGTAGTTTTAGTTAGCTAGTTGTTATTTTGTTTTACTTTACTTTGTACATGAACATTAGAACTATTAGTATAGAATGAATTCTTTTTTCGACTCTTTCCTCAATACTCTCTCTCTTGAACACTCTTACAAAGCTCTCATGGCTACCAAACAATTGAATCAAGTTTTTGCATCCAACTATTCTAGAGGACATAACAAAAGAAAATTCTGTGGAACTATTTAAAAGAACTTTGGGTCTAAGGTTTGATAGTTTAGACTAAGCTAGACAAACTAAGTCATTGCATTAAGACCTTTTAAAGACGCATGAGTGATTTTGCACCCAAACTTAAGTACAGTTTAGCAATATAGATCTGTTCATTCGTAAGAACATAGAGGACTCTAATGCTACACTTTTTCTCATGGTGAACATTTAGTATCTTCCACATTTTAAAGTTTAAAAGTTGGATGAGTATTAATACCCAACAAGTCAAGGCTATCATATAAACACACTCAAGTGTACAAAGAGCAACATATTCTAAGTTTTAAATGCAATAATCAATATTGTAATAGTAACCATAATTCCTATTAAATTATCTTTCATTTCACAAAACAACTACTACATTAATATGAGAATTAAGAGTTTAACTCAAGAGGCGAATCGTCTCATAGTAACTTCTTTGCCTATATCAATCATCAATAGTTTAGTCTAATACCTTCTTAATAGTTGCATCCCATACTACAACTATGTTGGCATGCCCAATATAAATGCATTTAGAATGAAGGGTAAAAGCATAATAAGACCATGATGGTTTCACCTCTAAATAAATATTGAAACGTCATTTGTTTTCTTTTAGATTCTCACACACAAAAATAAGAAGATTTTAACCCTCTCATCCATCTCTCTCACTTAAGTCGCCACCACACTTCGTCTTCTAAGTTGTCATCGCCTCCCTTCTTATAGAGATGCCATCATTGTTATCCTTTCACTCTTCCACGCGACTTCAAAATATAATGCTTGTTTTACCCCATAATGTAAAATTTTTATGAGTTCTCATTCCTTAATATTATTAATTGGGAATCAATAATTATTTTAACATAAAACTAATATCTTCTTATATAATAAAGGAGAAGGATATTAAGGAATCACTAAGTTATTGATACGAAGGTAAGCTTCTACATCAAATTTTTTCTTTTCCCCTAACATGCTATAAATTTGCAAATTTCCAAATACATCTTTTCAACAAGGAAAACTACTAGTCTCAAAAGAATTATTCTTGAAAAGGAATTAGGAAAAGATTGGTTTTGTTCACAATTTAAGGTAAGTAATAATCACTTATGTTTCATTTACCCTTAGAAAATAATCACTGATTTGATAATTAGATCTATCCTAGACTGATGAGTACATAAGATAATATGTATATATTGTGTATTAAATTACAGATTCAAGATTAGAATTTATAAGACAGTAATCAAATATATGAAGCTATATAAACCACAAGAAAATTTGGAAAATAAGATTTAATCGAACTTAGAAAATCATATTCTTTGGAGGCTAGGGCAAACCTTAGATGCATAAGTCAATCAAGATAAGAAATAGGAGTCAAAGGAAGACCCCTTTGTAAAGAAGTTTGATCGCCCCTAAGACCTGATCAATTGGCCCTTACATTAAGGTAGATTGGCCCCCTTTCCCATAACCAATAGTTGATAGCCCTTGCACTAGTTGACCATATAATCATTTTAGTGACCTATGGGAACCTAATAGCCCTCTAATAGAATAAGAATTAAGTTTTAATTAGTGTTAAGGTTTATAATCTTTCAATATATTAGTATTGATTTATATATTTTACATGATTATGTGTTGATTTTAATATGTACTACTATCAAAATTTTAGATGGATTCAAGTTTTTAGTTACTATAAAAAAAAAAAAAAAATTGGTTACATGTGTTAAGATAGTAGAAGCTTAACTAAAAAATATTTTACATAAATAAATGTCATGTTGTGTTATGACTATGTCACCATAGATAAGCATATAGTGCACCATATGTCTTGTAAGTGAATAGATTAAGGTGCTAAGTCACTATAATGACTTAATGAGCCAACGATATAAGAAAGTCATGTTTGATACAACCAATGAGAAGGAACAATGTTTGTAATAGAGTATTAATTGGTGGAATGGGATATTGCTTAGATAATTGTAACTAACTTGATCAATGATCTTAGTGTAATGGGCAAAGTAGTTGAGAACTTGAGAAAAAATTATATTGAGGATCTACATACAAAAAAATTTTAGTAATAACAACAAGTATCGAGCTATTATTTAGTATAGTATAGCAATGGAATCTGAATTTTCTAGAGGATTGATGGTTAGAATTGTGATGGATATGCAAATGAAAGTAAGTATATTAAGTTCATATATTATTAGTTGCATTTAGTAAATTATAAGCTCATGTGCAACTATTGCATGTGTGTATTTGTGCAATAGCTTGTATTGTGTTTGTAAATCACCTTATTAAAATCTTAAAAATTCAAGTGTATGCATGGATTGGACTTTTGGATTGGAATTGGAGTGACAATAATAGTGGAGTTGATGATTTATAAGCAAATTCATATCGGACGACAATAATGAGCATATATAACTTTTATGACTATCTATGGAGATTGTATAATTTAATAAACAATGTGAGTGATATAAGAGCTTAAGAATTATTTGTGAATTTGTGGAGTTAATGGTAGGTTTTCAGCGTCTTCCATATTCCTTTTATAGTTGAATGTACAACATACTATAAGTGATAACATTCCATGGTTTTAGGGTCTTATATATGCTGCATAAGTTACTTCTCTCTAAATGACCAATGCCATATTAGATACAAATACATGATAGACGACCCACTTATTTAAGTATATGGCCTTGGTATCTAAACAATAAATCACATCATTTCACGTGTTAGTTGTATCCTCCAACCATATGTAGCCAATTAAGAAGGGAAAAATTATAATACAAATTTCTTGCATAAGATAATATCGGTAATTGTCTATTGCTCATTAAAATATTTCACGTGTTAGCATCATTAAAATCTTTTTTATATAAATATGTGTATGATTGTTGGAAAAAAAACAAGATGCCATTTTAGATATTTAAAAAAAATAAAAAATAAAACATTGTTATCATGAAGTGATTTTATATGCTCATGTTGTTTGTCTTTTCTACTTGTCATGTATCCCACCATATCTTCCGGTCATCTTTTGTCCTTGTAACATAAAGATCTATCAGGACAACTCATACTCTTTATATATCTCCTTGGTTTTCTTCCAATGTATCATCACAACTAGTTACCGCAGTTTTTTCAATTAATTTATTTTATATATGGAGAGGTTTAGTGTTTTGGGTCTTCTCTTGTTGGCATTGGGAATGACAAATGGCGCTTATGGTGTAATTTCTAGGAGTTCAAGAAAAAAGATTCATGCAATTAACAAAGAAGGTCCACACTATGGCATCATAGTGCCCAATACATTTGAAATGAACCCTCTTCTTCAATCTTCCAGCTTCCAAGCTAATAGCACCCTTCCTTTCCTGGACATTTTAGGTAAATTACACGTGCATAAGATGTAAGGATTAGTATCTCCTTCTTCTTTTTATTTCTTTTTCTTTTTTTTTTTTTGTCTTTTCCAGGTGGTGAAGAGGGAAAGGTAATTGTTGTCCTTAAGTCAAAAACATCCGAATCCAACAGTTTTCTTCACCACCACCTCTTTTTTTTGAATTTAACTGTTGGTTTAAATATTTGAGAAAACCAACTCATGAAGATCAAAGATATGATGGACATCGAACTGTCGTATTTTCTTTTGGCCAACTTTTAATCTTTCTTTCTTTCCTCTTCTTTTTCTTCTTTCCTTTATCTTTTTCCTTCTTTTTTTTTTTTTTTGGGGTGTAGGAAGAAGATTTAGATTTGGGCTAGTGGAGAATAAGAAGGTTATTATTGTAATGACAGGCCTGAGTATGGTATGTGCAATTTCCATTATTACATTTTTTTCTTGTCACAAGAGTCAATTTCTTTCCATTTTAGGGTAAAGCAATAGTATGTGCAATTTCCATTATTACATTTTCTCTTGTCACAAAAGTCATTTTCTTTTCATTTTAGGGTAAAGCAAATCTATTTATATATTTTCTAAATCTATCAAAATTATAAGAAGATTTTAAAATTTTCAAAATACCATACTTATATTTTTTTTTCGATAAATAAATATCATAATTACATTCCTTGAAAAATTTTTAACACTGGAAAAAGTTTTCCTCCAATACTATATTAAGTCAATCCTTTATACCGGTATAAAATATTGTAATAATATTTAAAGTTGATTGTTTGCCAATTTAAACCGAATTAACCCGTGCAATATTAACAATAGCAATGAAACCCTCGAAATCAAGTAATGAATCAACCTATAGAAAATAATTATAAGTGTATATTCATGTAAAAGGCCGATATTCATATTACATTGGAGGGAAATTTTTTTAAAGTCAACATTATTCAAGGAATGTAAGTGTAGTGGTTTTTAAAAACTTGGAGCTTTCTATACCTTTTATAGCTTCTAGGTACAGTAGTTGTAATTTACCCAAACATTTAGTTAATTGAGATTCACATGTAGTGAAGAAAACGTACTGACAAACTTACTATGGTTACTTAATATGTCCTTATGGTTATTTTTTCATTGGTTTTTTCCTCGTTAAAGCTTAATGCAGGTGTAACAACAGAATTACTGCTAACCTTATTTAGGGTGCAAGCTGTTTTGCATTATGGAATTGCAGGAAATGCAAACTCTCAACTCCAAATTGGAGATGTGGCTATCCCCAAATATTGGGCTCATTATGCTCTTTGGAACTGGCAGGTAAATGGCTCTTGGATAGATAGATTCTAATTATTATTTTCTTCTAAGACTTTTCTTATTTTTTTCTATAACTTTTAGCATAAATATGCTATCATTGTTAGAGATATGCAAACGGCTTAAACGAGCAACTCAACTTAGCCTAATCCACTTTAACCCATGGGTTAAATAGATCAGACTCATTTAACCTACTTTTAAGCAGGCTAAAAAACCTTTGCCCAAACTCATTTTAAAAGCAGGTTAAATGGCCCAACCCACGGGTCAAAGACATAAAGATGTTAAACGGGTTTATCCAAACCAGTCCACTTTGGCTTGAGAGTTAAATAGGTCGGGTTCCTTTGGCCCACTTTTAAACAAATTAATAAACCTTAACCTAAACTTGTTTAAAAAGTGGGTTAAACAAACTAGCCCACGAGCTAAAGCTCACTTGCATACCTCTAATCACTATTATCACCATAGTGAATCACTTGCAAAAGGCATGCTTGACCCAATTTTGTTAATTTTGTTTCGATGAAGTTAGAATAGAATCATGATTTTAAGCCTCAATAGCAAGAGCAAAAGGTTTTGCTTAAAACTACGAAGAAATCGCATTCAATATGTAGGAATAACTTAGAATTGAATGGAATGTAATGAATTGGAATGAAATGAAATGAGATGAGAATCAAAATGATAAATCATTTCTCATGTTTAGATATACTTAGGGAATGGAATGAAATTAAATATATATATATATATATATATATAGTATTTATAAAAAACAATCTAAGTTATTGCATGTCATAACTTAATTAAAGATTAAATAAGTAATTTTAAATTAATGTAATTAATAAAGTGTAATGGAATCGTGATTCTACCCCCTCAAAAGTGAAACAAAATTTCCCCTTAAAGTGAGAATTACTAATTTTGGAAAATCATAATTTCGCTTTCTAACATGGAAAAAGAATGAAATTCAAAATCATGATAGAATTTCAAGTTTATTTGTGCATACCAAACATCATATAGGTGGAAATTATGATTTCAGGCTTTCATAATTTTATCTAAGGTACCATTTGGCTACAACAAAGTTTATGAGACTAAACTAGACAAAATTTTTGTAATTTAAGATTGGTTACTAGATAAAAAAGGGCATGAATGTCTTAATAAAATGGACAACATTTGTTCATTCTAAAACATGGTATAGAAGTTAACTTTAATAGATAAAAATACAAGTATTGAGGATATGAATGTAATTAAATAAATATTGAGAGCATAAATATTAAACAATATTTAAAATTTTTACTTTTAAATAATATAAATATGTAATTAAATAAATATCACACAATATTAATATTAAAGTACAATATCAAGTTCAATACTTATATATACTAAATAAGAGGTATCATAAAAATTTATGTCCTATATATACTAAGTATGATACAATAATATTATACAGTCCTATTTATACTTATATTGTCAAAATCTATTTGTCTTTTTTAGTTTTAGCAATCAAATGCTATCTAAATATAGAACAAGAAATTAGATGTCAAATTAAATCCGGTTTCCTTTCCATCGCTCATAGGTACTAAATAACAAGTCATTAATACTTTAATATTATCTAATTAACATAAAATTAAGACATGATGGACGGTAACAAACTTTTTTCCTTTAAAATAATCCACCCTAAATTAGACACGACCAATAATCTAGTGATCGGTAATTGCAAGAAATCTTTTCTACATAATGTTGCTTGTCCTTTTGAGATAAGAATAGTCGTTGGCCTATAACATGTAGCATAGTGGACCCCTACAATGCATTGGATGCCTTATATTCATATTTATTATTTAAAAAAGTAAGTTGTACATTTAATTATCGTAGATGTAAATAATGGTAGAAATCTAAAAACTGACAACAATGTAAAAAAATTCATCACTTAAAATGCTTAGGGAGGTTAAAAAAGAAAAAGAAAAAGGGAACCTAAGAAACCAACTCATTCCTTTTCTTAGTCTGTTATTCATTCTGGAAACACGAGAAGCTTTGACTACACGACGTACCACTTTTAATGAATCTTTTTCTATGGAGGCTATATTATTATTATTATTATTTTACCAACTATTATCATACTAAAATATTATGGAATGCTACTCTTTTGTAAAATCAATATTTATATTATTAAATTACAATAATTATGATGATCATGATGTAGATAACATACAATTAAGTAATTAGGAGAATTGAGATGGTGAGCGGCTTTAGATCTAAGTGGACTGCTAGTAAATGGAATCCTATGCTTAGCAGATTTTCTATATCATATGCTCCCCATTTTTTCTTTGTCACGTAGGATAATATATCAAAGAGAATAATTTTTTAATTTGAAATAAGCAAGCAAGTGAAATGCACAATTAATATATTACTGTAAGTCTTTAGTTTGGACTTTCCACAGCATGTGGGAAGAAAATTTTATTTCAATATATAAATCCAGAATTCTAGATGTTCCGTCTTTCTTAAAACTGTGTTACAACCTGGCACAATATGTGGCGTAGCTTTAAAAATATGCACACATAATGCTCCTGGAATGGATTAAACAGATGCAAAATTGATTTGGTACTGGATGAATAGCCGATGAAGGGATGAGATAGGCTCAAAATTTTCTTACGATTTAGTAATTGGTACAAAAATTTAACCACGTTTAAAACAAACCCCATATTTTATAAAGAATCAAAGTGTGACAAAAACCTCATACAAATAGGTTACGTACAAGTTTTTTTTTTTTTTTTTCTTTCATTACGTCCTGGTTTCTTGGTAATCAAACAGTACTAAAAAGTGGTTTATATGACAAGTAGAAAATATCTAAATTCGTTGTGATTCAATAAATAAAAAATCACGATGTATTCATTTTCTTGGAATAATCCTATAATTTAATATTTTTGTTGGATCATATGCGGATAAATTTCTTGTTTAACTATTAATGATATCTCCTTAACCAATCCATCAACTCGATTAATTATTATTTTTACTTACTTACCCTTTATTTTTCTTCAAAAATTAAAATGGTTAATGTCCAAGCAGAGGAATGGTGATGGGCCGGAGGATGAGCTGGCACTAGAGTCAGATGGGGACTACACAAGGACCATTGGTTACCTCGAAATACCCGCCTACAACAATTTGACCAACTCAAATGGAAAACCGGTTGATAATCTCCTTAACAATGTCTGGTACCAACCGGAGGAGGTGTTCCCGGTCGACGGAACTCCTGAAGTTAGACAGCATGCCTTTTGGGTTCCGGTCAATGAACATTTCTATGCTTTGTCATCCAACATTTCGGTAATTGTTTACTTTTCATTTCCATGAAGTTCCATTTATATCTTATATTGCAGGTTGAAGATGCATTAAGAAATGATTCATTGAATAACCGTATTTATCCATTATATATGCATACACCTATTGTGTATTATCTAATAAACTTTTTTCTCCTCAAATAGTCGGATTTCTAAATTGTTTTAAAGCTTGTAACTTAAATAATTTTGTATGTATGACATGCTAATGTTACATATGGAAAAAGTCATGATTGCAACTGCAAGATGATCTCAATCATAAGTTTCCTTTTTGCAAAGTGTTGGGATCCAACCAAACATTTGAAAGTAAATTCAATATAATCAAATCTAAAGGTCGACTAATATTTGTTCGAAAATATACAGTACAAATCGTATGTTTAACTGATTTTAGAGTTTTCTTAAGCAATATTTAAGGTTTAGTGAAAGAAATTTGAGAATTCAGGAGAATATCATAAAAAAGTATTAGTCGATGAACGTTGGGTCAAGGTCATGAAATGAGATTCGTGTTCGAATTTATCTAGAAAGGATAAAACATGACAATACAATATGAACTTGTTGACTTGTGCAGGGTGCGAACTTACAAACATGTGTGAATTCTACATGCTTACCAAGAGCACCCCAAGTAATGAAGGTAGAGAGGGGACTCAGTGCCAACATATATTTAGACAACAAAGCTTACAGAGAGTTTCTCCACTCAAAATTCAATGCAACTCCGGTGGATATGGAAAGTGCTGCAGTTTCCCTAACGTGCTACCAACTTAAGATTCCTTTCATTGCATTTAGGTCCTTGTCTGATTTAGCTGGTGGAGGCTCTAGTATTTCCAACGAAGCCTCTACCTTCTCTTCTTTGGCTGCTCAAAATGCTGTTGATGTTCTTATTAAATTTATGCAACTCTTGAGTTGATGATATGTTGTGTCCATGAGTACAGCACAACTGTGTTCTGGTTTGGTTGCATTCCGACGAAACGTTGTCCCCAGTCTTCAGATTAGGTCTTCCATCCCGATCTTTTTGGTTTAATTTTTACGTCTGTACTTGTATCTCTGAATAATGTTAACAAATAAAAATCCATTTCTTGGTAAAAATACGTATCCATGATTTTGTCGAATGTATTGAAACCTAATTTGGATATTGGGTGCTAGTGTTTCATCTTACTTAGATACATATATGTTCTTTCATTGAATGAATTGATTTTATTTTCATTTCTTTTCGATTGAAGTACCATTTATCCGACTCTTGCAATTGATGGCACGGAAATGCTATGATTGATTTTGGCTGGATATTTATTTTGAGCCATTCTTTGTGTAATTATTATAATTAAATAAATTCTTTTTATATTTGTCAAAAATTATTTAGTAATCACAAAAAGTTGGGATTACTAATTGTTTTTACAAATAAATACAACATAACTTAAAAGTATTAGAGAGTGTAATATAGATTTTATGGTGTACTTAACCACACTTAACCAATAGAGTAGTTAGATAGTTATAAATAACTAAATAAGTGTATAAATAGGAGTTAGTGTTAAGTTAGTGTGTATAAGTATGTGCGAGGACAAAAACAGTAAGTGATCAAGAGTGAAGAGCTGCAAGTGTGTGTGTAATGAAAACAGTATGTGTGTATAAGCAATAGTGTGAGTAATACAGTGTGAATAAAAAGTGAAAGAATTCAAAGTGAATGTGTGCATTTAACTTTCTATACTGTGTTAACATGTTGATGTGTTAGTCTTTAAGTTCAGTTTTTAAAACAGTGATATCAAAGCCACTTTGAAGAAAACAAGATCCTTGGTTGGTGTACAGTTCTTGGTGATCTATCAATGTCAAGTAGTGTTGGTAACATTGCTACTCCATTTCCTCTCTTGGATGAAAAAAATTATGATAAGTAGTGCATTCAAATGTGGGTCCTCTTTAGCTTTCAAGAAGTATTGGGATTGTTAATAGGATTGCAAGAATTGGGTGAAGCTCCATCCAATACTCAACGTGTTGTGTACAAGGAAGCTAAGAAAAAGGATTGCAAGGCCCTCTACTATATTCATCAGTATATTAATGTTACAAATTTTGAAAATATCTCATCAACTAAGACAGCGAAAGAGGCTTGGGATATTCTTAAGAAGAGTTATAAAGGTGCTGATAAGTTGAAGAAAGTGAGGCTACAAACCTTAAGAAGATAGTATGAGCTATTGCAAATGGAATCTAAAGAGAGTGAATGATTTTTGCACTTGAGTTATAGCCTTGACGAACCAAATGAAATCAAATGGTGAAACAATGATACATGCAATGATAATGGAGAAAATTCTTCGTACTCTCACCCCTAAGTTTGATTATGTTGTAGTGGCGATTGAATAATCGAAAGATCTTTCCAATTTGAAGCTCGAAGATCTGCAAAGCTCCTTAGAAGCTTATGAACAAAGGGTAAATGAAAGGAATTTGGATAAGAACTCAAAGTAAGTACTTTAAGCACAAATTAAATGAGGTGCTTTAGAATCTTATAGGGGACGAAGAAGATGAGGAAGAAGTAAAGGCAGGGGGCATAGCAAAAGCTTCTTCAATCAACGGCATGAACAAGAACAAGTTAGTTATAACGCAAAGTCTAATATGAACAGTATTCAAAGACATGGTGGTTTACGTGGAAGAGGTACTAAAAAGACGTTCAATAAAAGAAACATCCAGTACTATAATTGTTAGAAATATGGACACTTTGCGGATGAATGCAGAAACTTAAAGGTGCCTCTAAGGAGTCAAGAAGAAGCCATTGCTTATGCCTAAGAAGAAGATGAATCAAATCACATGCTCTCGATGGTTACTGCTATCTTAGATAACTCAAGTACAAATTCTTGGTGCTTAGATACAAGGTGCTTAAACCATATGTTTAGAAAAAGGAAGTGGTTTGTTGAGCTTGACAAATCTTGTAAGAACAGGGTTAAATTCACTGATAATAGTATGGTTGTGGCAAAAGGTATAGGCAAGATTTTGATTCAATAAAAGGGTGGGAAGCAATCTTACATATCAAACATTTTATATGTGCCTGAGATGAAGAACAATTTGTTGAGTCTAAGATAGCTTTTAGAAAAAGGATATAATATGAGCTTATGTAACAAGAAGTTGACCATGCATGATAACAAAGGAGGATTGATTCTAGAATCTAACTTGAACAAAAATAGAACTTTCAAGATTGAAATTCCTACAAGTTGTTATCAAAGTAAGTCTACTATTGTTGAGAATGAGAGCTAGTTATGGCATATGAGATATGGTCGTCTCAATTTTAAAAGCTTATGTCAACTTGGGAATATGAAGATGGTGTCAGGATTGCCACAAATTTGTGTTCAAGGAAGCATTTGTGAAGCTTGTCAATTGGATAAATAGTCAAGAGATCAGTTTAAAGAACATGTTTTACCTAGGACTTCAAGGCTCCTAGAAGTTGTATATTATGATGTTTGTGGTCTAATGGACATCACTTCAATTGGAGGTAATAGATACTTTATATCTTTCATTAATGATTTTTATTGTAAAGTATGGATTTACCTTATTCAAAACAAGTGTGAAGTATTTGAAGTGTTTAGAAAATTTAAGAATTTAGTTGAAAGGCAAAGTGGAAATTAGATAAAACTATTAATGATTGATGGTGGTGGAGAGTATACCTCAAATGACTTCAAAAGATTCTAAGAAGATGATGGTGTCTTGCACAAGATAATTACTCCATACACACCTTAACATAATGGGATTGTTGAGTGGAGGAATAGGACTCTATTAAATTTGGCCTGAAGCATGTTAATCACTAAGAAAGTGCCCAAAAGTTTTTAGGGGAGAGGTAGTGATGACGACAGCATACATCTTAAGTAGATGTCCAACTCAACGAATAATTGGAAAAACTCCTAAAGAGATGTGAACTGGGAAGAAACCAAGTGTGAAGCATTTGGGGATATTTGGAAGTCGGTGTTTTAGCCATATGCTTGACGAGAAAAGAAAAAAGTTGGATGATAAGAGTATACAAGCTGTTTTCTTAAGATATCATCCTACAAGGGCATATAAGCTATATGGTCCAATAGCTAAGAAGGTATACATCAGTAGGGATATAGTTTCTAATGAGAAAAGTGCTTGGCAATGGGACAATGAAGTGCTAAATTCTTCTACTCAAACTAAGGACTTTTGTATATGGAATGAAGAGGATGAATTGAAGGACACACAATTACGTGATTGAAGAGTGGCTGTTGATCAAAGTCAATAAGCTAGTAACAAAGAATAGAGAGTTAGATAGAGGCCAAGGAGGTTGGAGGACTATGAAGTGTTGCCAAATAATGTGATCACTATTGAGAGGTTCATATGGCTTTATTTGCTGACATAGAACCAGTGGTGTTTGATCAAGCAGTTAAGGATCCAAGGTGGACAAAGGTTATGAAAGAGGTGTTGCTGTCCATTAAGAAAAATCAAACTTGGGACTTAGTTGAATAACCTAGTCATAAGAGGCCGATTGATGTGAAATGGGTCGATAAGATTAAGAGGAAATCCGATGGTTCTATTGCTAAGTACAAAGCTAGACTAGTGGCCAAAGGATTCCTATATAAGGCCGGATTGGACTTCAATGAAGTGTTCTCTCTAGTTGCAAGAATTGAGACAATTCATTTAGTAACAGCAATTACAAGTTATAATTCATGGCCAATGTATCAAATGGATGTTAAATTAGCTTTTCTTAATGGTCCATTAGAGGAAGAGGTATATATGAGATAGCTACCTAGGTTTGAGATCAAGGGAAGTGAAAACAAAGTGTTTAGGTTGAAAAAGACCTTACATAGTCTAAAGTAAGCCCTAAGAGAAAGTAGGGATTTGAAGAATGTAGTTGTGAGTATGGAATACATGTAAAGAAAAGGGAGTTAGCGGATTCTAAGTTGAAGAAAAATGTTGAACTATTACTTGTGTATCTAGACATAGATGATCTTCTTCTTACTAGAAGCAATGAAAGTAAGATTGATAGTTTGAAGAGGATTATGAAGTCCGAGTTTGAAATGTCAGATTTAGGTAGATTATCATATTTCCTTAGCTTTAAGTTTATTGAGGTTGAAGGGGGTGTGTTGTTGTATCAGTCTAAATATGCTAGAGACACTTTAGCAAGATTTGGTATGTTGAAATGTAATGTTGTTGCTACACTTATTGACTTAAGTACTAAGTTAGTGAAGGATGAAAGTAGAAGACTAGTAAACTTAGCTTTATACAAGCAAATAGTAGGATCACTGAGACATCTATATAATAGTATACCAAATATCACATTTGCAATATGTTTGGTTAGTAAATTCATTGAATGTCCATGAGTGTTGAATATGGTAGCAATTGAAAGGATACTAAGATATGTGAAAGGAACTTTAGATTATGGTGTTTTGTTTGAAAAGAAGGGTATTGAATGTGATAGTAAAGTAATTGGGTTTACTGATTCAGGTTGGTATGGTGACAAGGAAGATAAAAGGAGTACAATAGGGTACCTATTCAAATTTGGAAACTCTCCATTTGCTTGGTGTTCAAAGGAATAACCAGTAGTAGCTCTGTCCTCATGTGAAGCTGAATATGTAACAGCCTCCACTATTGCTGTGAAGCTATATGGATTACAACCTTGTTTGAATAGATGAAATTGAAGATTGTGAAGCTAGTTGAGTTCAAAATTGATGACAAGTTAGCAATAAATCTTACTTAACACCTTACTGCACATAGAAGGAGTAAATACATAGAGGCTAAGTTTCATTATCTAAGAGATCAAGTGAATCAAGAGAAGTTAAAGTTGGTGTATTACAGTACCGAAGAGCTGCAAGCTAATATATTAACAAAGGGATTGAAGACAAATAGATTTGAAAGATTAAGGAAGATGATTGGTGTGAGATCATTAAAGTGTGTTGACTAAATCTATATTAAAGGGGGTGTATTAGAGACTGTAATATAGATTTTATGGTGTACTTAACCATACTTAACCAACAGAGTAGTTAGATAGTTAGAACTAACTAAATAAGTGTACAAATAGGAGTTAATGTTAAGTCAATGTGTACAAGTGTGTATGAAAGTGTATTTGAGAACAAAAGCAATAAGTGATCAAGAGTGAGAGCTATAAGTGTGTGTACGATGACAATAGTGTGTGTACAAGGAATAGTGTGAGTAATACAATGTGAATAAAAGTGAAAGAATTCAAAATGAACGTATGCATTTGACTTTCTATACTGTGTTAACGTATTGATGTGCTTGTCTTTGAGTTTGGTTTTTAACAAAAAGTAGTAGGGAGTAGCGAGCAATTATGGTTGAATACAACGGAAAATAGTTTCCATTTTCAAAAGGATGATAGCATTTTATATATTTTCTATTAGTGTTTCCGTGATTGTTAGTAATCATTATCACCAATGGCCTACCATTATTGATGTCTTATGTTATCACATATCTTAAAGCGACTAGTATAAACAACTCTTTAAGTTGATTGTGATAAATATTTGTTAGTCAATAAACTTTTATTACAACTACATAAATAAATAAATTCATGAAAATGTTTTTTCGTGAAACAAGTTGTCTACCCATCGGTTGGGGATAATAATTATAAGCAACTTACAATATCATTCCAACTTTCTTTTGATGCAATTATGAGATCTAGTTAATTTTATCCTATCAAAAAGAAAATTTTCATTTACATAGAACCCAATTTAATATGAGCCACATCCCCAAAATAATTATGTACTTTTTTTTACCAATTATATTACAACTTGGATTTCGATAATTATCGTCCAAATAATTATGTATTGTTGTTTTTTATAACAAAGTTCCAAGTGTTAAGATGATGATTATTCAAATCTTATTGTAGAAAGAACAAATAATGTAAGAGAAGTACCCAATTTTCAAACCCCAAAATCCCTTCTCCTCTTTCCTTCTCTCCCTCATCTATTCTCTTTGGAACAAAACATTAGAGTCAACTCTCTATGTATTGGCCATTTTTTACATGGGTCAATCATTAACTAGATCCAATATCGTGCCTAAGATCTCTAGGGAACTATTTTTGAAGTGAATATCCTCCTAGGTTTTGTTTAGCATTAGGACAAAGAAAGACGAAAGGAGTAGAGTGGAATCGAGAACTTCATCGGGGGAAGATTTGATCAAATCAAAAAATAGACGGTTTAATGTAATGGTTTGATTTGATATCCATGCTCTCTCTCTCTTTTACTTTGCAAATATCTATGTCAAGACATCATATACATATACTGCAAAATCTTTATTGAGAGTGATACATTATGCAATTTGTATAATAAATATTAAAAAAATAAAAGTTTAATATATATATATATAGGAGTATTATTTATACCTGGTTGTAGCATGAAGATTTTAGTTGTTATTGTCAACCACTTAAGTTTTATACATGAATTATTACTCTCCTTTCCTTCCTCACATCCACTACCCAGCACCCAACCCCCACCATCCCCCCACCCCCTCTCTTTCCATTAGACGCTTTTCACTCTTATAATTTCTTTTATGCCTATATATCCTTTCTGCCATGGAAATTAAATCATTATTTGTCAATTCAAATGAATATATTAGCTACATAATTTGCAATACATTCTAAATGCTCTTCATTAATAAAAAATTTGATAAGCTGAATATAGGGTAAAATATGGACATCTTAGTAGTAGGAAAAACGATAAAATTGTTTGTCTAAGTATCTAAGCCAATAAAAGTGTAGCACCTAGTATTTGAGCTAATTCTATAAACATTCTCCATCTATCTAACTAGTAATATTCTCTTTTTTGTATGAGAGAAGTCACTTTTCCACTTATTGCAATGACCTTGAAGGGGGCCCGATAAAAGCCTCTAAAGTTACTATATCATGTTGTAAAAGTAATATGGACTATAATAAAACACCTTAATAAGTTATCTTCAAGTAATGGCAAAAGAAGGCAAGAGCATAACCAAGGAGAAAATCTACTATAACCAAATTGATTGAAAGATCCAAAGCATACCATAAAAGGATTTGTATCTACATCTTTTTTATCATTAAGAGAATACTCTTATTTGACTTCATGCTATCTTTTATTAAACTTGGCCTATAATATCAAAATAAGAAGAATTACGTAAGAGAGTATCAACGTTTAAGGGTAAACCCAAATAGAAGATCAACATATCAAGAAATTCAAATAAGATATCAACCTATTATTAGGTAGTTATTGTAGACACCCCACTTTTACTTCCCATAATTTTAGAGCTTTTTTTTTAATAGGGAAAAAGGGTCCTAATTTAGAAAAATACAAAAAAATAGAAAGAGTTTAGTAAGATTTTAGAAAAAAAATAGTTTGTTATAGGGTTAGGAATTTTTAATTTCATTTAGATTTGGTCTTAAATAAAAATTCATAAAGGGATTGTTTATATCTGACCATTCAAGTTTGGTATTTGAATATGGCTCAAACTAGTTTAGTAAATATATGCAATTTATTTATATGAACATTTGAGATACAGGCCAATAGCTTGATGATAATACACTTGCACTTTGATTGAGGAGACTTGGGTTTGAATCTTACAAGAGGAGCTAGGCACTTTTGTTTCTTTTTTCTTAGTGGACATGTATCAATTAGTAGTTGGCTAACATTTTTCTCTCTCCTTGCCTTTCTTTCTCGCATGAAATCAGCTCAGGGTACTAACTTTGTAGTCATTTTTTATCCATCTTTCTTCGTAATTTCACCAATTTAATGGTGAAATCATGAAGATTGCATGGAGTACTACAAATGGAACCCAAGAACATAACCAAGTTCAATCATTAAGAGAGTCAAAATGTAGGTTGAAAATTGGACAAAAACATCATTACCCAGATTTTGCTCTACCTTACATTTTCATAATTCACACAAAACCAAAGCTTCTAATTGTTTGTTTTAGCAAGGACAAGCCTCATGGGGCTTCTTTTGACCGTTGAAAACACTTGAAATCATATCATATTCATTGAATTCGAAATTATATCTGGTCAAGACCCATTCATTGTGATTCTCATATTTAATGAATTAATGGACTTTCCATGTAAACTTGACACTCAAATAGTATGAAAGGGGACTTAGGGAATTCGTTTGAGTATGAAGTAACCATCAAAACACTCTATACAAGCTTGAATTTGAGTTTTCTCCCTTTATGATTAGCTACCATGAAACCTTAACCTCCCTCTTCAAAACTACCTCACAACCACTCCTCACTTATTACCAAACACACCACTAACCTTACTATGGCCAGAAGCCCAGGACCCACCCCTCTTCAACTTTAACAAGTCACTAAAAGCTCATGACACCCCCCACCCCCCCCCCCCCCCTTCTCTCTCTTCTACCATTGTCTAACAACCAAACCGCCACCATCTTGCGTCTTCCCTCAAAAACAATTACACCACTATAACTACCGCCATCCAAAACATCGTACCTAACACTGCGTTCACCTCCAGTAACTACCCTAAGTGGCAACAACCACCACCACTATGTGGAGGTTTTCAACCACCATAAAACAACCATAATAGGCTGACGTACTTTGCCTAACCTCCCATTCCCTAATGAGAAAGACACAAAACCAGTTTAACCTACTTGAAAATCAACTAAAAACCACTTAGATCACACCTTGCAACCATTTTCATCCTCTTTCTCTAGGCGACCCATGTGTAGCACACATAATCAGGTCAGACGATCTGAGTTCTAATCGAAACCCCATTCGACCTGATTTTCGCCCCAACCTACATGCCTTACTGTCTACTAGTCCAACCCCTTCCTTTTTCTCTTTGTGTTGTATTTTATTTCATCATTTTTTTCCCTTTTCTTTTCTACAATATTGTGTTCTATTGTGAGAAAAAAAAATGGAAAAAAAAGAGAAAAACATAAAGATAAAAAAGAAAGGAAAGAAAGAAAAAAGGAAAAGCTTATTTATTCATTTATTTATTTATTTATGCTTCAATTAGAAATTAAAAAATAATATTAAGACATAAAAATAAAAAATATATAATAAAATTATTTTTTATCACCTAGGAAAATTTTCAAAAGAATAAAATTCTCAATTAACCCTCTTCAAAATTAGGGCTTCTAAAATTTCCAAAAAAAAAAAAAATAAACATTGTAAAATTAAAAACCTTTTTTCTACCAATTTTCTTAAACAAAACAAATGGTTAAAATGTAAAGTTAGATGTTTTTCAAAATTAAAAATCACCACTACATTAAAAGTTTTATTAAATGAACTATGGAAAGTTTAATTCCTACTAGAAGATATGTATACATCTACATGGCAACTTAGAATGAGAAATTCTTTTTATTTTCCCTTTTATAAATAAACTTAATTTCCTAGTTTCTTTTTCCTTTCTATAAACAAATTAATTTTCTTTAATTGTAAATTTAGAATTAGTTAAAAGGATAATTTGAAAAATAAACTTAATTTCGAGAAGATTAAAGTAGTAGCCGATTAGGGTTTAATAGGGTAACCCTTGAATCCATAACCTTTTGTTTTCAAAAACCATTTTAAATTTGGTTTTTCCAATAGATTAGTAGTTAGGTTAAAATTGATCCACCTGATCGACTTAACTTAACTCGTGTTTTCTTAATCTTGGTTGGGTGGCCTCTCTAAAAAATTTTCAAAGTTAAAATAAAAACTATCTATATTAAATGGGTATAGGGTTCGATATAGATTGGGTTATGAAAAATAATAAAAAATGAAAAAAATTTAGGCTCATAATAAGGGATCTCCATTATAATAACGTTAACTTTAAATGATATGACAGTTATCTATCATGTAGTGTACATGTAGATCTGTTATAGTGCTCATGTGGTATTTACACGTGCTAATAAATAGAAAAAGTTTAAAAAAAATTTACCAAAAAATTAAAAAAAAAATTTTAAAAAATAAAATAATTATTAACACAACATTATAATATAAATAAATATTATATTTATATAAATATAATTATTTTTTAAAAAAATATAAATATAATTATTCTAAAAGAAAATTGAAAAAATAAAAAAAAATAAAACCAACCACCGTAAGGCTAGGAGGTGGCTGGTTCAGCCTTAAAATGACCAATGGGTCACGCCTCCCTAGTGATGGATGGCGAGCCCAAAGCTAGACACTAAAAATTAAAAAAAAAAAAACACTTACAAACCTAATCAAGTTGTACGACTCCACTACGATCTAATCAAGTTTATAAGCATTTTTCCTTTGTTTTTTTTTTTATTTTTAGACCATAAAGTGGTCGTTATTGGGCAGCCACCCCAAAGCCATTCGTTAGGCCATTGACCTACTTTGTTAAGTAGGTTGTAACCTACCAGTCATCTCAAGGTCGAATTGGCTACCTTAAGGTTAAGGGATAGTCGGCAACTACTTAGATAGGGTTGCTCAACCATGGTGGTCCTTATTTTTTCCTTCATTTTTATGCTTTTTCATATTTTTCTAATTATCTTTTAAATTAATTATACTTATATTTGAAAAAATTAATTATATTTATGTAAATATAATATTTAATTATATTATAAAGTTTTGTTAATTGTTTCTTTTTTTAATTTTCTAATTTTTTTACAATTTTATATTGTTTTTATTTTTTTATTTATTAGTATTTAAATATACATGTAGATACTATGTGAGCATCACATCAAATTCACGTGTATTTTATATAACAAATAACCGTCACATCACTCAAAGTTAATGTCATTATAATTTCTATTTTTTACTTTTAGATTTATAATTTAATTAATGATGTAGAACTTTTTAAGAATCGAGTATGAATTACTTGCTATGCACTTGGTTGTTGAGACATAATCATTATATGGGAGAGATGGCCGAGTGGTTTAAGGCGTAACATTGGAATTGTAATGTAGGCTTTTGTTTACCAAAGGTTCAAATCCCTTTCTTTATGTACCAATGTTACTGACCCTAATGTATTAAATCAAATAACAATGCATATCCTTATTTTAAAAGTTAGAACTTCCTTTTATGTAGATTTGCTATTCCTTATACATACGTAATAGATTAGAAATCACATAAAAGGGATGAAATCTCCCTACTGATCTATGATAAATGAATGGGAGAATGATCTTCGAATAAGATCCTTAGCACTTACCTTGCATCCTTTTTTATTGGGTAAAATTGTCCAAACCCTTCTTATTTTATTTATTTTTAATAGGTTTAAGTCTAACGAGAATAATATTATACTACTAGCAATTCATTTATTTTCAAACAAATCCAATTACTTGTGACTTGATGGACATAGTTAACTATGGGTTTTTATACCTACCATTTTTATATTTTATAGAAATGAAGATGCTCTTGGCTTAACATCCTTTATTCCAATAGAACCTATTGGGTTCTAATAGAACCAGTACATGATGTGGCTTGATTACTATGAAGAACACTGGGCTAAACTCAAAAGGAGGGTAAATTGAGTTTAAGAACAATTTTTGATTCTTTTTTTATATAAATGACTAAATACAATAATAAAGGTAATCAAGGCAACAATAGAATAATGATGAATGCAGAAATTAAAGAGATAGGGATAAAAAAAAAAAAAATCAAGCTTGGATATAATGTGGAGTTCGGACCGCCTCCTAGTCTCTTTGGATACATAATACCTTCAACTGAGGACTTTACACTAATTTATTGATTTCACAATCCAATTGCTCCAAGGACTACACAAGCTTACACAATCTCTTTTACCATAACTAACACAAAAAAAAAAAAACTTTCTTTACTCAAGATTACAAGTGTGAGAACTTCCAAACACACAACTAGATCTCTTTTCGTTTGATAGCAAATAAATGTACAAGAGACAAAGAAGAAGTGAAAAATGAGTTTAAGAATATAAGAGAATGTCTTTAAGTTGCAATAGAATATTAGATCTTCAAAGCCTTTAATCGGGTAGTTGAGCTTTTATAACAACTCTTTAAATTCTTCCCATTGCCGTACATTAAATGCTCCAAAAGCTACTTAACACTGACTTACCGGCATGTTGATACTCTGATCTACCGACAAGCTAGTAAAATTTACTCTACCGGCAAGCCGATTCTTCCAGGTTAGTGAGTTTTTCTTTGTGTTTTCCAGAGTTTTATACCGTCAGACTGGTTCTTCCTTGAGCCATCAACTCAATAGGCTAAATATCACATAAAAATTCTTTTAACACATAACAAACGAATACGCTTTGCAATATAACTTCAAGATTATTTGATCACCACTTTAGAAGATTAAATTTCTTGCAAAAATAATTAATACATTTAATCATTAAGCAAGCTAATTCAACTTATTCAATTATCTCAAAATAATCGAATAATACTTAGTTTAACCATCCGCTTGTTCTATTTTCTTTAAAAACAATAAGTTTAATTCTATACTTTTTGTTTTGTTCTCATCAAAATCAAATAATGAACCCTAGGTTCAACATACTAGACATGCCAATTTGATGTATCCCATTTGGTATCTTCATATCCAAGAATCCACAAATTTGACTTCGCATTGTTCACAAAATTTCTGGTTTTCTTTTTCATCTTCGATTACTCAAGAATTTTGACAAGCACAAATTCTACTTTTTATATGACCAAAAACTCTTTCACAAAATAATCCATCCTTTTCAGGTTTGTTGGTTTTGTAATGAAAAGTATAGGGTTTTGTCACCTCTCCAATGATCTCTCCATTAGGGAGGATTTTATTGGTGATCCTTTATTTAAACTACTTGAAACATTAATCCGCTATTTGAACTTACTCCTAAACTTTGATACTTTTTAATGTAATTCTCCCTATTAAAATAATTGAATAGTAAAAAACAAAGTAACCTCTCACCTATCATCCACTTACTCACCGTTTATGAAACCATAAGATATGCCTAAGATCACTTGTTTCAAATTTTATTTGTTTGTTCTTCATCCTGTCAATTAATAAATATTATCATAACCTAAAAGAGAAAGAGGTTTTAGTGAAACATTTAAACTGAACAAATTAACCCCTTTTAAAAGAATTAGCCAACAATATATAGCTATATATGTATATATGTATATATGTATGTATGTATGTGTATGTGTGTGTGTGTATAATATCTTTTATTTTAGGTTTTATTTATTTATCCTTCTTCACTACCACTTAAGAAAAATACTACTACATAAAGAGGTCAAATTAGTAATATAAACCCAATTTTTTATTTTTAGTAAGTTATTTCATATTTCCATCATCAAACCTTAATAAAGTTATATTCCAAACCCTTGTTCATATTCGTGAAAATTTAGAAAAAAAAAAATTCAAAATTTTTTATATTTATTTATCGAACAAATCTTTCCATCAATTATGATAATTATGAAATTGTTATCAAAGTTTTACTGTAAATGTAATCTATTAAAATATTATATTTGAACCTTAGATGAACTATTATTATTCTTTTGATTAAAGAGACTTCAAGTTGTCATGCCATTTTTGCAATTTTTGGAAGTTAAGAGTTAAAATATAAGTAACTTAATACGACCCATAGTTGTAAATTTGTAACAACCTATAGATTTGATATTTATATTATGTTATGAATATAGATAACTTCTAATATGAGATGCATTGAACCAATTCACAATGTAAACTCGACAAATTTCCTAGATAAATGGTTAAAAGTTAATAAAATTTCCCGAAAGATACCCTTAGTACTGATAAGATAACTAACCTTGAACTTGAGAAAATATGCTTAAAAACCGTAACTCAGACTCCTAAAACCTTACATGGTAGCATTGACCCTAGTTTGACTCTTACACTTAGAGCCCTAAAATCCTATAAATAAATGCCAATAACTAATGTTGACTCCAAAGATTAACATAATCTAACAAAACCAACCCCAAACCTTAATAGGAAAGAGAGCGATTATTGAAACCCATGAGAAATCCTTGAAATCGATAAAGGGTAACTTAAGCCAAAAATAAATAATGATATAGACAACCTTAACAATGAATTCAAAACCTTTAAATGAATATTAAAAATCCTAAAAGAACCTTTGAACCCACTAACCCTAAACTAATAAGTCGAAAAATCCTAACGAAAGTAAAAACATAAGACCTTAACTATACATGTAAAATCATAAAAACCCTAGTACACAAAAAACATTAAAATGATAAATAAACCTTAATTATATCTTGAAAACCTTATAGTATTAAGAATAAACTAACATAAGTAGTGAAAATCAATCATAAGTGTAAGCAAGTACCTTAGTTATCTAAAACCCTAAAACCACTTAAAGCATACGTATAAGTAAAACGATAACCACAAACAGACTCATAACCCTAAGAAAACCATAAGGCTACACATGAAGCTTAGGACTTAATAAAATTAAGGTAATAAAATATAACAAAGCCATAGAATTTCCCTAATCACGCTTAACATACTGAATTAGGATAATTTGTAGTTAATCACCTTAATTACACCCTAAACCCTAACCAATCTTCATTATATCTTAATTAACAACAACATAAGTATAATTATGAAGAAAAGGCAATGTAATTAGTTAAAGTAAGTAAGGACAACGTCCTTTTGGGAGACAAAACATTACCACAATTGGCAAAAAGCAAATGTGGTACAAAGGTACATTTAAGACCATATACCATCACTCCCAAATTAGTTACAATTCCCCCCTTCCCTCTTTCTTTATGCGCCAACCATATCCCTCAACCCCATCCTCATTTCTTTTCTATTCCACTCTCGTTTTATCACT
Source organism: Lumnitzera littorea (assembly GCA_024138015.1). Classification (NCBI taxonomy): domain Eukaryota; kingdom Viridiplantae; phylum Streptophyta; class Magnoliopsida; order Myrtales; family Combretaceae; genus Lumnitzera; species Lumnitzera littorea. The sequence goes on from JAMXBB010000007.1 coordinate 76,706,025, forward strand.
CTCAAAACTCTCTCCAAAACCCACTCCAAAAACACACTCTCTCGGCTACCTTAGCACCCCCATCGCTGACCACCATCACCACTCCACCAAATCACAAGCCACTAAGTCACACACCACTCACACACTCCCCACTAGCTAGGCTACACACCCAAACATTGCCACCACCACCCTAGCTTATGGCATACATCTAAGAAAGGAGGCCATCACACTTTTCACTCCAATAAGTGTACTACCCTTGATTCCTTTAGTTATTCACCTAGGAATTTGTACAGTTCATGCATGAAACACATCTTAGCCGTTACTTACATGTAAGCCCCAAAGTTAAGCCAAATAACAGTAGAATTGAACTTAGAACCTAAGGTTTAGGACGATCGGTTAAAAGATCCGATCAAACCCAAATTATAAACTATTTAACAAGATACCAGTAAAAATGACCCTATAAACTTAAATTTAAGAAAATAAGTAGTAAAATAGGAGACTATAAAATTTTCAAATTTTAAACATAATAACTGCTAATTACCGAAAAAGCAAAAAGTGTAATATAATAACTAATAAATTATTAGAGATAGATTATATGTATATTAAAAATTTTAGAATGACCAAAATAATATTTAGGAATGTTCACGTACACCCTACATGTATTTACGTGTAGATAAAAATACGCGTAATTAGTGAAATAGGCCGAAAACTAAGTAAATAATTAAAGAAAAATACAAAATAATTATAGAAAAATCAGAAAAAAAATCAGAAGTGGATAACTAAAGCAAGATCAGGTCGTGGCAAGTTCAAATCAGAAAAAGAAAAATTATCTAATAAGAATTGGACAAACAAAAAGCCAAAAATCAAGGAATTGGGGCAAAATCCCATCAAATTAATGCACAATAATTACACTAAAGCCCTATAAATAGCAGGAAAAATCCAGGAACTCATTTGGACAGTTGGGAATCAGAAAAAATTAGGGAGAGTCGAAAATTGAGAGAAAAATTTGGTTTGGAAAAAAATTAGAAAAATCTGTGCAATTAGGGCTTCTAAAGGGAACCCCCACCAAACGAGCAGCTGGAAGCGGACGGCCACTACCACCACACGGTGGTAGCAGCGCCCAGGCCGGCCAACAAGGCCACGGTGGCCCGCGGTGGCTGGAGCCACCCAAATCGGTGAGTCCGATTTCCAGCCCGATTTTGTGAAATTTTGTAAAAATAGTAAATATAATTAGAAAATTATGAATTTTGTTATTCTGGGATATTTTTGTATGTAGTTTTTAGGAAAAATGTTATTTTGATGAAATTATGTCCCGTAATATATGATCCCTAAGAAATCGTGCAAAACCGAGCATGTTTCGGTTTAGAAATAAATGACCTTAGGAGTGTAGTTTCAAGCCCAAAATTTTTGTGTAGATTACTCAGAGGATATAGAACAGTGCTATGAAGCCCGTTTTCAAAAATTAATTTTCAAAATTTTTAGATAATTTTTAGGCCCTAAAATGAGGCATAAAATGGGTAATTTGAAGTTAATTAGGTGATTAGGATATTAATTACTGATTTAGATAGTAATTAGATGTTTAGGGATGTTAATTTCTGATGTGGAAACCCAATATTAGTCTATGGAGTGTTAAGTGTAAGTAATAAAGGTATTATGTGGTAAATGTAGAAAATTAGAAATATGTAGAATTGGAAATTTATAAATATGGAAAAATTAGGGTTATTTAGATAATATTAGGGTAAAAATCAGAATAATATTAAATCTGAATTAGGATTGAATTTTAGGTAATTATATAAAAAAGTAAGATTTTCTCACATCAGAGATAAATCCGACACCCTAATTAGGACTAGTGTGTACCGAATAGCTTAGAATACTAAATTAAGACCTAATAGGATATTTGGATACCTAGCTTAATGTGATTAATTTCACATTAGGATTCGAACATGTTTAGGATTTAGAAATCGAACTAAACTTAATTTAGAAATCGATGCAAAAACCGAACCTGAACTTAACCCCAAACCTAGAATAATTGTAAAAGATTTAATACCTAGATAATTAGGCATATTAAACCTTAAATAAAACCTAACAATAAGCGTTATATGATAAAATGAACTTATAATATTTATATGAAAAGCTGAAACCACGTTCGTGTTATAGGGATGATCGGCGATGGCCTAAGCAAATCGGACCTCGAGTGAGTGAGCGAGGAGTCGAGGTAAGTTGGGATTAATACAATGCTGTATTTTGGAGGCTTGAGATTATACTTGGTTGTGCTTGTTAGATAGATGAATGTGTGCATGTGTTTGATTATGGGTAATGCTATGATTTTGTTTGTTGCTCTGGTACATATTGTATGAATTGTCTGAAAGGATTGATCACCCTAAACTGGACTTAATTAACTATCCGACCAGTAATCATAATCGGACATGCATGGCAACCCATTAGGGGAATTTAGGACTCTCCGGCCAAATACTGACCCCTTCGAAAGGGATAGCGTAGGATTGCAAAATGGTCCCTTCTTCATCCTCAGTCGAACTAAGTGACAGGAGAGGAGGTCGCGGCAAGGGTGAAGGCAGTGGTTCGAAGGTAGTTGCGGGAGGAGCAAGGTCTCCATTACACAAGCTTGGGTTTGGTCGTGAGCTGTTGCATTAACGGCAACTCCTCAACCTGGATTAGAGCGGGCGCAGTTTCTCTAATCTCACGACGAGCCGGACAACGTCGTGCGATGGCATTTGCTTGCACATGCATTGCACCTAATAAGTGATTGAAAACCTTGTTGTGTGTATGGTATAGTTTTAAGTCCTCCGTCCTAACTTACTGAGCTATGGTTGCTCACATCCCTATAGACATCATGCAGGTGCTGGCTAAGAAGCGGAAACAACTACTTTGAAGCTAGCAACTACTGGATCCTGGGGAGTGAGAAAAAACGTTGAAGAATCAACACATATTTTACTTTTCATTTCTAATTAATGTAATAACTGAATTATAGTGATTATATATATAACTTTTCTCACTTTCTTAGGTAAATAATTTGTTAAAATTACAAATTGTCTACTTCAAAGCGGGTTAGTTGTGGACGCCTTGTGTAGATCAGGTCTAAGATAGCGGTTATCTTAGGATGGTTTATAGGGCGGAGGCTGTTACGACTCTGCCGCTTCGGGGCGTGACATTACATGAGGGATTAAAGTCTATAATTATTTATTTATTAACCTAATGACATGATTATTTAGTGTTAAGCATGATTTAGGTAATGATTAATCAATAGCAGGGTAATGATGAGTCAATAGCATAAACTAGCTTATTTAATAATTAAGAGCTTAAGGATAGTGTTAAAAGCCTTAATATCATAAAGAACAGATCTGGAACTTGGGTTAAATTGGACTAAACTTAAGACTAAGAGTGAGCTTAAGTCCAAAAAGGTACGTAAGATTAGGCTTAAGGCCCTAAATTGCAAAATGAGCTTAGAAAGCTTTAAGAGAACCATGATACAAGCCTAAACAATACATCATCAAAATTAAACCTAACTTTAAAAGACTCATAAAAAGATATACAAGAGGCCTACTAAGCCTTAAGGCCCACCCAAGACAATTACTATAAGCTCTTTAGTAAGTTAAGGCCCTAAACTATAGAAAGGGGGTCGTTTAGGCTCGTAAGAGCAATGACAAGGCCTAAGTTGGAAACTAAATGTTTTAGATAGAAAAAATTCATCTAAAATACTTAAAAGAAAGCCCAAAATATTACGTGTAAGACCTAGTATAAAAAATTGAGCCTAAATCCCAAAACTAGGCCCAAACCCTAAAGTTATTAAACTTACGTCTTGGGCCAACAAACTTGAAAGGCCTAAACTAAAACCTTACCCATCCAAATACCTAGAAAAGACCTCATCAAATGAAAGAACACTCGAAAAGGATGAAAAATTACTATAAGATCATTAAAAATAGACTTAAAACAAGGAAGTTATGGCCAAAATATAAAAACAATTAAGATGAGAAATTTAGGACAAGAAAGAATAGATAGTTAGTACAAGTAGAATACTTATGTGTCTTAATTATATTCTTCAAGGGATGTAAACCTTGAGATTGAAGTAGTCGTTAGAATTTACGGCTAAGTGAGCATACCGATCCCTATTTTATCTTGTATTTTCTTGTAATGTAGAGCACTGATTAATTATAAATATATGAATGAAATTGTTGTGTTTAGGAATTAGGATATTTTTATCCGCTTTATTGGTTGTACTTGCATGCTAAAATACCATAATATATCAAAACCAAGAATTGATTGCTGCATTAGTAGATAAGACTCTCGAGTGTTTGTTATATATATATATTGATTGGTCACTTGTAAACTAGATTAATAATTATTCAACCTTTAAATAAATTGGTCATGCATTACATCCTTCTACATTATTATGAAAGGACATCAGTGCTACAAAGTGGAGTAAGAGATCATGTATGTTGGATCCATATTTATATTATATAGTTTTTGTATCACATGACATACTCGTACTACATGTTCTTGTCTTTACCTTTAGGATATACTTGGCTTTAGGAAGTGCTGCCCTCTACTCAAGGGTAAGCCGTGTCCACTACTTTAGGTCTATCAAGAGAAGATGATATTTAATCGGATGATAGATGTAAACACCCAAGTTTTGATGTATGCAGTTACTGTTCGATTGTATATACTATTTACATTGCATATGCTTGTACATACATTCATTTGATTGATAAATAACTTGCTTATTATTGTTTGATGGTAAGGTAGGAAGGTACTTACTAAGCTAGATATAGCTTACTCACCCAATAGTTTCTTTACAGGTCTTATGAAATCGAGACTAGGCTAGGATTTAGGTGTAAAGTGCTCCACCAGGTTAAGAAAGTAGAATGACAAGTTTAGAAAAGCAAGTAGGATTGTCAAATTAAACTTTTAAAGTAACTAGTATATTTATGATTATCGAAATTTAGATAATATTTCTTTATTGTTTAAGTAGATATACGTAAAGAGATTAGGTTTGGTTAGAAACATACAAGCTAAAGTCTTACAACCTTTGACCTGCAAAATGATCTTTATATCATTAATGCATATATTATATGAAGATTTTAGACAAAACTACTAAGCCCCCTTTTAGGACGTTACACACGAAGTCCCATAATGTCCCATCCCCCTTTTAGTGGATGAGATACAAGGAGGATGTATCTTTAGACAAGGGTTTGCTTGCTTGAAAATGCTACAAAATCAACAAGCATGCTCATCGAAGCATGAGATGGAGTTCTCTAAAAGGTGGTAAAATCACATCTAAGCTGCCTTCCTTAAAGTGGCCAAGAAGGTTCTATACATGTAGACATCCCTCATGCTATGCAACTTCATCATTGTCTAGAAATGGATATAATAGTCATTCAAATCAATAGTTCTATCATAGGAATCCAACATCAGCAACTTAACATTGGTGGAAGCACCTCTTCCTAGATGGCCCTCGTAAAGGGAGATTTACTACTGGAAGACAAAGCAATAGCTTCCATCTTCTTGCTCTCCTACAAATCAATAGCCTCTTTACCATCTCTTTCAGTTGGGGATATCCATGGTTCAATTCAATTCAGCTTAAGAGTCAAGCAAATCGAATTGCATTGGAATAGTTTGATTCAAACTCTAAATGAATTGAACCACTTTCAACAGTTTAGGGTCTTGAACTGAATCGAATTGGTTTAGTTCAAACTACTTTCCAAAAACATCATGTACTTTTTTATAATACTAATAGTCATCAAAGTTTTCTACCAATATTAATGTCCAAATTGAGAAATATAATGTAAAAATTAAAGCCATACAACACAATATCTTAGTTTCAATACATCTTTTGTGATATTGAAGGCCTATGAGTTTATTAATGATGAGAGACAATAGTGAAGGAAATGGAATAGATTATAGAGGTTAAGGATGAAATGAGAAATGGTAAAAATGAAAAGGTAAATAAGGTGTTGAAATGTAGATAGGGTTTAAAATTGAAAAAAAAAATTTATTTTTTAATAAGAAATGGCTCGATTCGGTTTGGTACTCCAAATCGAACTACAAATTGATTGAATTCTATTCGAACCAAACCAAAATATAAAAGAATTGCATTTTATGATTTATTCAATGCAGATAGGTTGGGTTTAGCTTTAACAGCAGCCCTACTTCTAGCTCATTAATATTTACACCATCCACAAGATGCTTGAGTCTAGTTCTAGATGGCTCCAACCTATTATTATAGGCTTCCAACTCAAGTTAATTACGTTGACCAGTTGATTATGCTACTCAACCATGGGAGTCAACAGCTTACTCTTTCTTAGTAAGGGTATGACTGTGTTTGCTCGCAAATCACGTATGCCAACTTGAAGCATAGGGTTGTGGTGGTGGTGGTGTACAACTCTTTTATTACAAAGAGGGTGGTAGAGTGTACCATTTTTCACATGCTGTTCAACTTGCTTGATTTCTTAAGCTCAAGCACCTTAGCTTACAATTCCTTATTTTGAACCTTGATTAACTTGTTCTACTTTTTTATTTCTTTATTTTTTCCTCTAGTTTGCAATACATCTTCTTTGAGTCTACACAACATTGTGAGTCAATAACAAGTGCATTTTAGTTGTTGGTTGGCCACTAACAACATTAGAGGTTTTGTTATGATTTATTTTTCTTGCCATTGCTATTAGAAAGTTTTTAGTCACCAAAATTCTTTGCTGGTAGAGAGTTGGACTAATTAGGCCTTTAAGAGAGAGCTAATGGCTTATAAAAGAGAATATTGTTAGTAGAACAGCCAAGGGGTTGTCTGATAGGATTACTCTAATGCTTAAGTTAGGTGTGAGAGATGGATTTGGCAACCTGATAGCAAGATAGCAAGTATGATTTATGAATGTTTGTAGATGCCTTACTGGTGAAGGATTACTCTATTTATAGTAGAGATGTCAAGATAATTTAGGAATGTTAGATAAGGATGAATCTCTCCATATTAGAAAAGCATATCTTTCACTTAGTAGTAAAATCCTAAGAAATCCGAAGACATAGTAAGGACAATTGGCTTTCCATTCTATTATTCATCTTCTCTCCCAAGTAGGCTTCTTTCCCTAGCTAAACTCCTTAACACATCATCTAACCTATTGGAGGTTGAGCTTACTTCTAGAGTGAGATGATCTTGCACTTCATTGATGGGATCAAGCTAGGAGAGATAGGATCATCAAAAAAAGCTCAATCAAGGGCTCTAAAGGCTTTGGAAAAGTTAGATCATGGGCCTAGATAGGTCAGCCCATGACCTAAATAAATCGACCTAAGCCTATGGAGCCTATGCTCAAGATATCCTATCAACACAAATCACAACTCATTTTAGGGAGGAAAAAAAATGTTATTTGTATATCATGTAATAATATAATTATACTATATTATAATATATATAATATGTTACATAGTACCTTACCATATATTATATACATGATGTTTTATTATGTTATATTATATAAGTTATATAGATTATATACACCTCATTTTATGAAGATAAGTTAGTAGTTGAAGTGTCATGAATATAACAAATATTAAATTGACGTGATGGCCTAAGATTAGAGAAAGTAAATGATAGATTACCACGACTAGTGCTCATCTAGTCAAATAACATCACAAAGGATCGGAGTAAACAATTTAGGAACTTAGTTGGCTTAAATGTAGGACCCTTTTGTCTTGTTGCACCTATTACTTATACATTAGTGATACTTTTTTAAATTAATGTAAAATGTATACCTTAGATTTTTTTACTACTAGTAAGTTATGGCAGTTTAAAAGCATAGCACATGTAACTGTAACAAATTGTATCTTACAATGGATTTTTTTTTTTTTTTGTATATATATCTTTCAATTAGAAAAGGTAACAAAAAAAATTTGATAATTTTTAAAGTATGTACAATAGTGATAACAATAAATTTAAAGGACATTAATAATATATGTTGCAAAAAATAAAAAATAAAAATATAATCTAACCAAATAACAATTCAATAAGCATATTAAAAAAAAAAAAAAACGATGTACTAGGCTTTGCCCCTATTTTCACTACATGGGACACTAAAACTTCTATCCTTCCATCCCTTTATATATAGATAAAGGAGTAGAGCTTTTAGAAATCTCAATTTGATTAAATGGGTCAAAATTAAACAAAAAAATATTAAATATATTCTTAACACACTATATTCCATACTTTTATTCAAAAATTTCAAACTTTTGTTTGCCATATTTGAATAGAAGTTCTAGACCATGCTTCGATTTTTTGTAAAAGATTCCAAACGTTTTTATTTGTAGAAGTTTATAGCAAATTGTTTTCTCTTTTCTTTCAAGTTCACTCAACTCGCTTCTCCATTACTTCATTTTCATTTATTTTTGGACTCTTGAATTTCTTCCTAGGACTTAGTTCCATAACTCTCATCGGTCAAAGAAGTCTTTAGTCAAATATTAGAGTCATCATATACTTAAGAGGTAAAGTTCTAACCTAACTATAAAATCTAGAAAGATTTTGGATGTGGAATTGTAAGGATTATGCAAAAAATGGTTTTTTCAAAAGCATTTCCAAAAGGAAAATCAAATGGAGGATGCATTAGTGATTAAAAAAATAAAATATAAAAATAGAAAGTTTGACTAAATAGAAAATGGGAAGGGTAAAAAGGAAACAATATTTTCACTTAGTATCAAGTTTCAATCCCCAACTCTAAGGATTTTGCATCATTGAGCTCCATGTGACTAAATATTTTATGGTTTTTTGTACTCCATATACTATTGTTTGGCTGTGTTAGAACTTTTCTTTTATTTAGGGAATAAGCAAGTTTCTTGTATATAACCCCCATTAATAATGGATATTTGTTTACATGGAGCTAACATGATTTTGTGCAACCAATCTAGTAATAGGTAGTGATGCTCTAATAAACACTTAATATAGTTTAATACTTAATTAGATAGTATAGCTTTTATGGCAAATGTAAGGGTTCTCTTTTATATTTGTATTATAGTGAAACTTGATAATGCAAAAATCATCAAACAACATTAAGTAATCTAAAGCATCAAAAAGATAACTTTTTTATTTTTGAAATTTTTCAAATTTTATTTGGATCTTTTGGAATAAATAAAAATACAAAAGAAAGCTAAGATTTATTGTGTTATATAGGATATTCAATATATACCACAAATTACTTTTTTCTCTCTTCATCTAAGTGTTAAATTGAGTATTACTACAAAATAATGAAATGATTATGATTAGTATTCATAAGTTATTATTACAAATCCTAATTAATAGTAGTAACAAGTAGCAAAGGCAGTAGATTTTGCTTATTCTAAGTATAACTAGCATATCATGTACACTTTTCAAACTTTGCTATTTGAAAAACTGCTACAAGATGTAAGTATGTCCCTAGCAATTTTAAAATATTTGGTATATAGTGACAATCTAAAAGTGTTGACATACTACAACAGTAAAATTCATCTTATAGCGATTTCATGATTGCAAATTGTCTACAGTGTCATTGATATATAAGTTATAGTTTTAACAAGAAAATATTGCTATAGTAAATACTTATAAAAGCTATATTTACTACTATAAATTAGCAACTTTAGTAACTATTTATAAGCTATCACTAAATTACAGTCTCTATAGTGAATTATAAATTCACTTACACGTGATTTATTGTTTTTATTTAGTTTCCCAAATACTGTAAGGCTTAAGCTTGGTCCATTTCTTTCATTAGTTTAAGTAAATTGTATATCTTCATGTAATATTAAGTATACAAGCAATGAAAATATAGTTTGAAATGTTAGACTTTCTGATCTTTGTTTATAATAGAACACTATTTACAAGCAAGGGAAGTTTGGTTATAGAATTTAAATTCCTTTGTTATGGTTTAGTAAATTGTGTAGATTGCTTAGTGTTGGTCCCTTAGAAGGGTGAATTAATTGCTTAACAATTATTCAAACTTTTTCAAAAGTAAAAATCCCCTATTGATTACTCACTTAATGGCTTTAAGTTTTAACAAAATATGTGCAAACAATTAATTAACAAGCAAATAAAAGAGGGAGAGTTTGAGAAGATTAAACAAAGGATTTATAGAGGTTCTTCCATGTAAGTTGGTCTTCTCTTCCAACTCTTCTCACTAGGATCCAATCTTCAACACCGATCGTTACACTTATTTTAATAATCAAAAGAAGAGTACAAGTATAGCCTTCTCAGCTACAATCAACATAACTTTAAGTTCAAGCTTGTCTCTAGCTACAGCAAAACTACTGTGATCTACTCTCTCTTGATTATAATACAAACAAATTCAAATAAGCTTTTGCAGGAAAAATAAATATATCTTCCTAAATATTTGCACAATGAACTTATAAACAATTAAGAATGTAAATTTCGCTCAAGAGAGTTTTTTGAGTGCTTACCCTATTATGTCTTGTGATTTTCAACTTCTTTCCTTTTTAATTTTTTAAAAAGCCTTATCTTCCAATCTTGAATAAACTACACATTAATAGATCCTTATCTTCTTTTAAAGATATCTCTTTTGTTGCTATGATATCTTTTAGAAAATCTGTAACATTTGAAATTCTCATATATTATTCTCATCTAATCTTAATCTTCAAATAAGTTATCTCAATTTTCAATCTCCGTAAACTTTAGCTTTCATTAAATTCATTCATCAATAATTTGAAACTTCTGCTAACCATCTTGACCATAATTTTAAATTTCATAAAACTTGCTAGAAAATTCTCCTTAATTAGTGGAACAAGTCAAACATATTGCCTAAATACACTTAACGAATGGATTTAGGTCTTGACCTGTAAAACAAATTGTGTTAGATAAAACAAGTTTTTCTAGTTTGCTTTTAAGTCTTCTGATGACTTTTGAATAGCTTACGAACTTCTCAGGATTGCTTCTAAATGTGCTTCTAAGTATTCAAAGTTCTTCTGATGAACTTCTATACTTATCGAAATTTCTTCTAAGTTTGCTTCCAAGTCTATGCAGTTACTCTTTTCTCTAAACTTTATAAATATCCAATAATGCTTCTAAGTATGCTTTGAAATTAGTTAACTCATCTTTTAAGGATCATTACTTCTAATTATGCTTGTAACTCCTCTATCTTCAAACTTTATTCCTATATATTAGTAAGGTTAAGGCTACGTCATAAGGTTACTTTATGGAGAGATCGAAAAAGATAAAATAAAAATAAGCTAAATTACTTGTAAGGTAGCTTAGAAATGGGGGCTTCTTGGTAAGTAGATTCTTTTATATCAATAAAATTTCAATTTTTTTAATCACCTTTTGGAATTTTATCACCAACTTGAAAATTTAATCTTGATTTATTTATATTAGCAAGTACTACAACCAGGATACAAATGCGTAAGAGACATAGAATATGTGTATATATATATACACATATACATAAGCTTACTTCTAAGTCACTATTATTACTATCAACACTTAACATATTTATTACATGTGGTCAATGATAGACCAAGGTACAGGCTAGGTCCAAACCATGACCCAACTTAGAACCACCCCACCAAGTCCAAGACTTGACACAAACATGGTTGAATGGGTTGGATTCGTATAGCCAAACCACTAGGATAACAGATCCAAGCCAGGTCAACCCGTAAGATTTGTGGACCTAGCAATTCAAGACCCACCAACTTAAAAAAAAAAAAAGATATAAGGAAAGAAGAGAAGAAAAGGAATGAAAAATGATAAAATAAAATAAATTTAAAACTAAAGAATAAATAATAATTAAAACTACAAATTTTAACTAATTCCATGTGAATAAGAAAAGATCATTACCAATTCACAACAGTTAATACATTGCTATCTACAACAAAGTAATAAATATTATTTTAAAAGCTTATTTGATTTAATACATATAGATTTTTACCAAAAGATTAATCACATTCTTAGCAATGTAATGTGAGATTAACTTTTGTTGTTTTAAGTTCTTTGTAACATTTAAATCTTTTGTCTTACATTGCTAATAAGGCAATCAAATCAGATATGGCTGAATATAAATAAATGCATATCACCAGTAGCTATTTTGTTAAATGAGCCAACAATAACACTTATCTTAGGCTTAAATAATTTTAATTTAATTTATCTTCTATGTTCTAAATTAATCTTATTTGTGAAAAGGGGCTGATTCACGATTCCTTAAACTGCTAATTAAACCAGTGAATCCAAAGAATCGACTCTTAAATCGATCTTACGGGTTTGGATTCGGTTCCCCATTTTAAGAACTAAGAATCGATCATCTAGGTACAATTCCAAACCAACCTAAAACCGAACCTAAACAATCCATTCTTAGTTCCCAAAATGGGGAACCAAACCCAAACCCATAAGACCGATTCACGAGTCGGTTCTTTAGATTCACCAGTTCTGGGTCAGTTTGGAACCGTACCTTATTCCAGTCAAGGGACCCAATACATAACAAACGTTTTTTTACACTTTCAAATAATTGTATTTTGATTAATTTATTAATATGTTACTAATAATTGCTATACAATAAAAATTACGAAGGAAAGCATACCAAAAAATCCTTCTTTCGGCTTATCCAATAAAAAATCCTTCTATTCGCAATTGAAAATAGAAGAAATCATACTTTCATACAATATCTTAATTAAATTATATGTAATAATCAATTAATTTAGTTTAATTATATATCTATGTGTGTCAAAATCTTAGGAACCATATAATCTATAAATTTTTGGACCAAATGGAATTGACGAACAACCAATCCCTATGATACTATTTATTATTATTGAGTTGAAATTGAAATGGGGCATGGCTAAGTGGTAAGGCAATAGGTTTTGGTCCCACTATTCAAAGATTCAAATTCTTCCATCCTAAGAAATATTTAATAGTTATATTAAATAGAAATTTATATCTATTTAATATAGGCATTAGTCGAATTTTTTTAAACTAAAAAACGATAGTCAACTGCAATACATTATATAATATATTTTCTTTTTCTTAAGCTATAAACTTACTGTGTTTATTTTAGTATATATAATTATGAAAGTTTTTCTTTGATTTCATTACTAACTAAAAGTTCTTAATTCAATTAAATCAAATACAAGCATTTTTTTTAAAGGATTACCCTTTAGTTTTATGATAAAATTTTGTTCCTTGTTTATTTTGATTGAGCTCTTTTTTCTTTAATAGCCTATACATAAGACGAAATTTTTTACTTGCTTTTAACTAATTTCATAGCTTTAAGTTATCTTACCTTTTAAACACATCCAATATAGATTTATTTAAACATTTTCCTAGAATATGTCTTTGTAATTTAATTGAAATTTTCAATCTGTATTGATTTTTTAATCGATTTCCCTTCTTAAAAGTTCTTATTTTTTTTGTAGTCATTCACCTATATAACAAGGAGGGGATATATGCTCTATTGGAAAAGAAAGAGAAAATATAAATGAGCTTCCCATTATTATTTCTTTCTAATATTCCAAGTTTTAGAAACACTTGTAACCATCTCCATTCCTAAAAAGCCATACACATATGTTTTAATGATAACAAATCATTATGTTATGTACTTTGATAAAATTACTAAGTATGTAGTTTCTATGTATTGAGAAGAATCTAGGCAAGTAATAATGAATCTTAGTATTTAAAGAAGAACCTAAGTAGAACTGATCTAATGAACTAGAATTGCAGAGCAAAATCTTTAATAGAACAAGTAGAAAGAGAGTAGAAGTTAAATAAGCATAGGGACAAAGTAATAAAAGCTTATCAACTAAAGAAGCAAAAGCTCTTCTAATTGAGAAGCAGAATCAAATCAAATATAGATGTTGTTGATTGTGGTCAAAACAACTAAGAATGAGTAGGTTCGAGTAGAGCTTGGATGGATTAGGCTTGGATCTAACCCCTTGCTCCTTGATTATTGCAAAAAGACCCTTGTGAGTATGGCTACGAGAGCCCTCCAATGCTCGAGTTAACAAGGAGGTTTAAAGAAAAGAGGAGGCAAGCACTAAGGACCCAAGGGGTAGTGCTCGTCTGATATGTAGGATGACAAGAGTTAAGGTTATGCTTTCGAAGCGAGCTAAGAGAGTAGAGGGGATATAGAGAAGGTTAAGAGATGTAAGTGAAGCCCCTTACCTCATGGTGTCTGATACCTTTTATGGAGATTACTTAGAAATGTGGTGGTTTAGGGTTCACTCATACTAGTCATCAACAAGTAACATGTGCCATAGTAAAGACTAAGCAACTCTAAAGTTAATTAACCATGATTAGCTTAGTAGCCAAATTTGTAGCTCAAAGATTTGACATCCGTAGAGGCGAGGACTATCGAGTGTATTGGTCATACTATGAATGTTAAACATCTATTAATGAATTGCAACAAAAAGTAGGTGCTAAAGATAAAGGATGAGTTAGGATGTCCGTGGGTAGGTAGAGGTGGTCAGTAGGTGCTCAACTAAGAATGAGTTGAGACTTGAGTTGATGCCAAGTGGTTGGCACGTGTAAGCTTAGTAGTCAAGCTGATCTACTCGAGTGAGGCATTATGTGGCTTGCTAAGCAAGCCGAGATATAGATGACAAGCTTACTGTTCGCTCATACACTTCTTAGTGGGCTTCCTCACATGATGGGCCAAGTAAGAATCATATATCAACATTTGGCCCCTTACTCTCCTCAACATCTAGGATGTGAGGAAAGTAATCTGTGTAAGGCAACTCGGCCGAAGCAAGACCACCTTTCCTATGAACAAAGGGGTTAGCATTTGTTGTTTGGTGATGTAACATCTAGCATCCCTAATGAGGTTTGTTTTCCTGTATACTAGTGTCTAGCATGATTGATGTAACCTTTGAACTCAAAGTGTCATAATGACCCTTTTTAGGAAATGTAGTACACATTGATGATCTCTCAAGGGTAACGATACGCATAGGGTGTTCTATTGTGAGGCTACATCAATAATCCATATGCATGAATCAATTGCGGCCTTTGGCTCATAGAGTGGAACATGTAGACAGTTGAGGTTTAGTGTACGTCCTTTCGTAGGTTCATGCTTTAAGAGTTGGAGAAATCATTCACCTTCTCCCCTTGGTTGTCTATATAAAGGAGTAGGTAAGTCTTAATTTGTCACTTTGCTTTGTCAAAATAGGGGAGACTTTGCCAAATTTTTTACTCGCCGGCTAGTTCCTTCTTGCTGTGATTTTATTTCTTAGTTGATCTATGACAATGGCTAGCCAAAGCACAACGAATTAGTAGAGTGAGTCTTCTCATCCATCCATTTCAAAGGAAGTAGATGAAGGTTGCGAAGATTTGGCCCAAAAAGGAGGTGATAACCTTATTCCCCCCGAAACGATGGTGGAAGTAGGTAACAAAGATGGGGTGCTACTATCTTGGGCGAAGAGGAGAGAATATGTACTTGGAGGCCCCGTAATGTGTACCCTTTAGATGGTAAGGAAGATAGGAGGAGAAGTTGCTGCATACAACCAATGCCAATGATAAGGCATATGCCCGTGTTGCGTATGTGACGAATGAGCAAAAACTAAGGCTTATGAGTCAAGCAGTTGGGGAAATGTCTAGGTGGCAAGTAGAGGTGCTTATAGATGGACAATGGGCATACGACATAAGGGATGACTGGACATGGTATTTATACGAAGCTATTCAAGCTGGGTCTTTGGCTTCCCTTTTCGAAATTCTTAGTGGAGTTTTTTTGTTATTTCAAGGTTGCCCTAAGGAGTTTGAATGCCAATGCTTAAGTACAATTGCTTGCATTAGGGGTGTTATGCTTATGAGAGCTACAGAGGCCAACAATGTAGCTATTCAAGCATTTCTTTAATGTCAAGAGGGTAGCCAACAGTTGAGTATATGTTGCCAACCAAAGGGGGTCGTTGAAGATCTTCAGTGATCTACCAAATAAGGTCAATAACTAAAAAGAGTTCTTCTACTATTAAGTAGGGGATGAGGACATCATGAACAGTATTAAGCTGTTGAACTTGGTGGGGTGGTAAAAATAAATCATAAAAAATTTCTTAGTTGGGTCAATAAAATCATGAAAGACATTTTGATTTTTTTATATTTTACATAAAATAGATTTGCCTAGACCAATACATGATTTTCTTTTAGTTTTTCTAGGATAGTTGGAATGTGTTATTATTTATTAATAGGATTTTGGTTTATACAACCTATTGTAGCTACTACTTGTCAAAAAGCATTTGTAATTAATCGTGTAGGGGATTTTGGTTCCATATTATCTAGAAAATCAAATAATAAAATAGAATGAATATTTCAATAAGATAAAAAAAGAAATAGAAAGAAAATAGAAGTACCAAGGTAGAAGAAGTTTTACCTTCAATCTATCTATCGTAAGTACAAAAATGGATCATCGCTATTTGGGATGGAGACAGGTATTTACTACCCTTTGCCGAAGAAGGATGGTTGGCTGTTTGTCATATTACTTTGTCGTTTGAGCGAGGGAAATCGATTCTACTTGTCCTCGACATAATAAGTTTGTTGTCTACGTATTATTTATTTACTTAATGAGTTTGTTGGTTTTTTGGAGCTATGGAGTTGGCCACCAAAAGGGTAAGAGCAAAGTTGTTTGCCGTACAGAATAGGCGATTGGAGCATACATAATGCAAATTGATCCAGGAACAGACAAAGCTGGTCGTAGTGGTGGGTCTAATCCTACTAAATGAACAAAAAAGAGAATGGGTTTAGTAAGGGTTTTAGAGAATTCATGAGCTATCTAGTCGGATATGATGCACCAACTAGATCATATACGACCTACAACTCGCTAGATGTGACTCACCGATTCGAGTGATAGAGATGCCTGCCATAATTCTTACTAAAGGGATTGATAAGAGCTAGTAAAATGTAGAGCTTTTTTAAGAGAAACGGCTCAAAGGGTTTTTTTTATTAATGTTCAAATCTATCCAAAACCCCACACATGCATTCTATTTATACGTAATGGAAAAATTATAAACAAATGGACTAAAAGGATGCCATAATGGCATTCCTGTAAATACAAAATAAACATGGGGGTAGTTTAAGGAAAATATAAGAAATAGGAAATCTAAATAACACAAATAAAAATAAGTAGTCAAATGAGATATTCGGGTAAGGAATAAATGGGATGGGCTATGGTATTTGGTTAGGTTAGTACCTTAAATCCTATCATTCCCTCTCTCTTGGAGAAGTTTTGGCCCAAAACTTAGTAATTTGTGGCTCCAAATCCCATTGGGATCAAATAACAAGCTGCAAAAATGAAATATAAATATAGAAATTACTTCAACTCCTCCACCAATGTTATCATTAGCCAATACTCCTTCCATTTGTCATAAGCCCAATCAACCAAACTTATCTTTAAGGATCCTTCCTTCCATTCATCATGTATCTAATCAACTTCATCCAAGTAGCCTTAACAACTATTAATCAAGGGGAATAACACAACTTTTGGCTGAAATATCATGTCATGAGCTCGGGGAATTTGAACATGTAGGATCTCAAACTCCTCTTCTAACTCAAAAATCCTTAAAGCTTTACGCTCTCTTAATGTTGGCCTCACAAGATCAGGCTCAATAACTCTCTCCTCTTCCACTTCTACACAACTCAATTCTTTCTCCTCCCATCTATACACTTCATATATTTCCAATGTGAGAGTACTAAGGATAAGAACAACATAACCCACATAGGAATATCCATCATCATGATCTCAGAAAACACCAGTATACAATCTATAGCATCTAACAAGTACAATACTACTATAATAAATTTTACCTCTAAACACCCTCAATAATGGATTAAAATAGAAGAGTCTGACATGTCAAAAGCTAATATAGTAGTACCTAAGGTCATCAATAGTACCAAGTATCATTGGCAATGGGATCATGTTAGGAACATGGCTACTAAGTAGTAACACTTCTTGTCCTTCTTTTTCAACCTCCTCATCCTCAACTCCTACTTCTTTTCCTTCATTTTCCTCGTCTTCAATATTCTTTGATTATGTATTCCTTTGTTGCCTTCTTTCCTCCTTAATCTCCTCAAGCTTAGTAAGTGTAATCTCTAATTGTTCCAACACATAAGGAAAAACAAGATTTGGAGCTTAGTGATAAGATATCCCACTCAAGCCTTGTGTACTACGATTCCTATGTTGAGCCCTACTGGTCATATCGAATAAATTTCAATTCAACACCACCTCGGCACAAGAAAATACAACTTTAAAAGTTAATATGCCCAATGGACAGCACGGCAGTCAGCTTAGAAATTATACGCACAACAGTTGTCTCAGCAATTTCTTGAACAAATCAGCTCGGCAATTCTTGATTCACTTATAGTAGTTAATAACTTAGGTGCACAGTGACTAAACATGCCGGTCACAGCATATAGAAGACATGAGCTCTTTAATTCAACTGTCACAACAGTACACACACATGCGTAACAACTCAGAAACTTAGGAACATAGTAGCAAACATAGATCAATTCAATTGACAGTAGCTCAGACAAAACTTGCACCTCCCACCAACTAAACTCGATAAATGACAGCACACTTAGATCGACGATGGCGATCACCTTCGGCAAGTCGGTAATTCCTTTTGGGAAGGGTAGCACGATCTTCTTCTCATATTAAGTTCTTGCACACACACACCACAACAAGCTCGAACGTTGCACAATTTAAGCAGCTCGGCAAAGCTCCAGTCACAATAACTCGACACAACACGATGTGATAGCACTTTACAACAGTAGCTCAGATTGCACTTTACTTTTGTTCGCTAGCACACGCCTACAATATGCTTAGATACAAAGTTCAGCTCAGTTCACAATTAACAATAGCTCGAAAATTGGGGGTTTTCTGCAATTCAATACTTTCGAAAACAGGACAGCATGATCAACTCTAGATAGAAGCTCCAATCACTATCAATTAGCTAAGCAATTGGGATTTCAGTTCGGTAGATAATAGTTGAACAACTTAGTTAACTCAGAGATTAGTCCACGCACATAACAGCCTTTCACTTCGGCACACTTCAACATTGATAGAGAATTACTGATAGCTCAGCAACATGAAATATAGCAGCTCGAATCTACACTTATATCGATCTCCACTATCGACTTTCGATACATAAGTATACGGATGGTAAGAGCACTCACACACACAACTTAATAGATCAACTCAGACTGGAATTTCCTGAAGCTTGGCAATTTTAACAATAAGATGGCTCAAACACACGAGTTTCTCAGCCAAACTTCACCTTAGTAATTTGTGAATTACAGTAGCTCAGATACAACAATTAAAACGGCTTGGACTTCAAGTAGATACTGATACACTAGCTCACTTGGTAGTACGCATGCACTTCAGCTTGGCAGCTCAAATTCCTACAATTCTCGAAGAGAAACTATGCAACAACCTACAAAAGACCAACACGAAATCCCTTCTCCTATACTCACATGCAATTTTAGTAGTGCACGGCACCACACATAGCCATGTCAGCAGGACAGAACACATACACACCAGTAATACATCACAGCAGCTCATACTTTAATACACAACAGCACTTGTTCTTCAGTTTAGCACCTTAGCATGCCTATAAGGACAATTTGGCACACTCAATCAAGTAACATTGGACGGCTACACAACTCCAAGTTTATGCACATAGTAGCTTGGAAACTTGTAGTTCAGAGCAATACAGTTCAAACGATCATAACGGCTAGCTAGTTTGGATTAAATCAGCTCGAATAAATTTCATAAATGCAACTCGACAACTTGGGAATTACAACAATTCAATAACCAGCAACACTCACCAGTTAAACAACTTAGTTGTTGCAAATCGTAACCAAAAACAGACAAAGTCGATTGCTAGATGGATCCAAACTTATAAAAAGCTCAAAAAGGGTTAATGGGGAAAGGTAAAAAAAGGTAAAAATGACAAATGAAACAGTAAACAAAACCCATGAACAGCTCCAGAGGATATGACACACCAATGGATCTTTCGAAAACTCACGGTACAATTTGATAAGACACATGAATTGGTCTAGTAAGGTTACTTACCACCTAACTTTGTTTAAGAGAAAGGATAAGAGTGATACCAAAAATAAACAAGTAGTGTTTACGTAAGGAAAAAAGTACTTAAGTGTATTAAAGGTAATCTAATAAGTTACAGCTACAAGTACAAAGATATTTATACCTGTAAGTTAGGGCAACTTGCTCAAAAGAGAAAAGACAATAAGGACATTTCCTAAAGAAGTAATGTACATGATACAAAGGGGTAAAGATGAATATATAAGGAAAACAATCATTGGTGCTACAGGTTCTCCATACGATACTGTACACGTGGCAATGCTGCATTAGCGAGGTTGTTAGAAGATGTAAACAAAAAGCACGGACAGGTGAGCTTATCCGAGCAAAGATGGCCTAGTCAGTCTAGTTTCTCTATCTCTTGACTTCTTAGCAAGGATAATGCCGAGTGATTGGTTGCCTCGGCATTAGAGTAATCATCAACTCAACATAACACAAAATAATGGATGGTCATATGGCACGGCATTAAAGGTAACTCAACAAGGAAGTACTTGGCATCGACAAGGATTGATTGAAACATAAGGATTCATTGTACCAGCCCCTCCAGTCTTCGAGCTCGGTTGCGGGTCAATAATCCTGTAGCTTGATTCCCACCACTCTCTACGAGTTGTTTTGGATTTAGGATCAAATCCGAATGGTGTTCGCTCAATTCTCCGTTAGGGTAATATGAACTGAAGTCGGCAATGTTGAAGGCATCAGAAACCCCATAGTCCTCAAGCAGTTCCAACCTGTAGGCATTGTCATTGATTTTCTAGAGGATTCTAAAAGGCTCTTGTCATACACAGAGTAGTTTAACTGTATTCCTCAGAGCTTCTTACTGTGAAAGGCAATTAGTCAGCCTTCCTGCATCAAGATAGCACCTATTCCAACACCTGATGCGTAGTACTCCAGCTAAAAAATTTTGTCGAAGTAAAGTGGTACTAATACCGAAGCAGAGGTCAATCTTTCTTCTATGTCGACAAAGCTCCTCTCCTCCCTTTCTCCCTATCGGAAGTTAGTGTTCTTCTTTGTTAGCTCGGTAAGTAGTGCAGTGATGGTGCTAAAGTTCTTGATAAACCTTTTGTAAAATGAAGTCAATCCGTAGAAACTTCTTACGTCAGGAAAAGTAGTAGGAGTTAGCCACTTAACAATTGCTTTGATCTTCTCATCATTGACTTGCAAGCCTCCTCCACTGACTATATACCCCAAGAATATCACTTCCTCTAGGCAGAAGCAACATTTCTTCAAGTTGCCGAATAGTCTCTTGGCACATAGGATGTCCAAGACTGCCTTAAGATGTTCATAGTGACTCAACATGTTGGCACTGTAGATCAAGATGTCGTCAAAGTATACCACGACACACTTTCCAATGAGATGTCTCAGCACATGGTTCATAAGTCTCATGAAAGTGCTCGAGGCATTTGACAAGCAGAAGGGCATGACCATCTACTCGTAAAGTCCATGTCAAGTCTTAAATGCAGTTTTCTACTCATCTCCTAACCTCATGCGGATTTGATGGTAGCCAGACTTGAGATCAATCTTACTGAAAATCTTAGCTCCACTCAGTTCATCCAACATATCTTCTAGCCTCGGGATCGGATATCTGTATTTGATCGTGAATTTATTCATGACTTAGCTATCAACACACATCCGCCGGGTTCTATCCTTCTTCGACATTAGAAGTGCAGGTACAACACAAAGGCTAAGACTCTCTCTCAGATAACCTCTCTCCAGTAACTCATTGACTTGACGTTGAAGTTTAGAAGCTTGCTTAGGATTTATTTGATAAGCTGGCTTATTCGGCAGTACAACATTGGGTAGTAAGTTAATGCAGTGCTCTATACCTCAAGTTGGGGGCAACCCCTTAGGTAACTATTCTAGGAACAGGTCAGCATATTCATCTAGCATCTCCTTAATTAGCTAAGGAAGCTTGCCCCACTCCTTCATTTCCAACAGTCGCCTGACCAACATTAGTGTTGGCTCATCTGCATTGATGGCTTCTCAAAGCTTGGCTCTACTCATCACCAAAGCTTTCTTCGATCCTCAAGCAAGTTTTGTCTATAGTTTGTGAACTTCTCTTGGCGACATCGAATTCAACATGATCTTCCAGTCATCCTTTTCCAGCATGTATGTATTCCTATAACCATCATATATAACTCTCCTATCAAACAACCACACCCTACCCAACAACACGTGGGAAGTGCACATAGGTAGCACATCGTAGAGGATCTAGATAGAGTAATTCCCTATAGTGATCAGCAGCAATATTTATCGAGTGACATGTAATGCTCTTTTCTCACTCAACCAATGCAACTTATACGGCCTAGGATATGCAACAGTCAACAACTTCAGTTTTGAAACAAGATCGGCCGATGCCACATTGGTGCAACTCCCACTATCTACAATGAAAGCACACATCTGATCATTCACCTTACAGGTGGTATGAAACAAATTCTCTTTCTACTCCTCCTCTTGTAAGGGTTCCGCGCTCATAACACGTCGAATAACCATGAGTAACTGGTCTAAGTTCTCAAGAAACACATCCTCCTCAATCAATTTTTTCTCGGTAGGAACCTCCTCTTCTTCGAGTTCCTTATCCGTACTCTTTACTTCTAACCTCGGGATGTCTCCCTTAATGACCATCGTCCTTCGATTCGGGCACTAAGCAGCTATATGTTTAAACCCTTGACACTTAAAGTACTTGATCTGGCTGGTCTTCCTACCAGACCCTTGCCCCTTCTCATACGTTCGAGTCGGCACTACATCTTTAGGTTGGCCTTTCTGCTTGCCTCTGACATCAACTCTTCTACTCAGCTCAATACTAAACTGAGCTCGGTGACTTGCCTGTCCTAGTCAACTAGTCAGCATTCTGGTCGTTACTCGGCTCCTTCTTTGCCTCTCCATTCGCTGGGCAATCCTAACAACTTCATCCATTGTGTCAAATCGTTGGAGCTCCATAATGTCTCGGATGTCTCCTCTCAACCCAGTAATAAATCTTGAGACTGTTCGAGTTGGTGGTTCCTCCACTTCACATCTTACCATAAGCATTTGGAATTCTTGAACATACTCATCAATAGTTTGGCCTCCTTATCTCAACTTCTAAAGCCGAAGGAAAGTATCTTGGAGATATGTTTCCAGCACGAATTTGTTTCTGAGTACCCTCTTCATCTCAAACCAAGTGTTAATCTCTCAGTACCCCTCTCTTCTTCTCATGGCTTGAAAATTCTTCCACCACATAGCGGCATATCTAGAGAATTCAACAGCAACAATCCTCACTTTCTCATAATCCTCATATTAATAGTAATCAAATACATGCTCTACCTTCTCTTCCCAATCCAGATACTCATCGACATTCCTAGATCCATTGAAACTCAGAATCCGAAGCTTCACATGGTCGGATGCTCTAGGAACTCGTACACCCTCCTCATTAAAATACTCTTCTTCCTCCTCATCAAGCTCTTTCAGGTCTATCCTTCGCATTACTCGTCCGCCAACTCCTCTACCTCGAACTAGTTAAGTTGGGTTCTAACCTCTAACAGGTTAAGTAACCTATAGAATGTTTTATGCAGCCTCAGTAGGTCAATAAGACAGTGCATGAATAGCTCAGGCCAGATCTACCAAGTGGTTAGCTACCTCATCAATTCTCTCGTCAGTGCTTCTAGGAGTTTCCTAAGATTGTCGTCAATGGTGGACAACTCCACTATCATCACTAGTACTGACATTTATACTTGGGTCTATCATTTTTCCTCACAAATTCAAAATTCAAACAAACACTTCAGAAAGTGAACAACTAATGACACAGCAATCAAATGAACACATAACCGACTCTGTTTCGCACACGCAAAATAGAGTATAATAGAACTCAAGAAGAACTAGACATAGCTTACACAAAACCTCCGCTTTAATACTAAGATGTTGCAAACCGTGACCAAAAATAGACAAAGCTGGTTACTAGATCAATCCAAATTTACAGAAAGCTCAAAAAGGGTTAGTGGGGAAAGGTACGAAAGGGTAAAAATGACGAATGAAACAGTAAGCAAAACCCACGAACAGCTCTAAAGGATATAATGCACCAATGGAACTTCCGAAGACTTACAGTACAATACGATATGACGTACAAATTGGTCCAGTGAGGTTACTCGCCACCTAACCTTACTTAAAAAAAAAAAGGATAAGAGTGATGCTAAGAGTAAACAAGCAGTATTTACACAAGGAAGAAAGTACTCAAGTGTATTAAAGGTAATCTGATGAGTTACAACTACAAGTACAAGGATATTTATACCCATAAGTTAGGGAACTTGCCCAAAAGGGAAAAGACAATAAGAACATTTCCTAAAAAAACAATGTACATGATATAAAGGGGTAAAAATAAATATACAAGGAAAAAATCATTGGTGCTATAGGTTCTCCATACGATACTATACATGTGGCAATGCTGCATTGGTAAGGTTGTTAGAGGATGCGAACAAAAAGTACGGACAAGTGGGTTTCTCCAAGTAGGAATGACCTAGTCAGTCCAAATTCTCTATCTCTCGACTTCTCAGTAAAGATGATGTCGAGTAATTGGTTGGCTCGATATTAGAGTAATCATCGACTTGGCATAAGACAGAATAATGAGCAGTCATACGGCATAGCAATAAAGGTAACTCGGTAAGGAAATACTTGGTTTCGGTAGGAGTTGGTTAGAATATAAAGATTCGCCGTGCCAGCCCCTCTAGTCCTTACGCTCGATTGTAGGTTAGAGGTCATATAGCTTGATTCCCATCACTAGTAATGTCATTACACTTATATTCACTATCTCACAAACATATGAAATAAGCTCAACACAAGTGCTACGGCTTACGGGTAGCATTAAAACCAAGACTCACAAGTAGCTAGCTCAATAATTTCTTAAACAGCACGGACGTGAAGTGACAAATAACTAAGATTTGCAACTTTCTAACAGCTCAACAATAACAAATAAGTGCTTGGCATCTTCAATTAAGTAGGTACAACAGCAACAAATTTTGTAGAACATGCACATACAAGTGCGACCACGACAATACACTCCGCCGGATACCATTTGTTTCAACTACACACTAGCATAGCAATACACATCGACGATAACTTTGCAGCTTCATACTTAGTCCAAGCATAGTCTGTAACTCTACTAACACTTTATTGCTTTCTTCTCCACACAACAATAGCTACTACTATAAAACCATTTGTCAACACAACTAAAAACCACTACCTGCACCATACACTAACTCACATGACCAAACACTAACTTACTAATACCAACTTTTGTGACTACTACACCCAATTTATAGATCTACTCACGTGCATTTTCCCAACAAACACTAGCTACTACGCTCGTCGACTCCAATTCATAAACATACCATGTTGCTTAACTTCAACACCAACTCATACAAGTTACTGATACAATGGTACTCATTGTTACTACTGCAATTTAGAACTTATGGTTGTGATTTCCCTGATCGCACTCATATACTCACAACCACAGCCCACAACACCAAACACCAAAACCCATGCACTACTACTCCTACAATATCTCAATCGTAAGTCACTTTACAACTACTATTGTTACTTGCTTGCACTATACCTAGAGGGAGTCACTTCCAATACTAACTCTAGTAGCCAATGTACACAAACCCACAACCAATTTACTGTTAAATCTAAAACCCAACTACCAAATCCTTTAATTTCTTATGGGTCTTGATAAAACCTCAATATAATTCCCAATCGCAACCACCCTAATTTCAAATCTCGATTCCTTTTTCTTGTCCATAAAATAACCATAATACACAAATTGGTTCCCAATATTTTCCTTTGAACATGCTACCTAAAGCCAAACATAAATTGCAATAACAAATTATCCCCAAAATAAGCAGCACGATAATTAACTATCTCTCTATTTTTGTTTTATCTATAGATATTTATATATTTATATATTATATAGAAATCTCAGGGCGTCAAATGTTAATTGTTTAGTCCTGCTATAGGTCTACGAAGTTGCATACAATAAGTGAGCACCTTCAAGCTATATTGCCCAAGAACATTTATACGAGATGGTAAATCAAATCTTTAACTCATAAATCCTTTGAGAGCATGATACAAACTAGTAAATCAAGTCTTCCCATTGCCATACCTCCACTCCGATACCAAGATGTTGCAAATCAGGTCAAGAATAGACAAGGTCGGTTATGGTGGTAGGTTCAATCCTACCAAAGGAACGAAAAAGAGAATGGGTTTAGTGAAGGGTTTAGCAAATTCATAACCTATCTAATCAGATATGACGCACCAATTAGATTCTACATAGCCTACAACTTGCTGGATGTGACTCACCAGTCTAAGTGATAAGGTTGCCCACCACAATCCTTACCAAAGAGATTGATAAGAGCTAATAAAATAGAGAGTTTTCTAAGAGAAAAGACTTAAAAGGTTGTTCATTAATGTTCAAATTTGTCCAAAACCCTACACATGCATTCTATTTATATGTGATGGCAAACTTGTAAATAAAAGGACTAAAAGGATACCCTAGTGGCATTCTTATAAATACAAAATAAATATGAGGGTAGTTTAGGAAAAATATAAGAAATAGGAAATCTAAATAACATAAATAAAAATAAGTAGTCAAATGAGATATCCAAGTAAAGAGTAGATGGGTTAGACTAAGCTTGACTTTAGTATTTAGTTGGGTCGGTATCCTGAATCTTATCAATACGTCTAGGTTAGGTCAGAAGGAGAAAAAAAAAAAAAAAAAGAGAAGCTGTTGTAGAGTGGGAGGGGGATACCTTATAGTACCCCTTAAAGAGATCTAAGAAGAAGAAGGATAGGAGGCAACAAACGATTCTTGATGTGGTTCAACATGCTATAAGTGATATTCCGATGGGTATGCCGCTTATCGATTTGAGGCCTGAGAGGGTAGCTTTTAACGGTGCACTGGTCCAAGGTAGTAGGCAGCCAAGTTGGCAGTGTGGGTACTTCATAGGGGGCTTAAGTAAGGGGTGGTCAAGTGGATGTTCAACAAAAGGATTTACAGTAAACCCTTCAAAATGTTGAGGTCTCCACTATCAAGATCCCTGATGATGGGGACGTTGGGCCATTGGTTCGTCGCCACAAGCGGCTAATAGTAGCAGAAATGCAAGTACCTCCTCCTTGGTTCGTAAGCAAACCTTTACAAAGGTTTGACCAATTACAGGCATTCTTTAGGTAGCTCTTTACCAATAAGAGCGATGCTAAGGCTTCGACGAAGTTACCAAGCAGGCATAATGAGGTGAGTTGCTCGTCGTTTTTGTTAAAGTATTTAGTCTTGCTCTATTGGCTAACTATGCATTATGTTTGTAGCTGTATGATCTTTTCGAGTTTGTTCTTGTGTACAACCGAGCATACCAATAGTCGATGGGGAGTCAAGTGAAGGCCAAGATGGAGAGGCTCCAAGAGACACTAAAGCAAGAGAAGAAGGTACGTAGCGACCTAGCCATCGTGTTCAATAGCATGGAGCACCAGCATAGGGAGTTATCTAGATAAGTCGACAAATTGAAGGGTAACTTGAAAAAAGCCACAGACTCTAGTAAGGCTACTAAGAGAAGCTATCCATTATACAAGTCAAGTTAAAGGCTAAGGGGTAAAAGTTAGAAGGGTTGTAGACTAACTTCACATAGAGGGAGGTAAAGCTCTTATAGGGGAAGGGTTTAACCGCTGAAGTTGGGCAAGACATTTTTCTAGAGACCTTTGATGATCCTTTGATTGAGAAGGCCCTCACCATTATTGGGAATGCGATGGCTAAAGAAGTTCAAAGGCAAGTTCATCGAAATTTCCTCAAGGCTAATTTGTCTTTCCTAAGTTGATTGGATAAGCCGAAGGTTGCTACTAGTGGTAAGGAAGAGGTTGAATCCTCTAGTAACTCATCGAGTGGTTCTAATGCAGGCTGTAAGGAGGATAAGGGAGGGGATGGGGATGGTTAGCAGCAAGTTGAGCAGTGGGAAGACGATCAAGGAGAGTACATTGTCACCAAGTACGTTAAAGGAAACATTATGTTTTTGTTAGTTAATGGTTCAAGCAATGTGTGCCCACTTTTGTTTTATCTTCATTATTTTCCATCTAAGGGGAATCAAGACGTTGGTTTCCTTTCACAAATGTAATTATTATAGAATAGAATGAAGATGCTTTGCTGATGTACTTGATTTATTTTTGTATCATTTACCTTTACCTTTATTGTCTTTCCTCACTTGTGTATTGCTACTTTACATTTAAACTTTATTTTTGTCTAAGCTTTTTGTGTTGCCAGTGATGTTTTCAAGTAGGTCAATTGATCTTGTTTTCTCATGAAGTTCCCTAAACATCTTTTCCTCGAGCAAGTTACCTCTTCCTACTCATTAGTAATCCTTTAGGCCCACCTTATGATTATGGAAGCTGTAGCATCGCTAGGCCTTAACGTGGGCTCATCATTCAAGGATGATGAGTGCATCGAAATGAATCTTTTGGTGACATCATGGCATCTTTTGGATAAAGTTGGCTTAATCGAGTGAATCTTTTCTAACATCAAGTAATCTCCTTAACAAGGTTTATTTCGAGCAATATGTATGCATGGCAGATGTATCATCTAAGTCAAGGTACTTTCTAAAAGCCTTTTAATGTACGTACAACACATTGTTGTTTCCTAAGGCATTGCTTAGGCTTTCGACACACTTGAGCAGTTGAATGACTGCAATGTGTATGGTTAGGGGTACTCTAAGTCCCTTATTTAAAGCATGTGTGAGTCTTTGCTTTGCTAAACCAAACATCCAAACGCCTTTGTAGGGTATAATTGATGGCTTGAATTATTTCTCCCTTTGCCATGAGCACATCGAGGGCGATTAGACTAAGAGAGTATGTTCAAGTTAAGGAGGAGGTCTCCTTGGCCCCTCTCTTTGAGCTATGATCGTGAGGTATAGAGAGCTATCCAACAATAAGGGCTGGCCCCCGAGCCATGAAGGGGAGGCGTACTCTAACCTCTAGGTCCTTCCCTCTTTCTACCCTAGTAATACTCTGCAAGGTAAGAGTTCGGGTGCCATCACTACTTGTTTGTGGTAGCCTCACCATAGAGGCGCTTGTTTGTAGGAGGTTCTACACAATTCTTCCTCGTAATGTCTTAGATGAGTGTAAATAAGCGAGGGTGGCTACGATGATTATCATGACTAAGGGGGTCTTTTTCTCCACTCTAACCTATTAACCAAGGCGCTCATAGGGAATCATTTTCTTCGTGAGTCCTCTAGTTTATTCCATAGCTAGCCTAAGAAAGGTAGGAAAATCGTACCTCATCTCCCCATCTATGTTACACCAGTAGGAGGTCAGCTGATCTAAGTAGAGCATTGACCTCACTTTGATGCTAGTAGAACCCTTGGAGCTTAGAGCTTCGAGTGGAGTGGTTGGATTAGCTATCCCCATTGCTACTTCTATAAAAGACTAGCTCTACTGGGTAGAGTAAGGCCTTCACTTAGAGGTTGAGTGTCACTAGGGTTTTCACAGTTTAAAGTTTAGCCCAGTCGAAACTTAAGGTTGTAATCATAGCTATCCCTATGAAGTTTATGGGTTGAGTTAAAGTTAAAAGCAGCTCCTCTTAAAGAAGAGTTTAGAGCGAGAAGCCAAGTCAAAGTTGAGAGTGATCATTCGAGCATGGTATAGAGTAGCAAACTACGATTTAGACTCATGCCTTCATAGTTTTCTTTACTTTTTTGAAAATTAAGGTTGGTATGCCTACCTACAAGGCCTTATACTTTATTTTAATAATGGAATAACATTTTCCTTTTCTATTCGCCATTGCTTGTCTATTATTTTGTTCTCCTTTAGCTTTCTTTTCCTATTGTTCAATAGGGGTAGCTTCACATACATCTACTTATTCCCTTATCCTAGAGTTGCATTAAGTTTAGGCCACAATCCTAGTGTAGTGGCCTTGTTCCATGTGTATTTAGGGATGAAAATCAATCCAAACGTGAAACGGTACCTACATAGTCAGTATAATGACTAACTTAGGCAAGTGCTTAGGGATGAGGATCAGCCCAAGGCTTAGAGCTCAATGCGAATCGATGCTCCAAGAAGGATAAGTGCCCATAGAGTTAGTATAATAGCTAATCTAGGCAAGAAGCTTAGAGATAAGGATCAACCTAATGTTTGGGCTCGGTGTAGACCGGTACCCTGATGAGAGTGCCTACAGTGCTAATGTATGGACTAACTTATGCAAATGCTTGAGGATGAAAATCAACCTAAGGCTTAGGCTCAATGTAAATCGATGCCCTAATGAGGGTACCCTCAATGTTAGTGTAAAGACTAACTTAGGGCAAGGTGCTTGGGAATGAAAATTGACCCAAGGTTTAGGCTTGATGCAGACCGGTGCCCTTGTAGGGGCCTATAGTATTAGTGTAAAGACTAACTCGAGGTGTACATTTAGGGATGAAAACCAACATGAGGCCGCGGCTTAGTATGGGCTAAGGTTGCGCAAATGTGAAAGGAGGGAGAGAGAAAAAGAGACAAGTGTAGAAAACTCATCAATTCATTAAGTTTAATCATAGTTACATGTGCTTTTGATCTTATCACTGTACTTAGTGGAAATAAGGTCTTAGATTGTAGGCATTCCATACCCTAAGGATATGCAGCCCGTCTAGGGTTTCCAACTTGTAAGCGCCTTTCCCTACATCTTCCACTACTTACACTAAGCCCTCCCAATTAGGGGCAAGCTTACCCTACCTTTCTTCTAAGCCAGTAACATCTGATTTTCTACATACTAGGTCCCTTAGGTGAAAGACCATGTGTCTAACATTGCGATTGTAGTATCGAGAGACTCGCTACTGATAGGTCACTGTATCGGCTCACGTAGTGTTGCACATTTCTTTAATGGTGTCAAGGCTTTCCTGGAGGGCCATGTTGTTGGTATTCGCATCAAAGTATTAGGTCTTGCTAATGGGTAACTCCAACTTAATTGAGAGGATGCCTATACTCCGAATGCGAGGCGAAAAGGGGTTTCTTCAGTTGAGGTCCTATGTATCGTATAGTATCCCCAGAGGATGTTTGGGAGCTCGTCAACCCACCTACCTCCTACTCACCCCACTCTTTTCTTCAGGCTATTAAAGATTATCTTGTTGATATCTTTAACCTAGCCATTGGTCTAAGGGTAATTGACTGAAGTGTAGTGTAGCCTAATGATATGTTTATCATAAAATCCTCTGAACCAGTCGTTGTTGAATTGCCTCCCATTATCATTGATTAGCTTGTATAGAACCCCAAAACAAGATAATATGTAGGTAAGTACGAATCCTTCGGTAGCTTGGGCTGTAATGGTGGCTACAGTCGATGCCTCCGCCCATTTAATGAAGTAATCCACCACCACTAAGATGAATTATCAGCCCAACAATGCCTTTGGGAAAGGGTTAAAGACATGTAATCCCCACTATGCAAAAGGCCAAGGGCTTATCAAAGAGTGGATTTCTAAACTAGGGATGTGAGCGATCAGTGCATGTTTTTAGCATGAATGGCACTTCTAAACCATGGACTTGGTGTCCTTCATTGTTGGCTAGTAGTAGCCTAACTTAAGTGCTTGAATGTATAGTGCCTAGGATTGGATGTGGTTGCTGCAGATTCCTACATAGAGCTCCTCGAAGACACCGATGTCCTCTTCCTTCTTAAGGCATTTGAGGAGCAGAGTACTATGTCCTCATCAGTAAAGTACATTGTCAATCAATGTGTATTTGGCTATAACGTAAGCTAGCCTCTTTGCTTCCTCTCAATCTTCAGGTAATGTCCCCGTCTCAAGATATGGTGCAAGGGGGGTCCATCTAAGAGGACTCCAAACTTATTTCTATTGTACCTCCATGGTTTACTCAAGGAGGTACTGTACGAAGAGCGGCTTGTCACCATCGTGTGATGTAAGGATAATGGATAAGGCTATCCTTGATAGTTTTCTGTCTCCATGTTTTCTACTCGAAAGATCTTGTTGACTTCCCATGATGTAAATTCCATGAGCAAACCTTATACCATGTGCAGATACCTGACCATTATTTCCCCTTGAGTTTCATAATTTCCTTTAATTTGTTGTACCACTAGTATGGAGTTTGAGTGTATGCTGAGCTTCTCTACTCTAATGTCTTTGGCAATCTTTAAGCCAACAATGAGTACCTTATGCTCAACTTCATTATTACTTACTAGAAAACTAAACTTCAAAGTGTAAAGAATCTTTATTCCATACGGGCCTTGTAATGTAATACCGACCTCACTCCTCCCCTTAGTAAAGGAGCTATCAACATGAAGGGTTTAGATAGGTGTGGTGAGCTTAAGTTAAGGCTCATCCGCTCTAGTGTATTCAACTATAAAATTGGCGAGGGCTTGTGCCTTAATCGCCTATCTTAGGTGAAATTGAACTCCATAATTGTTAAGCTCAAGGGAGTATTTCATTTTTCTACTTGAGGTGTCTGGCCTTTGCAAAATAGCTTTGAGTGGTACATCCGTCAATATGACAATTGGTTGTAATTGGAAGTAAGGCCTGAGCTTTTAAGTGAGAAGAACACTGCAAGGGAAAACTTCTCCACTTTTAAGTACCTAAGCTCTAGTCCTTGTAAGATATAGCTAATGTAGTAAATTGGCTGATATTTGTGACCATCTACTCAGATAAGGACTAAGGATAGTGCTCTATCACTGATTAAGAGGTACAGGTATAACTTTTCTTTAAGGATTGGCTAAGAGAGTATAGGTGAGGTCACCAAAAAATCCTTCAATTCGTTGAATGCTTGCTAACATTAGATTGTCCATTTGAATTTAGCGAGGTCTTTCAATAACTTGAAGAATTTTAGGCATTTATCTACGCTTTTAGGTACAAAGCAATTCAGGGCAGCAATCCTTCTTGTTAGTCGTCGCACCTCCTTAATTTTTGTCAAGGCTTTCATGTCCTGGACTACTTTTATCTTGTTTGCGTTAACTTCTATCTCTTGCTCTATCACCATGAAACTAAGGAACTTCCCTAATGCGACCCTTAAGATGCATTTTTGGGGATTAAGTTTCATTTCGAATTGGCCTAGAGTTTGGAATGTCTTGTAGAGCTCATTGATGTGGCCTCTTCTAGTTTTGCTTTTAGCAATCATATCATTAATGTAGACCTTAATGTTTCTATCAATTTGTGGATTGAAGATATAGGTGACTAGCCTTTGGCATATGGCTTCAACATTTTTCAAACCAAAGGGCATTACCTTATAGCATAGGTCCCTAAGTCTATGACGAAGGATGTGTGAACTTCATCCTTAAGAGCCATCTGAATCTGGTTATATCCTGAAAGAGCATCCATAAAGCTAAGAAGCACGTGGCTAAATGTCGAGTTGACGAGCTGGTCTATGTATGGTAGGGGGAAACAACCCTTAGGGCATGCCTTATTAAGATTAATGTAGTCAGCACACATTCGCCATTTTCCATTTGCTTTCTTTACAAATATAGTGTTAATAAGCCAAGTGGCGTATTTTTCTTGCCTTATGAAGCTTACTCGAAGCAGCTTCTATACTTCCTCCTTAATTGCTAGCCAACATTCTAAGATGAAGTTCCATTTCTTCTATTTAACAAGTTAGATGGCAAGATTGACATTCAAGTGATGGGTAGCCTCCAATATGTTGATGATACCTAGCATCTCTTCTAAGGTAGATGGGAAGATGTCTGTATTTTGTCTAAGGAAGTTTGTAATTTTGACCTTGTCGTCGTCTAGCAATCTTAGCCCTATTCCAATTATCATTCCTAGGGTGTTAGATAGCTTGACTTTCTCGATCTTTTCTATAGGTTCTCCCTATACTGCTAAAGCTGAGGGGGTGGTTGATTCAATGTTCATGATATTATTTCTGGATTGGGTTTTGAGGTAAAGCAACCTAGATAAGGTTTGGTTACCTCTTGCCTCATCAACACCAATGGGTGTCATAAACTTCACTTTAAGGCATTTTTGGCTAATAAGCATTTCAAATTTTTTAATGGTTGGCCAAGCAAAGATGGTACTGTATAGTGACCAAAGGTCGATAACAACGAAGTCTATCAATTGTGTGGCGACATACTTTTCGCCACCCAATTGAACGAGTAAGGTGATGATTCCTTTTACTAAGACTAGTTAGCCTCCTCCACCCTATAAAGCCATGTTTGTATAGTTGTAGGGGTTCTTCAAGTTGTTTCTTCATTTTTTTGATAAACATTGTAAAAAAGTATGCTCGCTAAACTTCCATTGTCAATGAATGTTTTTGGGAAATCAAAGTATCTAACTTCAACATTTATGATGAGAGCATTACTATAGGGTAGATTGACTCCCTATTTGTCTACTTCGCTGAAAGTGATTGTTGTGTCTATCTTCGACCTCTTGGTTCTTACAAGGTATACCTCGTGTTGGGCTATTATGGTTGTGGTGTCTAAGAGGAGGCAAGGTCCTTTGAATATGGTGTTGATTTAG
Source organism: Lumnitzera littorea (assembly GCA_024138015.1). Classification (NCBI taxonomy): domain Eukaryota; kingdom Viridiplantae; phylum Streptophyta; class Magnoliopsida; order Myrtales; family Combretaceae; genus Lumnitzera; species Lumnitzera littorea. The sequence continues at coordinate 76,740,465 of JAMXBB010000007.1, forward strand.
CCTTGTCATCCCCGGTGATTATGTTCGTCTATTGAGGCATTAGTCTATTCATTGTGGTGTTACTGTTATTGTTCCACTCGGTGGCGTTGGGTTGACCACTGGATCTAACTTTTCTCATCCACAACAAGATAGTCGATGCAACCATCACAGATAAGGCTTTCAACTGCATTCTTAAGATGGCAGCATTCATCAATGTTATGTCTATGTATCCTATGGTAGTCCAATACTTCCCTGAGTTCGTTGCTTCTAGGGTTTCATGAGCACTAGTTGGTCAAAGGAGCTGTTCTCAAATCTCATACATGATTTTGCCAAATAGTCTGTTGAAGGGTGTTTACAAGGTGTAGTCTTAGAATTTCTATCTTTGCATATCTCATCTGTCTCATGTTGAGGGTTATGATCTAGGGTTGTGAAGCCCCAAGCAATCCTTAGCTAGTACGCGAGTGTTGTTATCCACTTCAAACCGAGCTCTAATGGCATCCTCTTGAGCTACATACTTCTCAGTCACTTGCATGAACTCATCTAAGGAGTTTGGTTTATCCAATGAGACTACGCCAAATAGCCTTCTGTTGGGGTCTATACCTGTAAGAAGTGCTTGCAAAGCCATTCCAATGTCAAGCTTGGATACTTGTAGCTTTATTTGATTGAAAAACTCAAGGTATGCCCATAGGGTTTCATTGGCACATTATTTAACTTTGTAAAGCATGGAAGAGTCTCTCCTTGGGACTTAAGAGCTTAGAAAATGTTGCTAGAACTTGCCTCCTAGGTCATCAAATGAGATGATAGAGGCATTGGGGAGGATATTAAACCATAGTAAAGTAACTTTTGCTAGTGTACTAAGAAAGGCTTTACACATGATGGCACCTCAGAAGTTGTGGAGGCTCATCATCGTTCGGAAGTGGATAAGATGATCATTTAGGTCAGTAGTACCATCATAAGTGTTTAGTGTAATAGCCTTGTGCCTATAGGCAATGTTTCTTCAAGGAAAAAGGGGATGAACAGGCTTTTCATCTACTTTGAGCATAACACCCGTGCAAATGACTCAACTTTCTTTTGATCACATATGCTAGAGGCATGGTGAATATGCTTATTCAGTTCCTCCACATTCATGTCTTCGTAGTCCTTTAGAGACTATTTTGGTGATAGATCATCAATTAGTCTACTTGTCACTATGCACTCAACTTGCACTTGCATTTTTCTGCAATTGAAATTCAACTGTTCACGTAGGTCTTCATAGGGTTATTGATCATGCTAAATCTTGTCGTATGATCGCACTAAGCATATGGTCCATAAGTTATCGTTTTTGCTTGGTTTTAAGGAAGAGCTAATGGCCACATCCCTGTTTGGGCATTTTTGGGATGCATTTTTGAGAAGCGCAACATCCTTATGTAGGGCTATAGTAGATTGTCAACATTTTCTATTCTCTTCAAGCATTAATTAGACAAGCAACCTAAGTTGTTAAAACTTTGGTGTTCTCATTTTCAAGTAGCGAAGGTGTTAGTACAGATCCGATATAGGCATTTGGTTAGCTTCACCTTACTGGGACATGTTAGCATCCCCTGTTTGTGAAGCATGTGGATTATTATTTTTGCTTTAGGCCATGATATATGTGGTAGCCTGAAATAGTAGAAGCCAAAATGTTGATTATGATCAAATCAATTGGTAATGAGTGGGCTTAAGTAGAGCTTAGATGGATTGGGCCTAGATCTCATCCCTTGCTCCTTGATTCCTACAAAAAGCCCCCTTATGGTTGTAGTCACGAAGGTCCTCCAACACTTAAGTTAGCAAGAAAAACTAAAGGAAAGAGGGGGCAAGCACTAAGGACCCAAGAGGTAGTGCTCATCCAATATGTGGGATGTTAAGAGTTAAGGTTATGCTTCGAAAGTGAGCTAAGAGAGTAGAGGGGATCCAAAGAAGGTTGAGAGAAGTGAGTGAAGCCCCTTACCTCATGGTATCTAATACCTTTTATCGAGATTACTTGGATACATAGTAATTTAAGGTTTGCTTATGCCAGTCGTCAATAGATAGCATGTGCTACAGTGGAGATTGGGTAGCTCTAAAGGCAGTTGGCCATGATCGACCTAGCAATGAAATATGTAACTTAGATGCCTCACATTAGTAAGGGCAAGGGCTATCAGGCATACTGACCATACTATGGATGTTAGACATCCATCAATGGATTGTAGTGGAAAGTAGGTGCTAAAGATAAAGGATGAGTTAGGACGTCGAAGGGGTTAGCAAGTGCTTGATTGAGAATGAGCTAAGACCTAAGTTGATGCTAGGTAGTTGATGCTTACAAGCTTGGTGGTCAAGCCAGTCTACTTAGGTAAGACGTTGTATGGCTCATCGAGCAAGTCATAGTACAAAGGATGAGCTCTCTATTCACCTGCACACTTCTTGGTGAGCTTCTTCACATGATAGGCCTCGGACCAAGCAAGAATCAAGTATCAGTAGAAGTAGAAGCCCATCTAATTAAAAAGAGAGAGAGAGAGAGAGAGAGAGAAAAAAGTAAAATCTTATTAGATAACAAAGCAAAAGCTTATCAATGTGAAAGACCATTTCCCTAGCTTAAAGCTAAATAGAGGACTAATTTATGAGGAAAAACCTCTATAAATTAATTGCCCATTTTTCTTGGGCCTTACTCTTTTACTTTTTGTAATTAATTTGATTACTTTTGTGCTTTCTCTCATGGAACTCTAACATATAGTGAAGAAGTTTTGATTGCCACAATGTTTGAATATTTAAGAAGGTTACTTCTTACCCTTTGTAGAAAACTTAAGATCTTACAAATAATTGATCCTTCCATAAACTAACAAAGTAAGATTAATTGCTTTAACTAGGAAAATATCAAGTATTTAGGTCATTTTATATCAACTTAAGGTGTTGGTACTACGCCTACCATGGTTACACTGTGAAATTTTTGCCTGTACTTAAAATTACCAAGTAAATCCATAGACTAAGATTTTCTAGATATTTCAAGTGCTTCATTCGTAGCTATGGCTATAGCCAGTTCCTTAACCAACATGCTAGAAAGGGGGAAATTTGAGTAGGAAAATGATGCTTTAAAGGCTTTTGCGATCACCAAGAGTACTTCAAGAAATACTTCAATTTTGATTTTACTAGAATTTCCTATGCAAGTTGTTGTGAAGGAAGATGCTTCAGGCATGGGTATTGGGATTTTTTTATTACAATCAAGCCATCTTGTATCTTTCTTCAATAATATATTCCCTATGCATTTACATGAGCCTTAGCTAATGGTCATGAATTGTATACGAATATTGAAGCCATAAAGAAAACAATGCCATTATTTGTTAGGCAACCAATTTATAATTCAAACTGAACATCATAGTATGAAGGAAATTATTGAACTAAGTTATTCTACCTAAACAAGGGGAGTATCTATAAGTTCTTGGGACATGACTGTACTATTGGCGTTCTATGCTTCTTTTTAGCTTTATTAAGGAGTTAAAACAAGAATACATCATAAAAAAAGAACATATCAATCTTACTAATTTTCATAACATAAATTCTCAAAGTCCAATAACTTCCGTTTCTAAAACTGCCCCTCATATGGGAAAACAATATTCTATACTTTTAGGATCTGAATTGGTACATCAATCTTAGTTGATTCTGTAGCTCTTATAAGAGCATTGCTTTTACTCTCATAGTTAGGCATTCAAGGGTATTGAAGACTTCTGAATGATCTACTTCAAGAGTATACTAAGAAGGTATGAAGTCTAGTATCGAAAATTTTGTCCAAATGTCAACCATGCTAATAAGTAAAATATTCTCTTATTCTATTTATGGTTTTTTTTTTCTTTTCATTCTAGTAAATATGAATTTCATTTAAAAAAATGATACCTTAATCAAAATAATAAATACAAGAGGATTAGAAGACAAAGGAAGTATAAAACCCATTTGAATAGAGTAGCATTAGGAGTAAGCATAATTCAGTTTGGTTCAGCTTAGCCTCATAATCAAACCAGACCATAAAAGTATGGTTTGAGCTTTTATAGCTTTGAACAAAACAGCACAGTCCAAATTAAGATTTTTTCCAAGCCATAAAACTTCAGAATGGTTTGGTTTGGTTTATAGATTGAGCTATATTTTGTAATCTAGGAAGCTATTTTTACATAATACATAATCTTATGTGATTCCTATCATCTTCTTAGAGGTTGAAGAGATTTGGCCTCAAATCTATGGGTTCTTCTTTAGTTAGCTCTTCCTCTATTCATGCTTCAGCTTCATTCAGATAATGAGGAATCAAGTCAGATACATTAAAGGTAGAAGAGACACCATAATCTTTAGGTAATTCAATCTGGTAGGTGTTACAGTTAATCTTCTTCAGTACCTTGAAAGGACCATCAGCTTTAAGTGATAACTTACTCTTCTTGAGGTGTAAAAACCTCTCTTAGCTAAGGTGGATCCATATAAGGTTGCCCTAGTTGAAAGATATAGCTTAAAGACCATAACTACAAATCTCTTGCTGCTGTACGTTGAACTTAGCGATTTTCTTAGCTACATGCTGATGTAGTTTTTATAGTCCTATGACTCCATTAAGTCTAGTCCGGTTCTCTTTAAGGCCTATAGGGGTATTAATCATGTGAAGTAGGATGGTTGGGTTGAGGCCATGGACAACTTTAAAGGGGGTTTTGCCAGTAATACTGTGGACAGTTTAATTGTAGGTAAACTCCACAATAGGTAAACACAAGTTCTAATCTTTCAAGTTCTTTCCCAGAACAACCTAGAGTAAGGCACCTAACATCCTGTTCACCACCTCAGTCTGGCTATCTATTTGGGGTAACTACTTAAACTATATACAAGCTTAGTGCTAAGTCTTCTTCATAAGGTATTCCAAAAGTAACTCAAAAACTTGGTATATCAATTTAAAATAATGGACTTCAAGACTCCATATAGACGAACAACCTCCAATAAAAAAAAAATCAATAATATATAAAGTATCGTTAGTTTGATGGCATAGGATGAAGTATGCCATTTTATTGAATCAATATATAGCTACAAAGATCAAGTCTTTTACTCTAGATGTTTGAGGATACCTTAGGACAAAGTCCATGCTGAGCATAACCCAAGTTAAGGTCAACGTAGTTAAGGGCATGTACTCTCCATGTGGTTATTTCCTTCCCTTTACCCTCTTGCACATGTCACAATTTCTAATGACCTTGTGGACATCCTTTGCCAAATAAGGCTAGTAGAAGTTCCCTTTCAATTGTTCAACAATTTTGGTCTCACAAAAATGCCTAAACAAGCCACCGCTATGAGCTTCCCTAACCAACAGCTTGTGCATAGAATAGTTTAGTATGCATAACCTCCTTTCTTTGAATAGGTATCCATCTTTCAAATAGTATCCTCCAACAAAAATTTCATCTAGACATTTTTCAATTATAGGACTAAAGTGTAGATCCTAAGCATATTGCTTGGCAATAAGGGAATAACCCAACAACTTAGTATGTAAGCTGGTTAGTAAGACATGTCAACGTAAAATAGCATCAATGTCTATGTTAGTGTTACCTCTCTTTTGCTTGATCACATATGAAAAACCTTCTATGAACTCCAAACACTTAGCTTCTCTCTTTGAAAGTTTGTTCTAGCTTGTAAGGTTCTTTAAGGACTCATGGTCCATATAGATCACAAACTCTCGAGGTAATAAATAATGCTATCATACAGCAGAAGCTCAAAAAAGAAAGTATAGGTCCTTTTCATATACAAAGTGATTCACGGTGCATCACTAAGCTTCTCACTATGGTAAGCAACGAAGTGGCATTCTTGCATCAAGACTATGCCAATACTAATACTTAAAGTATTACATTCCAACTTGAAGGGCTTGTCGAAATCTAGCAAAGCGAAGATAAGTGTTGTCATAAGCATCATCTCTTTGATTTCCCTAAAGCTCTTTTTAGCTCAGTCAGCCCATTGGAATCCTTCACTCTTCTTTGTCAATTTAGTTAAAGGAGCTATAATAGTACTGAAGTTCTTGATGAATCTTCTGTAGAAAGAAGCATGACCATGGAAACTACATACTCTTCTAAGACAACTTGAACCTTTTCCTCATCAACTCACATTTCTTCTCTAAACACTACATATCCAAAGAAGATAACTTCTTGTTGGTAAAACATACACTTCTTCAGGTCTCCAAACAGTTTCTCATCACGAAGTATGTTAAAAATAGCTTGAAGATGCTCTAGATGATTTGTTAAGTTAACACTATAGACTAATATATCATCAAAGTATACAACTACACATTTTTCAACTAAGGGATGCATTACATGATTCATGAGCCTTATGAAGGTACTCAGCGCATTATGTAAGGTTGAATGGCATAGTCAACCATTCATAGAGACCATGTCTAGTATTAAATGCAATCATCCATTCATCTCCTCGTCTCATACAAATCTAATGGTAACCACTTCCCGTATTAATCTTTGAAAACATTCAAGCACTACGAAGCTCATCCAACATGTCATCAAGCTTTGGTATGGGATACATGTACTTAAAAGTAATTCAATTGATAGCTTGGTTATCAATGCACATAAGCTAAGAACCATCTTTCCTTGGGATAAGCAGGGCTAGTATAGTACAAGGGCTCGTGCTCTCCCTTACATATCCTTGTTCTACAAGCTCATCAACTTGTCTCTTTAGCTTGGCAACTTGTTAGGGATTTATTATGTAATCAGGTTTGTTTGACAAAATTGTACCTAGTTGTAAGTCAATACAGTGATCAATACCTTAGACTGGTGGTAGTCCTTTAACTAACTCTTTTGGAAATAAGTAGAGAACTCATCTATCAACTTCTGAACCTCTTTTAACACATCATCTAGATCACTCGACTCTAATAATCTTCTAATCAGCAAGAACATAGGCTCATTAACCTCTTCAACAATTGAAGTTCTCATCGTCTTAACACTAAAGCCTTCTTCTTACCAGCATGGGCAAGTTGGTTATGAGTTTCATTTACTTGGCTTAGGGTCATGGGTTGCGATACTATCTTCTTACCATCAATAGTAAAAGTATAGGTGTTCTTATACCCATTATGTATGACACATTTGTCAAATAACCTAGGTCTTGCAAACAATAAATTTGAAGCTCCCATGGGGACAATGTAAAAAACCACCTCATCTCTGTAGACATTCCCAATACAAAACGATACAACTACTTGTTTGATCACATACAAAGAACCCTTATCATGTAGCAAGTGCAGCTTGTTAGGTTGGGGATGCTTAGAGGTCGGGAAACCTAATCTCTACACAAGGGTCTAGGTTACAACATTGGTGTAACTCCCTCCATCTACCATAATTGTACATAGTTGACCCTTAATGGTATACTTAGTATGGAACAAGTTCTCCCTTTATTCTTCGTCGAAGCTTGATGTTATGCTTAACACTCGCCTCAACACCAACATCATTACTTCACCCTAGTCAACATAGATATGAGTTTCTTCCTCATCCTCTACTTTAGTGCTCCCAGTATCTTTTTCTTACTTCTTGGGGTCACTCTCATTTGTATTATCCACTTCACCAACTCGAAGGATCATAATACGTCAGTTAGGACACTCAGCAGCCATATGTCCACAACCCATAACTTAAAGCATTTGATCTCACTTGTCTTGCAACTTAAGGACCGACCCTTTTCAAATGTCTCTAAGTTGGCTTTATCATCTACTTAATTCTTTAAGCCAACTCAATGATCATCAAATCAGTCATTTTTCTCTTCTGCTTAGTTTAGTCTTCTCACTTTAGGGTGGCTAGATCAACATGGGATGGTAATCTGTGAAGAGCTCAAATTAGGTTAGATAGGGGTATTCTTCTTCTGCTTCTTGACCCTCTAAGCTATCTTAACAGCTTCTTATAGAGTGTAAAACCTTTGTACTTCCACAATGTTAGAGATAAATCTTGATATAGTGGGAGCTTAAGCTTATCCATACAGCTTGAATCATTAACATTTAGAACTTCTAGACATAAGCACCCATAATTCAGCTTCCTTCGTAAAGCTCTTATAATTTGGCAAAGGTGTCTTGTAAGTATGTCTCAAGTATAAGTCGGCTCGTTAACAACCACTTCATGTCTTCCTAAGTTCATACACCTTGTCAACCATCTCATTCTTTAGCCGCATTCAAACCTTTCCACCACATGACAATACATCTAGAGAACTCAAGAGTAGCAAGTCGAACTTACACTCCTTCAGTATATCCATAACAATCAAGCACTTTGTAGACCTTCTCTTCCTACTCCAAGTATTCATTGACATTTCCACTGCCTATAAAGATCAAAATCTAGACCTTAACATTGTCAAGTCCTTAAGGAGCTTGGCATCTTTACCCTTCCACTTTGTAGTATTCTTCTTCTTCACCATCAAGCTCTTCTTCCATTCCTCATCTACTTCCTCAATTTCTTCCATCTCTAACCTCCTTTGAGTAGGGCAGCCTACCACTCCTCCAACTCTATGACGTCAAGCTTAACGATTAGCTTGACCTGCACAATCATATCTTAGCTCTTGTTCACCTTTTGCTTAGCCACGATTTGATGCACCTAGCGGCTGCTATCTCATACCTTACATAGATGTGACTAGACTCTTCACAAGGATAGTAAGTCTATTAAGCTTATCATCTACTAACCCTATCGTATAACTGCCTTATTGACCACTACCATTGTAAGCACTACTCTCAGTATCTCCAATAAGCCTACAAACACCAGAATCATACATTATAACTATTCACTACTACTTCCTTCAACTATCATACTTTAAGAATCTCTTAAGCTAACAAAAGCTACCACTAAATACTACTTAGCAGAACTTGGGACCACCACTTATGCAAAATTAGCTATTACTCACTTTCTAGAATCACTTTACGACACTCCTATGACCTTAACTCTCAGTATAACACAACATCGCACATAAACCAAACTTAATCTATTTTCATAGTCGAAAATAGAGTAGAATAAGGCAATATAAGTCACTGTACTTTCCTCTTGCAACTTAATGTTACTCAGCGTCACAAACTTTAAAACAACCATAACTCCACAAACTCTACAAACCACTGCAGTAGCTACAAAAGAACACAACATCTACTAATAGCACCATAAACAAGAACTTAACTACAGCTTCACATACTCCCAAGTTAAAACCGTGCCCTAATACTAGCAAAGCTGATACATCTCTAGGGTCATATACTTGGAGGCCACACCACAGCAGATAAGAGGGAAAGGAAGAACAAGAGGATATAGCAAAACACGAGTAGCTACCAACTAGATATGACACATCAACCAATCATACTTGGCCTATCCTTCACTTGATATGACACATAAGTGAGGATAAGGGTCACTCGCTACTACTTCTTACTAAAGAAAATAGATAAGAGATAAGGAAGAGAAGACACAATTATTACTCTAAAGGAAAATGTCTATATTATTTATGTGAGAAGTGATGTTTGTGCTATAAGTAAGTGAGGCTTATATATGGCCTCCTTAGGGTTACCTTTCAAAGAAAAGACTAAAGTAGGTAAATTATATATTAAATATATGGATTCCTAAGGAAAATGCTAAAAAGGATAAAAACGTCACTACATAGTACAATGAACGAAAGGGGGAATCATTTTGGAACATTATGCTAAATGGTACGTGTTAACTAGATATTAGCGAACCAATGTGAGGAACACTTAGCTGCTGTTGTGGAGATAAAGTTAGAGGCAACTCAATTAGCTTAGCGTCCATAGGAAATGGTTCAAAACTGGTTAGGGCAAGATCAAATGAACTGGTCAACCTGAACTGGATTAGTTGGAACTTGAACATTGGGCTTTGTTTGAAGCCTTGGCTGGTCAAATGGCTTGTCTACTCAGTTTAGGTAGATGTATGGTCCTCATCGGCTTAGGAACTACTCTTATCATGATTATAGCTCAGCAATCAAGTCAAATGAAGTACAACATACCTTAGTTAATGTTAGAATCCTCTTCCTTGAAGAGTTCTCAAGCTAGTACCCATCGAGTAAGTCCTTGTAATCCCTTATCTTAGCTCTTAGTAATGGGTCCGTATAGTTAATTCCCATCAATGTTTATATGCATATGTACTTATGTATGTGTATAAGAGATAAGGAGCATTCCCCTTTTGGTTTGATACTCGTAGTAGAGGCAATTTCTTTATCTTTGCAAGTTTGAAATACATGAGTATAAATACCTAATTTCACCTCAAAATCATAGTATCTTTTATCCTTCTTTTTTATTGGAGAGTAGCCTTCTTAAATAGGCCAACTTACTTACTTTTCTACTATTATTATCTATGAAGTTTGACATATAGTTTACTTATTAATTTTACTTGTACATATTATTTATGTTACTAGTGCTAACTCAACTAGATGCTAACTAGGATGATTACTCAGCTATTTAGTTGATGATTACTATAGGGTGTATATATTGAACACTTTGTACTTAGACTTTGATAATGAATTATGTTCTCAATAAATTTCTATTACTCATAGTATTCTTGTAAGATTTTCACTCTTTGATTCATGGCTATCAATGCAAAATTTCATATGGTATTAGAGCTCACGAAGTGATTCGGTATTGAGCTCTCTGTAATACTATAAGTCTTTTCAATTTCCTTTACAGATTCGATCAATTTCAGTGATGGCTTTGCAATTAAGTCAGAATAGTAGCGATTTAGTTGTCTATGATCTGTTATACATATCAAGTTTGGATAATCCAGGACTGTGCTTAGGGAGTATAGTCTTTAATGGATCCAATTTTATCACATGTAGTAGATCTTTAAAAATGGCCCTAAGTGCTAAACTCAAGCTAGGGTTTATTGATGGATCTATTGATAAACCAAATGAAGATTCTATTGATCTAGTGAAATGGATAAGGTACAATTACATGCTATGTTATTGGATACTTAATTCCATGGTGAATGAGATATCTCAAAACTTTCATTATATAAATATGCTTTTGAACTCTAGAATCAACTAATTAGACAGTATAGATAAGTTAATGGTCCACTCATATATCAGATTCAACAGGAAATAAGTAATATGCGTTAAGGAAATATAATAGTGGGATGTATTACGACAAATGAAAAGCCTATAAGACAAATTGCAAGAGTTAAGTCCTTATCGATCATAAACTTGTGGTGTAATGTCAAGTTGCACTTATGAATTGAAAATGATACTTGATGAGCATGAATCATATGGAAAATTGATGCAATTTCTATTAGGATTGAATCATTTGTATGAGTTTATGCACAATCAGGTACTAACTATGGATCCATTGCCTAATGTTAACAAGGCCTTCTATCTTATATAGCAAGTGGAAAGGCAAAGGCAACTTAGTATGGGAATGATGCAAAACAAGTAGTTTCCAAATTAATAAAGATTTAGGAAAGACTAAAAGAACTAAAGGATATGTAGCAAAACTATTTTGCAAACACTGTCATAGTGAAGGGCATTGTAACGAAAATTGCTTTCAAATTATCGGGTATCCTAATTGGTATAAGGGGAAGAGGGTCTCCTAGCCAATGAAGAAAGCTGCTGCAGTATCTATTACATCTATGGATAAGTCACATGCATACCTCTTACTTCTATGGATAAATCTCATAAAACTTTCAAAACTCCTTTTGATTGTGATTATAATGTTGTATCACGAGTATAGATACTTTACATGATGACACAGGTTATTTAAGTTGTTTGTCATGAAGTGTAGAGGATGATGAAGGAGAAAAATGATTGTTCTTCTTATCATGTACATAGTTTTGTAGCAAGTATGTCTCAAAATGTAGGTACTAGAATCTTTACTTTTCCCATTCATGCGTTTAATATTTTGATTAACAAAATAGGTTCATGGATAGTAGATATGAGAGCCTCTAATCACATGATACCTTACCTTTTACTACTAGAAAATAAATAAAAACTGAAATGTCTCATTCCTATAAAATTGCTATATGGCAATACAAAACTAGTTGAAACTGTTGGACAAGTCACTTTACAACCAAATTTTGTTCTTCCTACTATTTTCCTTGTTCTAAACTTTACACACAAGTTGTTGCTCGTCAACAAAGTCATACACAACTAGCATTTGAATGTAATCATTGATACCTCTTCTCTTGTGTTTCAAGACCTAAAAACTAAACACCACCTTGCATCTGCTAAGGAATATTATGGACTTTATGTACTAGAAACTAGAAATCCTCTGTATTGTACTTCTTCTAATCCTTATATAGAATTAGTTCGGTTCAATTTTTGTATTACCAATTTTGGTACCAATAATCTTATATCCTTTATTCATACTAGAATGGGATATGCTTTAATCTCTAAGTTATAGCATTTGGCTATTTGTAAAAACATGAAATTAGATTATTTTGCTTGTAAGGTTTGTCATCAGGCTAAGATCTATAGCTGGCTTTTATTCGAAATTCACATCATTTACCTTTTTCCTTCTATGTTCTTTACATTGATCTTTAAAGGGCTTATCACATTACATCCATTACTAGTGCTAATTATTTTTTATGCATTTCGAATAATTTTAGTAGATGTACTTGGACATTTATGTTGCCTAAAGATTCCAAGTTTAAGATACACTTTCCAAATACTTCAAATATGTTGTTAATCATTTCAATTCAACTCCCAAAGTTGTTTGCACTAATAATGGGTTTGAATTTATATCTAATGCTTATAAGTCCTTGTTTGATAGCCTATGAATAATACACCAACATACCATGGTTTATACAATACAACAAAATGGAAGAGTTAAGAGGAAACACCGTCATTTATAAGATACAACATAAGCCTTATGAATTCATGCCAATTTACTTAAGGAATTTGGAGTAAGTGTTTTCTTGTGACCACTTCTCTCATAAATAGGATGCCCATGAAAGTTTTAGATTAGAACACCATTTAAAGTCCTTTTTAACATTGTACCAAATTATACACATTTAAAGACAATTGGCTATCTTTGTTATGTCTATATACACTCCTCTTCTTATGATAAGCTAGATGCCAAGGGTACTAAGCATGTGTTTCTAGGATATAATCAAGGAAAAAAAGGGTATAAAGTTTTTGACATTGTTCATAGATACCTTTTTATGATTCATGATGTGATCTTTTATGAACATATTTTTCCATTACATTCTCATAGTACTTCTCCTAATTATTCCCAATGTTCTTCACCCAAACTACATGTCGTTTCTATTCTTAGAAATGAAGTTATGCCTAATTCTTATACACATCCTAATACACCATCCTCCTTTGATCCTGTCTAATGATCCTATTTCTGTTGCAACCCCTACTCCTCTCAAGAGTTCAAATAGAGAGAGGAAGTCTTCTTAATGGCTACGTGATTTTGTGCATAAAGTCCGAACACAATCCTAAGCAAATGTTGTCCAAACACATACAACCCCTTCTACTTTATATCCTCTGCATTCCTCAACCGCTTTACAATAATATGCTCATGATTATGTAGCATCTTTAGCCAATGTTTTCATTGTTCATGAACATTATTATTAATGTCAAGCCATTAAACACAAAGAATGAGTTGATCCAATGGCTAAAGAGTTGCAAGCACTTAAGAAAAATGACACATAGGAGCTTATTGATTTGCCTAAAGGCAAGAAACTAATTAGTTCTAAATGGGTTTATAAGGTCAAACTTAAACCAGATGGTTCTAAAGAGCATCATAAAGCACAACTAGTAGTGAAAGGTTATACATAAATTGAGGGATAAAACTATCATAACACTTTCTTACCAGTTGCTAAATTAGGAACTGTGAGAATATTGTTAGTTGTAACTAGTGCTAAAGAGTGGACATTGCATCAAGTATACATCAGTAATGCCTTTCTTCATAGGCATATTGATGAGGAAATTTATATGAGTCCTCCACAAGGATATGATAAGGCTAAAAATGGACAAGTTTCTAGTCTAAAACGTTCACTTTATGGCCTTAAACAGGTTTTAAGATAATGGAACTTCAAAATTTCCAAGTTTTTACTTGAGTTTGGCTTTGTTCAATACCATAGTGATTATTCTCTTTTTACTATATCAAATTATTTTACATTTACAGCAGCATTTGTATATGTTGATGATTTACTTCTTATGGTTACTCATGTTTCTACTATAATTGAGTTGAAACAGCTTTTGGATGAGAAATTTACCATCATGGATTTAGGTATGCAAGGTTCCTTTTGGGCTTAGAAATTCATTGTTCTTCACAAGGAATTTTGGTCAACCAAAGAAAGTATATTTTAGACATTTTGAATGATGTAGGTTTAATAGGGGTGCGTCCTACTTCCTTTCATTTGCCAATGAGAATAAAGTTAGATAACTGTACTAGTGAACATATCAATAATGTATCATTTTACAAAAGATTGGTGGGAAGGCTTTTGTATCATCAATTGACTCGTTTGGAAATTTCTTTCACCATTCATCTGTTAGGTCAATTCCTTACTACACCTCATGAACCATACTTATATACATTATTTCATGTTCTTCATTATTTGAAGGGATCATTTCCTTTAGGTCTATTCTATCCTAAGACTAATTCTCTCAATGATTTGGACTGAGGTTCTTGCCCTATTGACAAAAAGTTAGTAAGTGGTTATTGTCGTTTACTTAGGTTTACTCTTCTTTTTTAGAAAACTAAGAAACAAAACACAGTTTCTACCTTTACTAAAGAAGCGGAGTATGGGCCCATAGCTGCCACTACCAAAGAACTCTTATAGATATCTTACATCTTGAAGGATCTCCATGTTGATGTTCATCTTCTTGTTTCCTTTGTTATGATAACAAATCAGCTTTAATGATAGCTACAAACCCAAGTTGATACTATCATACCAAGCATATAGAGATCGAAATTCACTTCACTTGAGATTAGATTGCCATTGGATTTCTTAAGACCATCCATGTTCCTTCACAACTCCAACTAGCAAATATGTAAAAAAAAAAAAAGAACTAGCAAGGGAAACTCTTCTACATTTTAAATGTTCCAAGTTAAGTCTTTAGGGTGGGTGAGGGATAAAGGGGGGATTGTATGAAGTCTAATGTATATACTACCTACTAATTTTACTTGTACATATTATTTATTTTACCAATGTTAACTCAACTAGATGCTAATTAAGATGATTACTCAGCTAGTTAGTTGATGATCATTGTAGGTTATATGTATTGAGCACTCTATACATGGACTTTGATAAAGAATTCTATTCTCAATACAATTTTTGTTGCTCATAGTATTCTTGTAAGCTTTTCTCTCTTTGATTTGTGGCTATCAATGCAAAATTTCATACTATCTCGCACAAACACAAAGATTAGGTTAGTTTAGTTCACTAGTAAAATCATTGAAACAAAAAGGAAAAAACAAAAAGAATAAATACAACAGACAAACAAAAAGATAATAAAGTTTATCTTATTATTCATTAAGGACAGAGAAAGAAAGTGATGCTTTTATTTCTAGCCTATGAATCTTCTAAACCATAGTGTTACATAATAATGTGCCAACATAGATCATCCTCAAACCCAATGAAGGACTAGTTTGGTCATCTAGATTAGGCTTTTTAGTTTGAGTTTTAGTGGTCTTGGGTTGCTAACAACTTACTCTTAAATAAGTAACTACGTTTGATAGCATAATATATACCGGGTTTTTTTTTTAAGGTTGTCTTTCTCCAAAATATCTTACCAAGTCTAATATATTTATTTTCCTCATAGTGTGAACCATCACTTGGAGTAACTATCAATATGATCAAATAATATTTGGTAGAGAATTATAACCAGATGAAAATGTGATCAACATATGTTATTTTCCGATAGTTATTTCCTTATTCTCAAATAATAATTTTTGTTTATGCATCTGCTATACTATATATAGCTACGTAAAGAGAGTAAAACGCAAAATTAATTGCATTAGATATTCAATAAACGTGATAACTTATGATCATTAAAGACATTAATAAGACTCTAAAGTGACCATACAATATAATCACTTTTAAATTTAGTAAATTAACTCTGATTTATAGTAAGATGCTGCCCATCAATAGTAAAAGAAGATACATAGTTTTGTTTTTTTTTTAATAATAAACATATTTACTATAAATTAATAGTGATTCACTGAACTCAAAAGTAATTAAGTAGTTCAATCACATTTGAGCAACCGGAAGCAGAAAGGCCCACCGAAAATAATTGTTGTAATATGGAGTGATTTATACGCTAATGTTTTTTGTCCCTTTTCCACTTGTCATGTACCTTTTACCATAAATTCCACATCGTCTTTTGTCTAAACGCACTAAAAAAATTTTCAGGAAACTTATTCTATGAATGTCCTTGGTCTTCTTCCGAAACATATCACCGCAGCTACTGCAACTGTTAATTAATTTAGATTTAGATATGGAAAGGTCTACTGTTTTGCGTCTTCTCTTGTTGGTGTTGGGAATGATAAATGGAGCTTATGGCGAAGTTTCTAGGAGTTTGTTGAGAAAGATCCATGCGATTAACAAATAGGGTCCGTACTACGGCATCATAGCCCCAGACCCATATGAGATGAACCCACTTCTTCAATCTTCCAGCTTCCAAGCTAATAGCACCCTTCCTTACTTGGATGTTCTAGGTAAATTTTGTGCACGCATGAGATCTAAGGATTAGTAAAACATCTTCTTTTTTAATGTTCAGATAACTATAGATTTTTCTATGATTCGATCCATATATTTTACAAAACTAGTCAAATATTTTTTAAATTTATATTATTGAACTTATTGTAGTTTTAATTATTTAAATTTAATGAATATTAAATTAACGGTATAATGAAAAACGAAATTAAACAGTAAAAAATATGAACGAAACCGTAGAAGTTCCAATGTAACTATATTTGATGAGTCAAATATAATTCATACTCACTTATAATTTATAAGGGAATTAATCTTTTCTTATCTTACTCTTCATAATATTTAAATAAGACAGTCTAACATTTCAAGTTAAAGGCATTAATAATATAGACAAATTTCATGGATGGGATTAATAAAACTTCATTTTTAATATTAGATTTAATCTTTTGCTTCTTAGTAAAGAAAAAATTATTGCAATCATACTCTTTTAATAAAGCTTATGAGTCGGTCCATTGTTATAGATATAGCTCTCTTATTGTATGCAGCACCTCATGCATCTTATGTGAAAAACAAACTTGATTATATATATATATATATATATATTCTACCATATGATGTATCGTTTCTAATGAATCATTTTCTTTCTCAGACAATTGTTTATTTTGAAAAATTTTAAGATCAGAACTGAATGTTGACTGAAAGTTTTGAACCTAAAATCCCACTTCCGAAATATTTACCGTCCTATTCAAGTCCCTCGATATTATTTTCTTTTGTGATTGATAGTTTTGATGTTTCTGAAGGAACAATTCAAGGAAGATCAATGACACGATGAACATCGAACTTTTGGATTGAAATATAGTTCATTGTCGCTATTTATTGATTTTTATTCCGCCGGCTTCTTTTAATATATCTTCTTCTTCTTCCTTCCCCCACTTTCTTTTCTGTCCATAGGAAGAAGGTTTAGGTTTGGACAGGTTGAAAATAAGAAGGTTATTGCCGTAATGACAGGACTTGGTATGGTATGTGCAATTTCCATTATCACCAGTATGCTATATTTGTTGCTTTTGTTCTATTTTTCTGTCAAATCTTCATACTTCGTAAAAACTATCGAAATTATAAAAGGCTCCTAAATTTTAAAAATAGCATATTTACATCCTTTAAAATATATTAATATCAATAAGTTTTCCTTGATTATAGTAGCAAGTCAGTTTTTTTATATTAATTACAATATTAATTGATCTATTACTCATTAAACCCGAACGGGTCGATGAAAATATTTATAAATATGTCAAGAAAATCATAAAATCAGATAATGAATCTAACCCAAAAAGATAATTATAAATGCACATATCTATGTGAAAGATTTATTTAGGTATTACCTTGGAGGAAATATTTTTCAATATCAACATTTTTTAGGAGTTATTACCACGGCATTTAAAAAATCCAAGATGTTTATATTATATTAATAGTTTTAAGAAAGCGTTGCTGTAATTAACCCAAACTTGTAATAGCTTGAGATTCCCGTGCAGTTAAGAAAAAGGAATAGTTTAATAAATTTAGTGCGGTTAGTCAATGTTATATCTTTCTTATGGTTTTTTTTTTTTTTTTTTTTTTTGTCATTTGTTGTTGAAGCTTAATGCAGGTGTATCAATGCAGGTGTATCAACAGAATTATTGTTAACTCTATTCAGCGTGCAAGCTGTTTTGGTTTATGGTATCGCTGGGAATGCAAACTCTCAATTCCAAATTGGAGATGTCGCTATTCCCAAATGTTGGGCTCATTCTGCCCTTTGGAACTGGCAGGTGAATGCCCATAGATTTACACTTACAATTATCTATGAGACTTTTCTTTATCTATCATACAAATTATTATTGATATTGTAGGGGTATGCATCCATATGTGAAAGATTACGTGCATATTGCGTGTAATTGCACAATGCATGATTGAGGGGAATAATTTGAATAGTGCAAACAAGATGATATAGAAAGGAGAAGTAAATGATCTCAAACATTCAAACACAAGCCATAATAGGTCAAGGAGCTTAATAACATCTAGCTCCATTATAAACAATAAACTTGGTAATATACCTGAGATAGTTTTAGTATTTGATCCCTTAAGATAGAATCCAGCAACATAACATCATTTGTGCAAGATTCTCACTTGTCCAAATGAGGGAAGGAATAATGTATTTATAAAAGATGATCATTGATCTCTTCAATTGGATCGTAATAATCATCAATGGTTAGAATTGATCATTTCCCCTAATAGACTTTAAAATATATTTCATTTATGAGCTTAGGCCCAATAAAGCTTTATTCTTAGTATAAGCAAATTGAGAAAGGTTAGTATTAAATAAGTTGATCCAATAAGCCTCACTTTAAACCCATTATGTCAAATCTCTTTTGATAATTCTAAATTTATGGACTTGACTCGTTAAATCCTATTACTTTAATCTGAGTTAAATCCATTTTTATTATTAGGATTAAGGCCCAAAATCGAATTTAACCCTCTATAACCTTCAATTTTTTACAATTGTAAAAGGCTATTTTGGTAGTTGGGCTTTTAATCCAATTTAATGTCATGGGCCGATATCTTCAACTAATGACACAACTTAGGAAATTAGCCCGTTTAAGGATATTTTAGAGAAATTTAGCTTGGTAGGCTCAAAACAAGGATCTTCAAACTAGATTTTTTACTCCCGACCTTACTCGATTATCTTGTGCACAAAAAAAGAAGACTTAAAAACAATTCTTTTGGGTTTCATTTAGTCTTATTGAGTCCTGAGGAGATCTGGTTAGTTTTTAAACTGAATAATAATAATAATGGACCTTCTTTAGCTAACAAAAGTCTTTAAGTATACTTCAACCCATATCTAAGCCCATAAAGGCTAAAGGAAAAAATAAGTTTCAACAAAGGAACTCAATCTCAGCATTCCATTTTAAAACCATTTCAACGAACAAAATTAATCTTCAAACTCTATAAATAGGAGGCTTCTTTTATCATTTGATTCATTTAGAATAGTTGTAAACTTAAGGCAAACACTAAAGCTCTGTTGGGATCACTCAAAGGAGAGTCAAATAAGCAATTCGATCAAAAATGATCAAAAACACCAAGTTTGATCCATTGTCGTACACGCGCATTTGAAATATCAGATTTATCCATTCTTCCTCTCACATCTCTTCCTAATAATATTTCTTCACATATCATCAGCTTAAGACATTTTCTAGGTTAACTAACACACCCGTTGCACATGATCAACTAGTTGCAACAACTCTACCATACAATAATTTAGTGGGGTTAAATGCAAACCACTTAGACATTCATTTTTTGTTTCAATTTAACTATAATTACTTTTAATTTAGTTGTTAGAATGCTTAAATTTTTCATTAAATTGCTAGCAAATTAAAAGTTCGCGTACTAAATTGCATAAAACATACTTAAGGTATATTTATCCCTCAGCATGTAGCATATTCCTTCATATGTATATACTAATTTTAGACTTCGTAATACACGAGATACAATCCTTTTATTTCTAAGGTTATTGGTTTAAAAAATTATGCATTCATTTTATTTCTATAGAAGTAAATAATGATAGAAATTAAAAAACTGACAACAATGTATAGCAACATCTCGCAATTAATTTTCGTCCTTCTTATTCCTTATGAAAAAGCTGTTACGGTGTATAATTGTATTTTAAGCTTATAATAACAATTATATAATAAATCTCTATTACAAAAAATATTGAATAATTAAACATTATTTAGACTCATGAATAGCTAGGAATATTGAAATTTATTTTTTTCCTAAAACACCCTTAAAAAATATTAAATATACATTTAATATTTATTACAATTCGTATCATTTCTCAATAATAGTTATTATTGCACTCTTATTCTGTTCAACCAAATGAATGGACTCTTAGTTTACCTTATATTCAACAAAGACTAGTTGGAAAAAAAAAAAATAGAGAAAGACAGACAGGCTGGAAGCTTTGGCTGTAGAATTCTAGAGTGACGTTTGATTTTGACTGCTTAATTTCGTAATAACAAATAGGAGGGGAAGGTTAAATTAAAGTATATATAAATGGCGAGAAAGCTGTGTTTGCTTGTGTGGCATGCCATATACCATAGCATATATCTAACGGTATCTCATTTTTTCACAGAATTTATTTTCCAGACATTTCTAATATTCGTAACAATCAAAATTCTATAATTATCAAATCGTATTATAAAAATTTTAAAAGTTTACGATTGCTAGAAACTTTGAAAGGAAAAAAAATAGGCAGATGAATGTAGCTAAAAAACTAGCCTTTGCCGTGAACTTGAAACGGTTAAGAGCATTTCTAGACCCCTCTAGGTATTATGCAAATATGCTTCTGTTTGTAGTCCAATCAGTAACATATCACGCAAAATTAAAAAAAAAAAAAAAGAGTTCAATTGGAGTGATGAGGCATTGTCAATTTTTCTTTAAAGGAAGACGTGGTAAATGCTCCCATCTTGGCATTATCATGTTTTTCAGAAGCAATTTATCATTAAAACTGATGCTTTATGGTTGGGTGTGGTTGCGGTCCTTCTACAAGGAACTTACTCAATAGCTTATGATGGCAAAAAGTTACCCTTACATTTACACAAAACTTACTTAAAGGAAAATATATGCCATTGTGAAAGCAGATTAGAAATGACAACATTATCTTTTAAGATCACATTGTTTTACTAGATCTTATCATCATTGTTTGAAAGACATACTCACACAAGGGATTCAAACTCTTAAGTAGCACAAATATCTCTCTCCAAGTTATGGGTAATGATTATAACATTTCAAGGCTAGACAAGATAATTAAGTGATAGATGCAATGTCAACACAACATAGTGAAGAGAGTCAATATATAGGGTGGTCATCTCTCATTTCAACTTTATAGATATGTTAAGTAACTTTCTAGCAGCTTATATAATACATATAGAAGGCATAAACACTCAAATGGCCTATTATGTGGAAAAATAGCCTTTTATTATCAAAATAGATTTTTTTAGGTGCCTCAATATTCTATAATTCTTATTTAAATCTCAAAATTTTATGCTGCCTCGATTAGGGTCATCATAGGGAGTTGAAAAATATAAAAGACAATATCCTTTGAATTTTCTTCGAAAGGACTTAGAGCATGTATGGAAGACATTGTTAAGAACAATATATTTGCTAATAAGTTAAATATACTACTAGATCTCAAGCTAGATTACTAGCTCCAACACCTATTCTAGAGAGACTATAGGAAGACATCAGTATGAATTTCATCACTTGTATTCTAAAATCATAAAGGTTTATGGAAATTTTGGTGGTAGTTATTATCACACTCCAAAACAGCAGAGTGATAACAGTCTCACTATGCAAACTATTCTAAGATAGAAGCTAACCATACAACTACCATCTTTGACCTGATTTACACAAAGCATCAATGACTATCTCAATTTAAAGTAAACAGTTCATAAATTAAGTATATTATTTACTTATGAACTTAAAAAAGATACATACTTATATTAAAATAACTTGAATATCTTTATAAGATTTAGCAACTTAATCCTAATCTACTTAAGTAATTTATAAATTAATACTAAAAACTTTAAAATAAATCTAACTAGAGAGTGTTCTTGGTCTTTAATTTACATCCTCACTCCTTAGGATCTAGTAGTTACTAGCTTTTGGGTAGTTATATAGCTGCTTCCTAACTAACACCTACAACAAAATTTATAGGGATGTGAATAACCATAACTCAATAAATTGGGATGGAAACTTAAAACTATACAACAAACACAAATAAGATTATCAATCAAATTATTAGGTGCAATGCATATTCAAACAAATGCTATTGTACGACATTGTCCAACCCATTGTAAGATTAGAGAAATTGCACCTGCTCTAATCCGGGCTGAAGAGTTTCCATTAATACGATAGCTCACGACCAAACCCAAGCTTGTGCAATAGAGACACCGCTACTCTCATGATTACCTTCGAACCATTAACTTCACCCTTACTACTACTTCCTTACCTGTCACTTAGTTCAACTAAGTATAAAGAAGGGACCAATTATGCTATTCAACATTATCCCTTTCAAAAGGGTCAGTATTTGGTTAGAGAATCCTAAGTTTTTCTTAATGGGTTGCTATACAAGTTCAATTTATGTTTATAGGTCATATATTTGATTAAGTCCAATTTAAGATAATTAATCATTTCATACAAATCATACAATACAAGCCAAGTAACAAATCAGTAATCATATCAATAACTTAGAACAAGCACATAACCAAATATCAAATGAGAACAATCTAGTCAAATTTGAAGCCTCCAAGTCCTACACATTAGTACTCCGAAATATAGCGATGTGTTAATCTCAACTTACTTGAAATCCTCAATCGCTCAGTCAATTAGTTGCAGGTTGGCTCATCTCCATGTATACTATAATGTAAATACGCTTTTTAATACTTATATTTTGATGATACGTATTCTAGGTTATGATTTAACTAAATTCTCCTTATATATCTATTATTTATTAACAACTAATTCTACGTTAGTTTGGGGTTCGGTTTTTCTTGAATCTGATTCCAATTCAGGCTTTTAATTCGATTTCAACTACGAATAAATTCTAAATTACATTTCAAACCCTAATGTGAAATTAATTATATTAAGTTCTAGTACTCTAATATCATACTAGGTCTTAATTCAGTATTCTAATACATTCAGTATACTTTAATTCTAATTAGTATACCGGATTTATTCTTAATGTGAAAAAATTTTATATTTTTCGAATAATTATCTAAAAATAAGTTTTATACCAGATTTAATACATATTAATATTATCATTATATTTTCCAATTTAACCCATTTTTTTATAATTATCATAATCCCAATTGTACATATTATCATATAATCCATATTTATTACATAATCCCCATGATAATTACATTTAATACTCCAAGTACTATGATTATGTTATCACATCAAAAATTAACACTTATAAACATCTAATTACCTTTTAGATCAGTAATTAGTCATTTAATTACTTAATTAGTCTAAAATTACTCATTTTCTCACCATTTTATGGCTAAAAATTTACTTAAAATTTTTTAAATTTAATTTTTAGAAAATAGCTTCATAGCATTGTTCTATATCACTTAAGTAGTCTATAGAAAAAAAAAATTAAACTCAAAATTATACTTATAAGCCTATTTATTTCTAATTTTAAACATGCTTTATTTCTTAAGCACCCTATGTTTACAAACATAATTAAACTTAATCAATATTTTTTATCTAAATCTACATACAATAAAATATCAAAATAACAAAATTCATAATTTTCTAGAAGATATTAATAATTTTAACAAATTTTGCAAAATCGGTTGAAAATTAGACTCACCCGTCTCTTGAGTTTCCAACCACCAGCAACAACCTAGGGTTGGTTGACCAGTCTAGATAGTCAGTTTGGAGTAGGATAGTAGTGGTAGTTCGATTCCAAGTGGTGTATAGGTTTAGCCTAATTGCTCTAATTGCACAATTTTGTGTAATTTTTTTGAAACCTTAATTTTTTTCTCAATTTTTTATGCTCTTCAATTTTTTTTAACTTCAAACAAACCAAATGAGCTCCTGTAATTTTCTTGCTATTTATAGAGTTGTAAAGAAATTTCAGTATATTAATTAGATAAGATAATAGCTTATTCTCTTTTATTTTACCGTTTCTAATGTATTGAATTAATTGATCCAAATTTTCTTTTCTTTCCCCTAGCTACCATGACCAAATTCTAGATTGATCTCAACCTTTCTGATTTTTCTTTGATTTTTTTTATAATTTTTTTAATTATTTAATATTATTTTAGCCTATTTTAAGTAATTATATGTATTTCTACCTACATGTAAATACATATATGGTATAAATAAATACTCCTAAATATTATTTAAGTTATTTTATGATTTTTAGTATACATATAATTTATCTCTAACGATTCGTTAATTAACGAAATGCATTTTACGCATTTTCGATAAATAACAAATAATATACTTAAAATTTGAAAATTTTATATTTTCTTATTTTATTACTTATTTTCTTAAATTCGAACTTATGGAATTACTTTTACTAATATTCCTAACTTTATCATAAAATTTGAGCTAAATCGGACAATTTACTCAATCGTCCTAAATTCTACAAATCAAACTCCAAGTAACTGATTGTAGGGTTTATAGTTATTCACCTTCTAAGTACAACCATTTAGGAGCTCATTTTATTGCAACTAAAGTGCCGCTTTGTTTCTTAATATAGTGTTTAAGTTACATGGTCTCCTTGGGACCATTGTTTTAGATTGTGACTATGCATTTGTGATAAATTTTGAAGGAAACTCTTTTTTATTTTGATTAAGTGGCACTAAACTCTCATGATTAGTGCATACCATTCTTAAAGCAATGGATAGACAAAGGTCCTTAACAACACCATACAACAGTACTTGAGAAGTTTTGTGATGGATTAACCTCATAATTGGGTCTAATTTCTTTTACGGGTTGAATTTACCTATAATGTTTCCTATCATGAAGGAGCAATAACAACTCCATTTATAATTGCATATGGAAAATAGCCTCCAATTATTCCTTTTTATGTTAAGAGTACTTCTCAGCTTAAGGTTGTCGATATAAAGTTAAGTATAAGTGATGAGATCCTGCATCTATGAAGACCTAATTTGACCCAAGCTCAAGCTTGAAATGAATCATTCTCCTAATTAACATTGCATTTATGTTACATTTAAACCCGACAATTTGGTGTTTATGAAGCTACAAACTTATGAATAGGTTTTAGCTGCTCAAAGTCATAATCATAAACTTTCTAAGCATTTTTATATGTACTTAAAAAAGTTGCTTCATGAGATAGGATCTTATGCTCATAAGTTACAGCTTCCTCTAATCTACAAGATCCATAATGTTTTTCATTTATCCTCACTTAAGAAGCCTTATGGTTCCACTATTCCATCTTTAAAGTTACCTAAAGATTTTATTCTTGGCCAATAATACTGTCCCCTTTAGGTGTAGCAAGGAAATGGATTATTTTCCTCAGTGGTCAACCTATTCAATAGATTTTAGTTTGTGAAGAAACTTAACTCAAGAAGACACAAGTTGGGAATATTGGGACCAATTTTGATAAATTCCCTCTACTACAACCTTAAGAATAAGATTGTCTTCAAAAAACAAGAGAATAATAAAGGCAAGAACTTGTCATGGAAATACCAACTTGGCAAAAGCATAATAAGATGTGGATTTGTTTTATATACATGAAAATTGTAATAGAACTAGGAAAAAAAAAATTAGTAGCTTGTAGTTCAATTGTCATAACTACTAAAAAGGTAGGAAAATAGCTGTTATCTATGTAAACACTTAACATAACATGATATAAGAAGCAAAGTAAGAAGGGGAAGACATCTTATCCTCGAAAATACTGAAGTCTTCTTAGGGGTGTGGCTAGCTTGAAATAGTCTCTATCTATCACCGTTCATTTTGCAATTAAACATAAACACAATGTTAGTTACAGATCTACAAGTGTGCAAAAGAATAGAAACCAACACGCAAAAGATTATGAGGATTAGAGTTTGTACCTTACCTTAACAATAAACTTAATTTGTGAGAGAGCAAAATTTAAATAATAAAAGTTAAAATCTAGAGGGTTTCAATTAAGGTTAGTTCATTACCCACAGGTAATTTTGATTCACTAAGAGTTAGGCAATAAGTGGGCTTAAGCCAAATGTAGGGCTTAATGCAATATTTGTTCAATAGTATGAATCACTTGTTTGTTGACCAAAAATAACTATAGATTTTTCATAAACAATAGTTGAGATTAAGCAAAAGAATTTAAGAATTTAAGAAATGTCATAAAAATTTTGAATCAAAGAAGATCGTATCAAATGTGAACCATAACTTTTTATTTGTATTCATATTTATCTAGGGGATAATAACTAATAATGCATGCAAATTTATTGACCTATGCAAGACGTGAACTTGCAAAGATGTGTGAATTGTACATGTTTACCAAGATCACCACAAGTGATGAAAGTAGAGAGGGGACTTAGTGCCAACATATATTTAGATAACAAAGTATATAGAGAGTTTCTCCACTCCAAATTCAATGTGACTCCAGTCGACATGGAGAGTGCTGCAATTGCCCTAATATGCTACCAACTTAAGATGCCTTTCAGTGCATTTATGTCTTTATCTGATTTAGTTGGTGGAGGTTCTAGTCTCTCTAACGAAGCCTCTACTTTCTCCTATTTGGCTGTACAAAATGCTATTAAAATTCTTATTAAATTTATTCAACTATTAAGCTGATGATGTTGTACCCAATAGTGTAGTAAAATTGTATTTTGATCCAATGCAATCAGACATAAAAGTTGTTCCAACATTTAGATTAGGTCTTCATTCTAGATATAATAGGTTTATTTGTATCATCTACACTTGTTTCTCTCAAATAATGTTAACAAATAGAACTCCTTTTATTGGGGAAAAGGAATATTGTATGCATGATTTTGTTAGAAGAAACAAAATCTAATTGGATGCTAGGTGCTAGAATGTTAGTTGTTTCACATGTTCCCTTTCATCATATGAATTACTATTTTCATTTCATTTCAATTTTAGCAACTCTTGCAATTGATGGCAACATTGTAAATGTTTGATGGTGTTTAAAATTTTTTTTTAGTTAAAATCAATTCAAATTTATATTTATAAAACATTATTTATAATCATACAAAATTTTTTAGAGGTGAACTATGGTATGAGTTAAAAGTAATAGCCAGTAGCTAATAATGTTTCTTAAACATAATAAAAATGTTAATATAAAATGGGGAAATAGTTTGTACCTTTAAAAAAGAAAAAATCAATTCTTTTTCATTTTTTTATTATTTTTTTGTGATTGTTAACCATTTTGCCATTAGTGCTATAAATGAGCTAAGCCGAGCTTTTGAAGATTCAAATTCAACTCATTTAAAAATTATCAAATTCAAGCTAAGTTTTCATCAAGCTTAAAAATTAGGGCTCAAACTTAAGCTTATTAAAGATTTTGAAGTTCGAGCTCGACTCTTTTAGATAAATAAACTCAACCTTATATTTCTTAACGAGCTTATAAACAAACTTAAGCTTGTATATCTATACAAAGCCTGTAAACAAGCCAAAGCTTGTAAATTCAGATGAGCCTAAACTCAAGCTTATTAATATAACTAAAAATAAAAATTATCATATTAATATAATATAGGCTACAAGCCTATTTGCGAGCTTACTTTGAGGATGCTTATGAGCTGGAGCGTTAACAATATAAACAAACTCATATATAAGCTAGCTCACAAAACTAAATTTACCGCTCGAGGTTAGCTCGTTTAATTATACGATCTTTATTTTGAGCTTAAATTTGATTCATTTAATTAAACGAATTTTTATTTTAATCTCAAATTCGACTCGTTTACCAATTAAATTCGAATATAAATCAAGCACAAATAACTTATAAACATTTGACTCATTTACAACCTTACTTATAGCAAGCAATTTATTATTAACGTGGTCTTATGCCACTACTTATCGATAAAAGTAATTAATATATGCAACGTAGGAAGACTTCCATTGGGGCAACTATAAGTGGGGTGGGTAGGAAAAAACAAATAAACCTAAAAATGTTTTCAGGGCAACAAAATTCCCTCCATCGGAAGAATGCCATTAATGTAAAATCCATTAGTACAGGCCATATCAATCCAGATAATTATGTACTTTTCGTTTTGATGTGATATTCCAAATGTCAAGATAAGATACGTGTAATTGGTCATATCATAATTTGGAAAAAAAAAAAGAATAATTCAAGATTAGTTTTTATGTCTTGGATTCACTTGGTCAAGCCGGCGTGGCCGGCAAATATGGCCCCACTTTTATATACATTGGCTACACAAAACCGAAATTTAATTTTGCCGCGTGAATTCCAAAAGCCGTTGAAAGCCACCTCTCATTCCACTTCCCCACTTCTCCCACCACCACTATCATTATCACTGCAGTTACCATGGCCACCAACACCTTTACATCCTCCTCCCAAATCCGCCACCACATCACCGCCTTTATCTCTGAAAACCTCACCCAACCCAACCTCCGCCACTGCCTTATCTCGGCCTTCCGCCACAAAATCCTACCTTCAAACCTAAAACCCTTAAACCTTGCCTCGGAAACCCTAGAACACGCCATCTCCACCACCAATCCATCAGTTAAATCCTCGTCTCTCCACCTTGCAGAGAAGCTCCTAATTTCCCAACCTCAAAACCCCTTCTCTTCCTTCCTTCTCTCTCTCATCTATTCTCTTTGCAACAAAACATTAGAGTCAGCTCTATGTATATTAGACATTTTTTACACTGATCCATCACTAGCCAGGTCCGACTTCGCGCCAACAATCTTTGAGGAGCTATTTTTAGTGCACTTGATCCCTGTCCTAGAATGGTTCAATGACATGAGATTAAAAATCATGTCAAACAATTATTTGGTATCGAATTTGCTCTACGAAAATGAGGATGCCGCGTCATGCGAGATGTCGGTGGTTTTGCCATCATCGAAACTGTTGTCGAAAATGAGTGGTGATCAAGCTGTTAAGATTAAGGAATTGGAAGGGAACTATGAGGAGGTTATTGATGAGAATTGCAAGGTTTTGGCCAAGTATTTTAAAAATGTTTTGGAAGAGAGAGACGGAAACAAAGTGAATCCTCCGACGTTGGTGTTTGATATTAGGGCAAAGAAAGAGGAGAAGAACGGAGTGGAATTGGGAAGTTTGTCAGGGGAAGATTTGATCAAATCTGAAGAGCTTCAATTCGAAAATGGACGGTATAATGTAATGGTTCGATTTAATATTTTTTGCTAACTTTCATTTATTTAGCATCCTAAATTAATCTTTTATATATATATAAAAGAAAATTCACTTCCCATTCATCTTCACTTTTTTTTTTTTTTTCTCTAAAGGACAACTAAATTTTGAAATGTTTGATCAAATTTAGCCATCATAATTTCAACAAAATATTTACGTTATTTTCTATTTTTAAAGGGGGTAAAATTTTCAATTAGACTTACATATCTTTCATAATAAAAATTATTTTCTCTTAGTGATCTCTATCCATAAGTGTTTCAATAAGATTTTTGGGATGCCACATAAGTAATTTAGGGAACCCTACGTTTAACAACCTTTATTTTGTCTATAAGATTTCTAAGGAGAGTTATCTAACATTTTTTTCAAGTTTTAATGGGTCGCATAATATATTATTTTTACACCAATAGAAATTGAAGTACATAGTAACTTTGCCAAATAGTAATTTTGAACTAAGGACAGTTTATACATTTATATTTATTTTTTTAGTACTAATCATGTTATATTACAATTTTGAGGAAAAAAACTATCATAGCTAGTTTATCCATTAAATAATAAACGTTCGTACTATTAGATTATAATAACTTTTATATCAAGAACCATTTATTAAAGTGTATATTTTATTCACTATATCGATCATCTAGCTTGTTCCAAGTACCTAATAAATATAACAATGAGATAAAAATACAGATGTAATTTTGTTAATATAAAAAACATTTTGACCATGCATCAAACACTGGATGGATATGTAGCCAAATTTGTTTCCCGTCAATGAATTTTGGTTCAAGCTTGTACTTCTACACTTCACAGACTGCGCAATCGATATTTAAACAAATCGAGGCATATTACTAATTTTAAAACAAATGTTGTTAGCCACGAAACAGAACTATTAAAATTTCCATCGTGCAAAATAGATGTATCTTTCTTTGTTTTTTTTTTTCAACTGATATGTACTAACAAATTAATAAAAGGTACATTTAGAAACGTTGTAGATATAACCGAATGCATTTTTCTTTTCGACATTTTGGAGCCATAAAACCGTTGTGGTTGCGATTGCATCAAAACCACATCTTCTCCCATTTTTTGATATTCTACTAGTGGAAATACATTTGTTTGTCGTTTCCAACACAGGCTCATTTGTCTTAGTCAATGTTTCTTAGTCAATTGCGTCTTTTTAGACATAACGTGGACTTGGTCCTGTTCACAATTTTGTGACCCCTTGGCTCGTGAGTTATGACCAGCTACTGAAAAATCAATCATTCCAAGCTAGAATAATTCATCTCTAAGTACAATAATCTGAGACCGTGGGTAACGTTTTTTTCACCGACAGAATAACCCAATATTTCACTTTTTAGTTTTTTTTTTTTTTTTTAAAGGTTTGGTTTTATATAGAATTTTACTGCTATATCAGAGTGGAAAAAATAGTATAATAAACACGCGATGTGTACTGTTA
The DNA here is from genome assembly GCA_024138015.1 of Lumnitzera littorea. Classification (NCBI taxonomy): domain Eukaryota; kingdom Viridiplantae; phylum Streptophyta; class Magnoliopsida; order Myrtales; family Combretaceae; genus Lumnitzera; species Lumnitzera littorea. The sequence goes on from JAMXBB010000007.1 coordinate 76,771,396, forward strand.
ATGAATAGTCAACCTTCGGTAAGATGGAAAGTTCCTAGCTTCATCATATAGTCAGCTTTAAGAAATATTTTCAATCCTGTAATATTCGACAATAACTAGCGTGATGTCTATGCAGCCAATATGGATTGAAGGGGAAAGATCGGTTGAATTCTGCAGCAGCAGTTTTGACAACACCACTGCATCAAAGCCACCTCCATCTTTTCCCCAAAGAGTCTCCATTGATAAACTGAAAAGGCAGAAACCTTCGAAGAAATTGATACCACCATCGAGCTTCGATCCGGATTGTCAAATAGACCCATCCTCATCGATCGACACGGAGGCTTGCTCCAGCTGTTCGGATTCTGAAGCCGAAATGGAGGTACATAGATATAAACAAGGAAAGTTTGTCTCTGCATTGGATTGGTTATTACTATGTTGTTTGTCTCTGCATTGGATTGGTTGTTACTATGTTGTTCATATGTAGTTTTATAATGTCCTGTAGGAAAGCAACAAAAGAACAGCATTGTTTAAGCCTAGACAAAGCAAAGAAGAAAAACAAAGAGAGTTTATTATTCCAGGATCAACTAGGTATTTTTTTTTTTTTAATTTTTTCTTTCAAATTTAATTAAAATCCTTGACACTAAACATCAACTTTCATCATATTCAAGTTGTCTTTTTGTTTCTTTCAGTATTCCGGATTGCATCATGGCTAATTCAGATAACCCGCCTGGCGGTGGAAAACATACTCCTCCTAAAGACTTTGTTTGCCCCATAACTAGCAATATATTTGACGATCCAGTGACTCTAGAGACTGGTCAGACTTATGAAAGAAGAGCGATTCAAGAATGGCTTGATAGAGGAAACTCAACTTGTCCAATTACACGGCAGATGCTACATAGTACTCAACTTCCAAGGACAAATTATGTCCTGAAACGTCTTATAGCTAGTTGGCAGGAGCAGCACCCCAGTTCCGTCCCTCCTCCACCAGAGACCGAAATTTTAGTTCAGGAAGCAGTTCAGAAAGATTCCAAGACAATGGTTCCCGCAACCTCTCCCAATAGCGTCATAAGCAAAGCTAGAATTGATGGTACGGTTACAGAGCTCCGGCGTGCTATATCTAAACTTTGTATGTCAGAAATCCTGGAAGAGTCAGAAATGGCTGTCCTACGAATAGAGAAATTCTGGCTAGAGGCCAATATGGAAGTTGACATCCAGAGTATGCTTGTTAAACCTCCAGTCATAAACGGATTTGTCGAGATCCTTTTCAATTCGGTCGATCCTAAAGTTCTTAGAGCAACTGTCTTTCTCCTGTGTGAGCTCGGGTCTAGAGACCAAGGCGTTATCCACACGTTGACTCAGGTTGATTCTGATGTTGATGGTATTGTTGCATTGTTCAAGAAAGGACTGCTTGAGGCTGTTGTTTTAATACATCTTTTAAGACCTTCTAGTATTAGTCTTATTGAGATGGATGTGATGGATACACTCTTAATGGTCATTACAAAAAGGGAACACGATGATTTGATGCCTATGTGTTTAAAGCCGAAAACAGCGTCACTTATACTGTTAGGACAGATCGTTGGGAGCTCTGAAGAAACTGGATTTTCTTCCATAACCAACACAATTCTATCCACAAAAGTGATGGAAAGCATTATAGGAAGTCTGGAAGCAGAATCTGCAGAGGAGAGGATTGCTGCAGTTGGAATTTTATTGAGATGCATGCAAGAGGATGGAAAACGTAGGAGTATAATTGTTGCCAAAGCTGAACTTACTCTTGTATTGGACAGCTTCATCAGTGCAAGCGATGGAGATCGTTTTGAAATAGTTCGATTCCTTTTCGAGCTTGTTAAATTAAACAGGTATCATCTTGAAAGCAACTTACATACAAAAAATAACCATGGTTCTTGATTTCCCTTTATCAATCTAGGACCTCACAGGCATGATGTTTGATTGTTTGATTTCTCTAGGAGGACATTTGATGAGCAAGTTCTACACATCATTAAGGATAAAGGAACCTTTAGTATGATGCATGCCTTCCTAAATTACCTACAGACAGCCCTTCAAGAACAATGTCCTGTTGTAGCTGGTCTCCTACTTCAACTGGATCTATTGGTTTTTATCTCTCTCTCTCTCTCTCTGATTGTGCATACGCATTTCATGATGTCAGAACCTATGCAAGATAGCTGGCCCTAAAAAGAAAGAAAGGAATGTTTGCGATATGGATAAATAGATATTGCAACATGTGATATGCAATATTTTCAACCATTTAATCAATGAACTTAGTGATAATAAAAAGTAATGAAGTTTTTTTCTTAATTTTTTATTTGCACCTTGTAGGACAAGCCAAGAAAAATGAGTATCTATCGCGAGGAGGCCATCGATGCCCTCATTTCCTGTCTTAGAAACTCAGAGTTTCCAAGTGCACAAATTGCTGCTGCTGAGACAATCGTCTCATTGCAAGGGAGATTTTCTGCCTCAGGAAAACCTCTCATGAGGGCTTTTCTCCTAAAAAGAGCAGGACTAGATAAAAGATATAGGACTATCATGAGGATGGAGCAGCTAGGAAACAGTCCTGCAGAAATTGATGAAACCATTGTGAGCATCTTTTGGACTTTAGGCTATCTTAACTGTTGACGATTGTATATGCCATGGTATTGAACTGTGTCCATTGTTTACACCATAAATTCTAGCAGCATGAAGAAGAGAAGCTTGCTGATGAATGGGAAACAAAAATGGCTTACGTCTTAGCAAGCCATGAATTCGGTCTCCTACTTGAGGCTTTAGCTGAAGGGTTGAGGAGCAAATATGCCGAATTATGCTCAGCATGCTTTTTATCAGCAACTTGGCTCGTTCACATGCTCAGTGTCCTTCCAGACACTGGAATAAGGGGAGCTGCCCGAGTATGCCTCCTCAAACATTTTGTGTCGATATTCAGATTAGCAAAAGATGTTGAAGACAGAGTCCTTGCCATGCTTGCACTAAACAGCTTGATCAAAGACCCTGGTAAGCAGACAATTGATTTGATTATGATGAATGCAAAATTCTCCCGTGGAACTCGAATTGCAATTTCCAAAATGATAATGCACGTAAGCTCTAAATATGAAAAATGAGATGAATATCCTAGTTTATGAAATGCAGAGGGTTTGCACGAGATCATTCCATTCTTGAAGGATGTCTTGAGAGGTCTACGGGAGCTCAAGAAGTATTCTCCTTTAGCTTTTGAAATGTTAAAAGTTCTCTCTGAAGGAAATGAATCTAGCGCGGTAAGATAAGCACTCCATGTGCTTAAAAAGTGCATCCTAGATCTGTATTAATCTACGAATTCTCGCTTGGCTGCAGGACATGTGGAATCATAAAGAATTAGTGCAAGTTGATTGCAGCTCCAATGGGGAAGTTCTATCCATCACTTGCTATAAGAACAAGATATTTTCGGGTCATTCCGATGGAACAATGAAGGTAACTCTTGACCCCATGAGTAACATAATAAAAGATTATCATCTGAGAAAGGATGCAATAAGATAATATTGAGAATATGTAATTCTGAAAAAAAAAAATCTTAGGTGTTTTGCTGATGTTTGAATACCGAGAGAATTTTGAATGGTGCTAACTTTTGCCTCGTAACAACACCTTCAAGGTCTGGACTGGAAGAGTTAGTATTCTTCACCTCATCCAAGAGGTTCGAGAGCATACCAAGGCGGTTACTAGCCTTGCAATTTTACACTCTGGGGAAAGATTGTATAGTGGTTCACTTGACAGAACCACCAAGGTATTCGTAAATTTCAAATTTATACTCAAAATTTGGTGTGCACAAATAAGCTAAATTTCATTTCATGTAATGAGCAGGTTTGGTCTATTGAGGGTGACTCAATCCATTGCACTCAAGTGCATGATATGAAGGATCAGGTTCATAATTTAGCTGTCGCAAACAGCATCGCATGCTTCATTCCACAGGGAACTGGTGTTAAGGTGACATATTCATCCCCACTATGCTGCTTTGCTTATGGCTTTTTTTGTTCTTAGGAGGAGGACAATATGTTGGTTTGTTAACATCCTCATGTCCCCATGTTAAGGCCTGAGGGGATGAAAAGTAGTTCTAGCTTTTAAACTTTCCCAACAATCGTTGTATGAAACTAACGTTTGGCTTAACGTTCATGCGCCCATACACAAACACATATATATCTATCGGCATAAGTTTTTGCTTAATTTATTTTTCTGCTTGCCTGTTAGGTTCACTCCTGGAATGGAAATTCCAAATTGTTGAATCCAAACAAATACGTTAAATGCTTTTCTCTAGTACAAGGAAAACTCTATTGCGGATGCCAGGATAGTAGCATTCAGGTACACGCATTACATTCTTCCACCTGAAGTCCTTGACTCACTTTTGTAGTTTTGCTGTATCATACTTTTTTACTCAACATTCTAACAGTAGGACTGTTTTGCTTTTTAGGAAATTGATTTGGCCGCGGGAACAATCAGCAACATTCAGAGTGGATCACGGAAACTACTGGGGAAATCAAATCCTATAAATGCAATACAATTTAATGATGGCCTAATATATTCGGCTGGCTTTTCCTTAGATGGACCTTCCGTAAAGGTAACTCTGATTGCTTAGAGAGCCTGGTTCTCAAAACTATCTTCATTTCTTTATATATATATTCAACTGATTATATATCATTGTCGCTTGGTAAATAGATTTGGAATGCCTCTACTTTTGATCTGGTGGGTTCATTGCCATCGATGTTGGATGTCCGGGCGATTGCTGTGAGCGCAGAACTTGTTTATCTGGGTTGTAAAGGGGGTCATGTGGAAATCTGGTGTAAGAAGAAACATAACAAGATAGAAACAATACAAAGTTGCACAAACGGCAAAATTCTTTGCATGACACTTGATGACGATGAAGAAGTTTTGGTAATTGGTACTTCGGATGGCCGAATTCAGGTACACTATTAAGCTATTTATAAGCCTATACTTGTCTTCCTATATGTTTGCCAAAGCCCTTATGATCTAATGGCATTAACATTAACATAAACATTAATCTCTCAACAAAATAGACCGAATTCAAATCCTTCCTTTCCAAATTGTAATATAATGAGGAAATTTAAAAAAAAAAAAAAAAAGTAAAACAAAAAATCTCAGTTATATGCTTTTCAAAATTTTCCTAGATTCATTTTTTTTTTTCCTAGGATTTATCAGCTAAGATGCTGCAGTAGCAACATTTTGCGATGATTTTTTACGTTGCTATAAAAAATCTTTATAATGTACAAATTATTGTTACAATAAATAAAAATTGATGTTGCAAGTATTGACTAAAAGTTAGAATAAAAAAATAACAATTATGGTTAGTATTAATAAACCATAATAAATATTCGATTCTTGTTGGTTTATACTCGTATTAAAGTTCTGATTGGAAATAGAGCTAATCCAACTTAAAAAAATAGAACCTAAACGATATAATCGCGATTTTTGGTGTGGAATGTGAAGCTTAAGCTACTATTGTTTTTATTATTATATTTGAGCTAGTGTAATTTTATAACAAACATCAGCCAACTGCTTAATTTTAACAGTATAAACTTGTTTTTATGATGTAGGCATGGGGATTGAGTTGAAACTTGAAGCTTCTGCGGCCTTCATTCAATATTTATGGAGACTGACGAAAAATTCTTTTACTCTTCAAAATAATATATCCTCATTTAAGATGCACCGTATTTTTAAAATTTGTATATAGCATGAAATTAATAATGGAATTTTACGTTCATTACCTAAATTACTAAATTGAAGCTGTTGTAAAAATCGTTATCAATCATTACAGTATATTGCTATTGTTTTGAGGATAAATTGCTGATGCACTACTTCTGTTTGCTCTATATGCGGTTAATCTTCCTTCTCCCAGGTTATAGATAATTAAAGATCGTGAAGCAAATAAGACAATTAAAGAAATTCCTTGGTGGTCGAGGCAATACTTTATACTCTTATCTCAATAGACGACGTAGAAACGATCCTTTTTTTTTTTTTTTGCCCCTTGAGAATAAGGAAGTGCCAAGGAACATGCAATAACCAGTCAATATTTTCTGTCAACAATACTATCCCCCACAATCGGCATCTGAATATCCAGTAAGTGTCAAAGATCGAGGATGCAGCATAGAAAAAAGTCCATGGTTGAACAACCGCCCCATAATTCAAGACATGTGAAGTTGCCAGAAAATGTGTGGTCCTTGATTTGCCAACAAACTGACTTAACTACTGAATTGCAAATCGAATATCAGGATGTTTAATTGCAAAAAGCATCCAACAATGCGTCTGTATTCTAATGGATCAGATAATAAATTACTAGATTCATGATAAAATCTGAAATTTTGTGGAAATGAAATCTTAGTTGGTTTAGATGCTATCAGTCCAACATCTCGAAGAATATCAAGTAAAAACTCATACTAATTAAGCATAATACCAGTATTTATTCTACAAACTTCAATCCTAATAGAGCAAAGACAAAGGTGACAGGGGAATAGAAATCCTAATAGAGCAAGAGTCGGAGTCCTCTTACCCGATAGCATCATCCCCTATTTATAGAGCCATTAGAGCTTAGTCCAAGTTATATTGAAATAATTAATAAATGATAACCAATATCCTTAAATTATAGCTATCGGGACGTGTTAAGGGATTAAGAAGGCAAAAACAAGGAAGCAGGAGGTGTCAATTTAAATTTGAGTATAATTAATAAACCCTAATGCTAAATTTAGACATATAGATTAGGTGACTTGCGACTCACAATTCTACTAACCTAGACTCTATATAAACAATACAAGGCTACATTTTAGAAGTATTTTACAATCTAAACAATTGGAAGGTTGCTTTAAAGGAGAATATAAATTGATATTTAGAAAAATTAGAAAATATACTACAAATTTCCAATGGAGGCACCGTTAGGGGCTTTGAGAGTTAAATGACAACTTGACCTTATGAGATTTAAGTGGTCAAAGTATGACATTGAGAGAAGTCCGGTAACCTACTCCTTCCAACCAATGGTGGTTAGCACTCCAATTAACAAGTGATATGATCCTTAAGAAATAGCTCTTTTCCAACAAACTTCATAGTAATTATTAAAAGTAGTAATGATGTTATTTTAAGCTATTTTTTAATTTGAAGATTACTCATGTTATATTGAATTTACATAAAAATAGTTCTTGACAAACTATATATCTAGATTTAATTAAATCTAATTTGTTAAATCTGTCCTATTTTCTAAATTAAGGAAATAATGGGGTTTTTAAGTAAAATTCTTCATAGATCTGATTTTTAATTACCTCTAAAGCTTATTTGAGATCTTGTAATTCAATTTGATTGCTTACCTAACTTAAGCCAATTTTTAGTGAATTTGAGCCTAGAACAATATTTTGGAAAGAATATTTGATGGGAATACTCAATTACTAGGTCTAAATAAATTTTTGGCAATTCATAATATTTTTTAAGGGATTAATTGGGTTAGAATACTATTTATAACCGGTATTTAGCTATATTTTATCCTAATTAGTAAATTGTAGTCAAATTAATACAAGTTGAGACATGATGATATGAACATAATGATTAGATTAATATACCATGATTATCACTTTGAATTATGTATAAAGTGGAAATATATAATCAATTTCCAAGAGGGCCTTTGGCTAATTATAAAGTCAAAATGGTTTAATTAAAATGATTATCTAGGTAGAAGATCAAAATCTTAGCTTGGTTGTGTTGATTTAAATGAAGAATTGGTACTTAAGTTAGTGCACTAAGCTAATTTGGTTGGAAAAGATGAAATGCAAACCTAACTTTAAGTATGTAATCAAGTTAGAAGATAAATGAGAATGTTTCTCTAAAAATAAGTCAAAGGCTTTGCTAGATAAAATAAACTTTAACCTACTTAGAAAGTGAGTCAAAAGGTTTCAAGATAACAGCTTATTTTTTAATTCACCTAAAGAACAATTTAGAAAGTTCTTAGGTAAAAACTTGAATTGCCTTAGAGGTTAAACTAGAGGATGTTTTAGAGAGTATATCAAAAGATACCTTTATCAGAAACTTTGACTCCTACTCAAATGGAGGATATTATAGGTAAAGATAGTTATGTCAAGATACCAGAAATAAGTAATGGCCTAAGTGAAAACCATTTGCTTATTTGTTCTATGAGAATCTGATGGCTGAGAATGCAAACCACTCATCTGCTTGTGGTTTATAGCTGTGAAATTTACTTAAGTGAATATGGTTTTGAGTTATCTTTATGTTAAACCGATGCTTTGCATAATAAATGGTTATCTGGATTGTTAGTACTTGTGATTTGTAATTCTAGTGCAAAGTTGTTGTTTGGGATATTGAAAAAAATGTATGTTAGACTCCTATTGGTGAATTAACATGTGCTTAGAATGTATCCGAATGTTTATTATGGATTTATGTTCCATTGCGAAGAATTACTTCCATAAGTAATAGGAGATGGTTGTTTATATTATGCTTAGGAATCAATTATCTTGGGAAAATGTATTGATACCTGAACAAATTGATGATCTATTGAATGAATAATGAGTTGGCTAGGCTTGTATCAAATTGTAATGTTTGATTTGTGCCATGTATGTTATTATGGTATCTAAATCGACGTGCTGAAAGCTAGGCTAGATTACTTTGTTCTTAGAACTCATCTTAGAATTTATACTTAGATTGGTTGGATATGCTAGTTAATCACATACATGGCATGGCATAGCACAATACTAGTTAAGTTTTCTAAAACTAAAATACTGCTAGGTTTGCCTTTAACAAAAAATAAAAAAGTGCATCACTCAATCAATTCTGGCTACTGGTTTCAGTTACACTAAGTTTTGGTAGCTCCTAGTTGCCATAGGTTCGTAGACTTTATATCTAGATGCCCAGGAGTGTCAACCAATTGGATGAAAGGCTAAACTAAGTCTAGATATTGATACCGATGCATTTTATTGTACATTCGCATGGCATCCGTGTGATGCATAAATAATTACACATGAGTTTGTTATCAATTTGATACTTAGTTATGCTGAGTTGTTGATTTTGTATGTTGAGCTATTGCTTATATAATCAAGTATACTTAGTCAGAGTTGTTTTCTAACGTATTTATGGTTATTATCATTATGTATCATAGTTTTAGTTTGTATTCACTTATCTCAAAACCTGAACTACAAGGTTGACTTATCTAACCTTAAGTATCAACGAAGCAATCTAGGACCTAGAAGCTATACTGGATAACTAAGAGTGGTTAACTATGAGATTTTAAATCAAGTTCAAGGATATAACTTGCAAGAAGATCATCGCGTAATATTATAGGTTTCTATTATAATGATTCTAAATGTGAAATTGTACTCTACCGGATTGGATTATGGGTTTAATAGTGAAGTTGAAATGTGGGTAATTAAAATAAAACTAATTTATTAATCCTTTATTTGAACTATTTATCATAATATTGATCTTCTATATAAACCATTTGAAAGTTCTATCAACCATTTATCATAATGTTGATTTTTGTTTTATCTATTTGAAAGTTTGATCTTTTGACTAACATTATTCTTCTATTATAATCACTTGAAAATTCAATCCTCTATTTAAACTTTACCCTAAACTTAAGACAATCCAAGTTTTATATGGTCAAATTTTGATCATCATAGAAATAATATAAATATTTATTGGGGTAACAATAAAAAGGCATACCTAAAAGTTTTACATATACCCGTATTATTTTTTTCTTTCCCCCACTCCAAGGCCCTCGTGGATTCCGAGCTATTAATCTAGAGCTTGATTCGACGTTTGGGCCAAATTTTACAACCCATCATGGAGATTCATGAAAGCAATCCTATGGAGTTTGTTTCACCAAATAAAGAATACAAGAGAGTTAGTTTTATTATGAAACCAAATAACAGTTTTGTTGGTTATTTATCAGTAACTCAAAAGCAAGTTTCGACATGTAATATAATTTTAGAGATAGACCAATTAATATATAAAATCAACTTCTAAAAATGAAAGTGTACCTTTGGAGTCTAGTGCCGTCACGAGTACATCATATATATATATGTATGTATATTATACTAACTAATTGAATATTCCTGTTAAGTAAGAAAAATTAGTAAAACAATTGAAGGAAGCGTCAACTCTCTATGCAAATGCCGTGGCAGATTTTTGCCACATGTCCGATAGCGTGTAATCGTTAGTTTAGGGAGGACTTAAGACTTAGTGGACTCATGATGATTTGCTTATTTACAAGTAAAACAATAAGGATATACTCGCACCTGGAGAGATTTGAAAATTTCTCCTTCAAAATGCTCCGAACGACCCCTTTGATTTCTCTCCGGAAAAAATTACTCTCCCTAAAGGTTAGTATCATAGTTTACATCTTAATTTTATAATTTTTTTTTAATTATTCATCTAAAATTTTAGCTTACTTAATTACATACCTATTAAAAATACAGTTGTCATGATCTATAACTTAATTAATTACAATTCACACTATTAATTCAAAGCCAACAAAGTGGACACTTATAACTTTATAAAAGTTACGCTACTATTGATAGATAGTAATCTGCCACCCTATACAAATCAGTAAATCATGATCTACTTAAAAAATGTGGATTGCAAAATCCATTGGCAATTATAAACCTAAGAGATCAATAAACCTTATTCCCTATTAAGGCCTTGAATAGTTACCTCATCGATTGATTATATCAATTGGACTAATCGTATGAATTAGAGTTAACTAAAATGTAAATGATGAAAAGTAAATATTTAATTTAATATATAATTAGATAAATCAAAATTTTAAGTGTATAACTATAAAAAAAAAAAATAGCAAATTAGCTCCTTACCCAAAACTAACTTAGGATTTATCAAAAGAAGAGCCAGAAAATTCAATAAGAGATCAATAAAATAGGAAAAAAAAAAAAAAAAAAAAAAAAAAACAGGGAAATGCACGTAATCTCAACCTAGATGGTTCGGGTAGTTATTTACTATCAAGCTGCTTGGGGGGTTCAAGCTTGGCAACGTGGGGGGCTGTTTAACAAGCAGCACTAGTGAGGTGGTGGCCCAAGGCCACCAAACGACCGGCCCTGAGTTCCACAAATGTATTTTTCACTAAAAAATTTTATTCTGATTTTTTTTTTTTTTTTTTGGGTTTACATTGATGCAGTATTTTTAGTTTTATAAAATTTATGAAGTTTATGTCATGTCTTTTAAAAATAGCTTGTACGCAAACCTAGGCTTATTTTTTGAGGCTCTGTAAAGATGTTGCTTCCAGCTAATTTTTGGCCTATAAATTCCTAATATCTTATATTAAATTTAGGTGGGAAGAAATTTTGACAAATTCTACTTCAGTATATACTAAATTTTATTTGAATTGAACTATCCAAATTACATATTAAAGAAATAATTTGATTTTATTGGTCTTAATTGATGAATTGAGGATTTACTGATTCTTAAAGTATTATAATGATGTCAGTAGTGGTTAGGACTTATTCCATAAGTAAATTCGATTATTAGTGTAATTAAATGAATTTAAAGACTAAATGTGTAATTTAGCGACTTGTCAGCAGTAGGCTTAATAGGTGATAATACGATTTACATTATGAAACCATATAATTTTCTAGAGCTACGATAATTTTCTTGAAATCACATGTAGTCGTTTGCTATTTATCATATAACTAGGTGTAATTTGACCTATAAGCATAATTAGAATTTGAATATATTACGTTTGATATTTGTTGTATAATTTGAATATACTTTTCGTTGTATATTATTACGTATGATACTTCATTATACCAAAAATTTCTATTTCATATTTCACTCAAAATTTTAACTACGTTAGAAAATAAAATGTACTTTAGTGCACATTTCTTCTCTGAAAATGGAGTGAAATGAAAGAAAATTAATGAGAACAAGTTATTTTCCAAAACATCTATCATAACAATCTTCAGTAAAATAAAGTGACTTTATTTTATATTCACGATCATTTTAACGGAATTAACACCGTCCTCCATCTCATTTTTAATTTATATTCATTAAATTTGAAGAATTGAAAATACAATTAATTCAATGAGTTAGATTTGATGGATATAAAATTAAAAGTGAGATAAAAAATCAGATCCATCTTGTAAAAAATATATAGATAAGATAAAAAAAATTCTTTATATTCAAATAGCAATCAAACATATCGTTTTAGTTTGTTCTTTTTCCTTATTTGTTACCAAACACAAAAATGAAAGTACACTTCTTTTCTACTTATTTATGTCTATTTTTATTCGTATACAGTTAGCTATCGATGCATCCCCAACGAGGGTATAAAAATTAATAGGTAAATTACACCAACAACCCTAGAAAATATTCAAAATTGGATTTAACAACTCTAAAACAAGTACCAACCCTATTTTTACTACCGGCTAAAATGCTACATGTAAAGTAAGCTAACATGGTGCCTATATAGTGATTCTTTCATATTTATTTAATTAATTAAAGCTAAAGTATAACTAAAAAACAAAAAAAAAATAAAAAAAAAGAGGAAAAGTAGAAAAATGAAAAGTACCACAAAAAAAAAAAAAGAAGAAATAGAAACAGAAAAAATAAAAGAGTAAAAAGTTCAGAAAACAAATGCCATAATATTTGGGAGAATGGCAGCGCAATTTGGTAACATTGTACGAAGAATAAATGCAGTATGCATGATCTTGTGTAAATATATGCAAATACATTATGAACTAAAAAAGCCGTAAGTGTTGAAGCTTAAAGCTAGGAAAATCATAAATAAGCTCTCGGTCGTCGAGATTAGGAATATTATGTAAACGAATGCTTAATTGAGGTCAATAATGAAACAAAAACTTTTACCCTATTATCAATAAAACCCTAGAAACTATTAAGCAAAAACCACCTTTATCAATTTATCTTCTTTTTACATTTGGAAAGGCTAGGAAAACAACAGTGCAACCTACACTAAAAAGAATAACAAAGCTTTTTGACAATTCGTAAAAATACATGATAGAATCTTCTCTTGTTCATATCAATAAAAGCAAAGAATGACCATTATATTACCATATTGATGTGAAAAGAACAACATATAAAGGATGGTGAAAACTAAATTTTACTCCTAGATGAAATATAAACTTTTGATAAATTTGCACAATGATAATGGAAATATATTTAGAAATGTTGTTAGCATTGTCCTTCAATTCACTATAAATTTGTTTGAGCTTTTCACTCTTTTTTTTTTTTTCTCTGTTTCTATTTTTTTTTTTCTGTTTCTTTTCTCTTTTAATTGTTTGCTATTTTTTTTTATTTTCTAGTATTTCTTATTTTTCTGCTTTTCTTATTTTTTTTTCTAATTTTCCTTTTTTTAGTTATATTTTAACTTTAGTTAATTAAATAAATTAAAAAATTGCCTCATAAGTACCATGTCATCTTACTTTACACATGGAATTTTAATTAGCATAAAAAATGAAACTCACACTTGTTTTAGGGTGCAAATTGCCTACTTTTAGAAAAAGTAAGAATTCGACCAATTTTAATAATTTTCAAAGGGTATCGACACAATTTACCCAAAATTAATTATAGTAGATAGTATTGTGAAAACATAACACAATTACTTTATCTAGCCATATACCTAATCAATGATTTATGAAACTAAATATTGCTTAAATAGTTTAAAAAATGTAAGGAAAAAAAGAGAAAATGTACAACTATAAAAGTATGTTATACATATAGTCATTCATAATGTTAATAACATTTTATACATTTTGTTGAATAAATTGCTAATTATTTAGAAAGATAATGAACAATATATGAATTTGGGAAACTATGAAAAGAAACAATTCAATAAACATGTTTGATTTTACATAAAAATCAAATAGATACATATCTATCAATAAATACCACAAATTCAAAAGATGCACATATGTGATCAAGAAATGCATACCATATAGAAAAAGAGTCAACAATGTACCTAAACAATATAAGAATAAAGAAAATGTTTTGTCTTAGATAAAATAGTTATTCACCAAATACATACAACTATAAGCAAATGTGATGGTTAATAGTAGTAAATTAATTACAATATCGAATAATGGTTATACTATAATGTCGAGATGAATAATAATTAGATGCTTAATATTTATAATTGATAAGAGAAAATAGATTTAATTAAAAGAAAAGATGAAGTTTGTAATGCATGGTGTAGACAATATAGGGAGAGAAGGTATAAGTTATAGCATAGAGAGAGATATGTACATATAGTAAAAGATAATTTTAAAAGTTTTATTAATATATAGTATAAATATTATAGAAAAATAATGTTAGAGAGAGCAAAAAATAAAAAAATAAAACTATATATTAAGAGTATAGAGTTGAATAAAAGGTTGTTAATTTAATATATATAGATAGAAGATAGATAATCTCTCTTCTTCTAAAGAAAAAATTACTTAAATTTGACTTAATTAAACAAATTGCTATTTAGAAGCCTTTTTTTTTTTTTTTTTTGTCCAATTGATAAAACTTTGAGTGGTCTCGACTTCTATCAACACTATGAGTTAGGACATACCTCTAAGACCACAAGTCGCTTACATAAGTATTTAAAAATTACCCACCAACATAATCCTTATATAAGACAATAAGATTCGAACCTTGCTCCTCTAATAGGTCAAGATCAATTCTTACCAACTTAGTCGATTTGTGTTGACATTATTTAGAAGCTTAAAATAAGTGCAATTAACACTATGGCAACCATGAAAACTATTGGAGATAGAAAGAAACCAAAGGAAGTGTTGTGTTTGGGTATTAAAAGTGAGAATAAAAAATAACAAAAATTAAGAGAAGTTAGTGGAAATATTTTCACTTTTAAAGTTCAAAAGTTTATTTCTAAAAGTGGAAAGAAATGAATAAAAATAAGTAGAAATTGCACAAAATTATAAAAATACTCGGATAAGCTAAATTAAATGAATAAACTTATGAGTACTTTTATCAATCAATAATACATTCCCTGCCATTCCCATAATGAGAATCCAAATAAGAAATAAATACTTCATTTTCTTTCATTTCCAATCCTTTCATTTCGTTTTATTTTCTTTTCATCAGTTTCTACTCATTCCCACGCTGCTTTCCAAACACAGTCCGGTATACGTGACCTTCCACGACCTTAACAAATAGCCCAAAGTCACTTGATTAAGAAGTAAACCGTTAGGTCTCAAAACTAGACTTTCCCGCGCGATCAAGAAACAGAGTCCAGATAGATGTCATCGTCTCACCAACGGCAGCCTTCTCCTCGTCCTACCTCTACCAACGATAACTCCGGGCGCGTCCATGTACACCGCAACCCTTCCAGTTCTCAATCCAATGGCCATGCCAATGTCTATGGTTTGTCTTGAATCAACTCGTAATTTATTTAAATTCTTGTAATTTTTCTCTGTTTATCATTGTTTCTTTCCCGTTAAGAAGTTGCTAATTCAAGTGTAATCATTGCTATTGTGTTTGTGTAGCGCAGTTACTTTCCAGTCTTCTTTTAGCATTTGCTTGTGATATTAGTTGAAAGCTCTTAATGAATAGAAAGAGACGGTATATGAAGAGGACTGATGTTGACGGATAGCCGGGATCTAAAAGAAGAAATCTTGTGTATTTAGGGTTAATTACGAGTAAGATAGACACGTTTTCGCATTTTCTTGGACATAACATAATTCAAGTCGTGCTTTGTCAATTTGCATGTGTGCGTTTATGTAAATGGTTTTCCCATAGAGTTTCTAGAAATAATTTTTAATTAATGCTACAACGGGTTAATGAGAATCAAATTTAGGAAATTGGTGCATCGGGCGTACGAAAAGGGGAAAGTTAATTTTGTTATGTGTTTATGCAATTCTTTTCTGCTTCTTGTTAAATTGTTAGTCATTAGACAAATGGTAATCTGCAGTATGTTGATGGTTCTTGAAAATGATGAATAAAGAAAAAGGTAAAAGAAAAATCCAGATTTCATTTATAGAAATTATCTGAATACATCACTGCTACATCTTCGAATGAATAAAGTGGTGGCAAACTCAGGATATTATTGAGGAAGGGCGAGTTACAAGATAGAACTTGTAGTAGGAAGGGTAAATGTACTTTAATAGATGCTTTTTGAAAAAGTTTTCCAAAATTTTACATGCAATTCCCTAAATTTTCTTTGCGTTTTTAGGGGCAGGTTGGGAGGTGTGGGGGGTGGGGGGGGGTGGCGCGGCGGGGGTGGTGGTGTGGTGGTGCGGGGTGGGGTGGTTGGGAGAGTTGTTCCACCACCTCTGCAAGATCTGCCGGTGGANTGTTCGGGGGGGGGGGGGGGGGGGGGGGGGGGGGGGGGGGGGGGGGGTGGCGCGGCGGGGGTGGTGGTGTGGTGGTGCGGGGTGGGGTGGTTGGGAGAGTTGTTCCACCACCTCTGCAAGATCTGCCGGTGGAAGAAGGTTTCCATATTAGGTTTTGTGGCTGTATGTGTCCCAGTCTCTGTCCATTACGTGCTGAATTGAGGGAAATGTTGGATATTTTGAAAGTAAACTACCGAATGCTTCCTCTGAATTACATGGGTAAATTAATCGTTTACTTTAATCAGCTTATGTGTTTTCCTCTTCATAATGATCGGTCATTTACAAGTTGATGCAGGCTTTCATAGCTTTTATTCACGGCACCAATCACTTCTCATAGAATGAGAGGTCATTTAATTTCTGTTTATGTATATATTTTTGTAGTACTAAATCAGTCTCCAATGTATATGAAATATGCAGGGACTGGAGCAAGAACATACCCCCGCTACACAGAAGGGTGGTACTACTCGACAGATATCATCAATGATGCACTGAGATCGCAGAGGGACCAATTGACCGGTTCCATGAACTTCTGGTTCAATGATCTAGTTACACGAATGAACAGAATAAACGGTTTAGTGGAACAACAAGGGGAGCAACTTTCTCAGCTGCATTACATCGTTGAGTCGCTCAATAGCAGTGGCATAGGCTCCCAACCTGGCCATCATCCTCCACCTTCTCCAGGCTCCCAATTCGGCCATCATCCTCCACCTCCTCCAACTGCTCCGGCTCCACAGATGTAATGGTTCCTATCTCAAATTAGTTCTGTTGTGCCATTTTATCTGTTCTAAATCCTTAATGCTACTGTCACCAATCTCATATGTGGCTCATTCTTTTGGCGCAATTGCATGGTGTAAGGCAGAATATTTCTGCAATGGGTATTGATGCAAAATACAATATATACGATACTGTAGAAGCTGAATCTGTCGATGTGGTCAGTTCAGCACCAATAGCTGTGATATATGATGCATAGATTTTAGTTTCTTTTTTTGTTCCGCCTTTTCTTCCTTTAGAGAGAGTTGAAACCTAGGAATTGTCATCTCTAGCTGCATATAGCATGTTGAACAAGGAAACATTTGATCAATTAATTTTCTAGGATGGAGTGGAAATTAATGGCTCAAAATATTTCTTGGATCTTACGAGTCTTCTATCTTCTTTTCACTGATCAATGATGGCTAAAACTACTACTTTCTGTTTGTATTTTTGGGATATACAAAGGAAAATCGTGTAATATTCTGTAAAAGAGTTGTTAAAAGATCAACACGATGCATCAAGCCACCCAGTACGCATTTATAAAACCAATTCAAAATGAGAGTACTCATGACAACGCAGGATCTGTTTATTGTGTAGGCATTGGGATATTTCATATGGGCACATAAATGTTGAAATGGCCTCAGCAGAGTCTTTAAGTCTTGGGTCAATCCTCCAGAGGAGGAAGTTCTGTTGGCTAATTAGGACAGGTGCATGACATATGTGCCAAAGGTTTTATGTAAGCTAACAGCTCTCATAAACAAATGTTGCTATGCCTATAAATAGAGGACACTAGCTCTGAGTGTGTGGTCCTTCCAGCAAGTTGTTCAAAATCTGCAGTTCTTATTAGATTAAAAAACTCTCTGACAATTGAACGATGAGGGTGAGTGTTGGAAAGATACGGGTGATACTTGGATTCTGTTTATATTTGGGGATTTGTTTCAAACTGAAGTCCATGAATGTCAATGCATCTGTACGGATCAGTACAAGGATTAGATGTTCCTCGGGTTCATGATGCTTTACATTCCTATTATGTTGTATTAGTGAGGTGATTTTTAACAAGTGATATGATAAAAAGAAAGGTTCTGCTGTGGAGAATAAACCATTTCAGCAAGTTCTCCGATTTATATGGTTAGGACTTTGGCATGTTGGGTGGAACAAAATTAAAGAAGCCGAGTTTAGGCTAAGTTACCTTACCAATCAGACATTGGGAAGTGCAGTACATATATCTCTTGTGTAAATAAAATCAAGTTATTGGAATTATACACCAAGAGGCCAAACCCAAAGTTATTGAATTGATTCGTTAGCCATAAAAGGTTATTGAATTGATTAGGAGCTTTATAAAATTACCTTAAGGATATATGTTTCTAATGGAGTAGAACATGTTAAGTGGGAAATAATTTTGAACTTTCTTGAATAAGACTAAAGGTGGATGGTAAATCCTCAATACACATATTTTTAATAATATTCTTCATTGAGAGTGCGGTATATGTATATATAAAATAAAGGTTAAGATTTACCAAAAAAAAAAAAAACAATTAGGGCTGTATATGGGATTACTTTCTTATATGTCACAATATCATTATTAGAGGTGTTGCAAAAACTAGATGCACTATGACTATCGAGATTACGAACTACTAAACTTAAAATTCAAAATAATGTTCTTTGTTTGGGTTCAAACTTTACAATAGGGCCATAGAAGTTAGATGAAGTAATTTGTGAAGTTTGGTCCTTAAAATAAATATTATAAATGGCTTAATTGAATTGCCAATATCAATAAGGATAACGGTTCATTATTTATTGGCAATTTGAAATTCAAATATCAAGATGTAACAACTAAGGAGATAGTGATATATTAAATTGCTTATGTGACCAACAGTTAAAAGCAAATAAAAAATATAACCTAAGGAAGTACTAACATAAAACTATACCAAAAAGTTGTGGTAACACATCAAAGTTATGTTCACATATTAGCAAAACCATCTAATAAACAAATAATAGTAAATTAAGGGAAAGGTTAACTAAACCATTGACTTAACAAATATCAAAGTCGGGATGGAGAGGTTGAACTCATTAGAAAAAACTTTAATACATGGTTATTATGGAAAGAGATGATTACTGTTGTATTGTTTCTATGTTCATGCTGCAGTATGCAGAACTCCAAAACAAAGAAGAAGAGCAATACTACTAAAGAAGTAAAAATGACCATTCAACTATCAATTGTTCTATTACAAGCTATTTATACTAATAACAAAAACAAACTAATTGAGCTGACTAAACTAATTGCCATAATCGTATCTATAGCTCATCTCCAGCTTAGTAAAGTGACAACTTAGCAAGATAGCTTAGTAAAGCTAAGCCCTATCAACATTAAATAAATATAAACTCATGATACAATTCATATCCCCTCAAGTTGGACTTCCTCGAAATCCTAACTAAGAAATAAAAAAGGATAATTGTGATGTAGTATGAAGCTTAGTGAAAAGATCTACAAGTTTTTGTTGAGAAGGCAAATGAAATACATGAATAAAGCCTCGATTGATATGTTTATGCACAAAATGCACATCAATGTCAATGTGCTTTATGCGACTATACAAGCAAGGATTGGAGGCAATAAGTTGAGTAGATTGATTGTCACAATATAACTTGATAGGTAAAGGCAAATACACATGTAATTCACGTAGAATATACTAAACCCATAAAATTTCTTTAATGGTAGCAACAAGACTACAATATTCTGATTTCGGAATAGAAGTGCTGACTTTGTTTTGTTTTTTACACTTCCATGAAATCAAAGAAGATCCCAACAAGACATAGTAACCTGTAAGAGACTTACAATCAACACTTACTAATCCTTAGTCAACATCCGAAAATGCTTACAAAGTAAAGGAACTAGATGCATAATAAAACAACCCCAAATGTGCAAACCCTTTAAGATATCTTAAGACATGCATGGTTGCTTGCAAATGTGGCATGCAAAGTGAAGGTAAGAATTGGCTAAGTTGATTTACCAGCGAAAGAATGTTTGGCTATGTAATGGATAAGTAAAGCAACTTGCCAATAATTATTCGTTATAGTAAAGGATCAGTAAGTAAAGCACCTTTACCTTTTAAAAGCTTAAGCCCTATGGGTAAAGGTAATGATGCTGGTTTGCAACCTATGAGACCAACATCAGTAAGTATATCAAGGATAAACTTACGCTGATGCAGCATGATACCTTTAGAAGTGTGATAAAGTTCAAGTCCTAAGAATAACCAAGCTAAACTAAGATCCTTGATAGTGAAGGCAACATCCAAATCATGCTTCAAGGAATTAATAGCCTCATCATTATTACCAGTTATCAACATATCATCAACATAAAGCAACACAATCAAGAAACCATTAATACAAAAACGAGTGAATAGAGAATAATCACTCAACAATTGTTGAAAACCATGTTTGATAAGAAACTAAGAAATTTCAAGATTCCATTGTTTTGAAGCTTGTTTAAGTCAATACAAAAATTTCTTAATTTTGCACACTTGACTAGGAGTTGCCTTAGTATATCCTTGAGAAGGTAATATATAAATTTCCTCATCTAAGGAACCATGCAAGAATGCATTGTTAATATTAATTTGGTGCAAAGCCAATTATTGGAAGTTGCAACTGTTATTAAAATCCTTACGATTCTTAACTTAGCTACAAGAGAAAAAGTGTCATGGTAATCAACACCTTCAACTTGTGTTTATCCTTTTGCAACTAATCCGACCTTATAGCATCCGACACTACCATCCAACCTATATTTCACTTTATACACCTACTTTAATCCTATAGGTTTCTTACCGATTGGTAAGTCAGTGAGTTCTCATGTATTATTTGATTCCAAAGCTTCAAGTTCTTTATTCACAATGTTAATCCACTCCTTACTTTTAGACGCTTGTGAATAACAAAACAGTTCATGTATAGTTAAAACATGCACCAAGGAAGCAACATAATCGGTAGGGTATGAATGAAAGTCAACATAAGAAAACAAAGTATAAGTGGCTTTAGATGAAGAATTGTAAATTTTTGAAGAAGAATCATGTATATATGAGGACTCTTTATTGGCAAAGCTATGACTTAAAGTATGAACAAAGTCATTCAACCACTAAGGCTATGTTCGAACTCTTGTAAATTTATGAACTGTAATGTTTAATAGATGATAAAAAACATTACCAGAATTTGACAAAGAAGGGACACTTGGAACACATTCTAACTAGGAAAGATCAAATATAACATGAGGATGAGTAATACTATCAGAATTTGCATGAGAGCTAAATTTATCAAGAGCAACCAAATCATGTTTGAAAGGGAAAATATCTTCATAGAAGACAACATCTCGATTGACTAGAATTTTGTGTAAATGCATGTCAAAAATCTTATATCCTTTCTTATTTGGAGCATATCTTAGAAAAATACACTTCAAGCCTCTTGGATTAAATTTATCTTTCTTTGGAGTATTGTCCTTGGCAAAGCAAAGACATCCCATTACTTTAAGATCAACATAGTTAGGCTTCTCCATTAATAACAACTCATGAGGAGTCTTCCAATTTAATTTTGACATAAGCATCTTATTAATCAAATGTGTAGCAGTAAGTACACACTCTCCCCAAAACCTTTTAGGCAAATTAGCATGTAAACGCATAGCTAGAACAATTTCAATTATATGCCTATGTTTCCGCTCTACTCGACCATTTTGTTAGGGAGTAAACACAACTAAAGTTTGATGAATAATTCCATGATTACCAAAAAGATTTTGAGATGCATTTGGCAAAAATTCAAACCCATTGTTTGACCTAATGACTTTTGGAATAGCTTAGAACTGATTTTTGATCATGTGAAGGAAGTTTTCAAGCAACAAAACAACTTCAAAATTATTATTTAATAGATAAGTCTAAGTACAACATATGTAATTATCAAGTATTGTAAGGAAAAACTTAGCACCATCAATAGAGATAGTAGAATAGGGACCCCAAATATCTACATGGAGAAGAGAAAAGGCAATAGAAGATCTATTATCACTTCTATTAAAAAGTAATTGATAAGATTTCGCAAGATGATAGGTATCACAAACAAATCCTTAGAGATTCAAATGTTTGCATTTATCAAGATGCTGTAATTTAGAAACAAACAAGTGACTAAGCTTATTATGTAACAAATGACTGTACTTAGCATTATTACAAGATGAATGAATAGAAGAAGTATTAGAAGAATTGCTAAGAGAAGAACAAGTGCCTTTCAAAGCCTTAGATCCCATATAGTAAAGTCTATTAACAGCTTTTGCCAATGCAATTGTTTGGTTACTTTTTGGGTCCTAGAAGATAAATGTGGAAGAATCAATTTTAGCTATTAAAGAGTGAGTACTCAACAGTCTGTGTACTAATAGAAGATTAAAGGCAAAATCTGGTACAAATAGCACATTTTCAAGAACTAAAGATGATGTAATTTGAATGGATCTAACTAGTTGTATTGTTTTATCATAACCATCTAGTAAATGAATTGATATTGGTTGTGATAAGGTATGTATATCAAGAAATAAAGATTGATAAACATTAATATGATAAGTGGCGCTTGAATCAACTATCCATGTATAAGTCTTATTATTCATAGCACTAAAACAGGAAGAAAAGGTGAGAGCTATATCTACAAAATTTACAATTGTAAGTGCAGTCCCCTAGTGTTGCTGTTGAGATTTCATGAATCACATAAACTCTTGATAGAACATATACATAACCTATAGATCGATGGAGCTAATGAAACTTGACCCTATTTGTGAAGTATCAACGGAATCATCACATAGCTCAAGTGGCGTTTAAGCAACAACAGTAGCTTGTTTAGACTTTGTCATATTAATAGAGCTGACACAAAAGAATACTGCTTTACATTCCTTCCATTTCTTTTTCCTTTGTACCAATCTGGAAATCCTATTAATTGAAAACAATTCTCAACTGAATGACCTTCACCTTTACAATGTCTACACATAACCTTAGTTTTCCCTTTCTTCCTATCAATCATACTCTTTCCTCCTACTGTACGCAACATAGAGAATGTAGAACTATTAGGATTGTAAGATGAAACTGAAGTGATCACTTTTTGCTACTCTACCTACTATACCATGTAAAAGGCCTTATTCATTGATGGTAGAAGATCCATAGTGAGTACTTGACTTCTAATAGAATTAAAGCCTTCATTTAATCCCATTAGAAACTGCATCAACTTAGTTGAGGATTCAAAATCTGAAATTCTTTCTTTTAGTCTATAGGTACAGTAATCCATTCTTCTACATTCATAAGAAGGAAAACTTTGTAAAGCTTGAAGTTCATCCCAAAATCTTTTCAAGTTATTATAGTAAGAACTTACTGAAAGATTCAATTACTTGAAACTATTAATTTCTAGCTATAATTGAAAGATCAATGGACCGTTGCCTTGTCCATATTGCTCCTACAATTCATTCTGTAGCTCAAAAGAGGATTATGTATACAAATAGATTTGAGATAGATTACTAACCATAGAGTTAAGAATTCAACATCTTACTATATAATCAACCCTGATCCGCTTTGCATAATCAACAGAATCTTGATTCGGTTTCTCAATACTACCATTTATAAACCCTAGCTTGACTTTAGCACCTAATCTCATTTAATTGATCAATTCCATGCAACAAAATTCATTCCATTAAAGATAATGTTTCCTATAACCATGCTAGGATTGTTGGAACTAGAAATGTTAAGAGGATTGGATGTAATCTGATCTTAATTCATTTGATTATTCACATTCACAAGAGAAACTAAATATGAATAGAGAATCAAGAACACGTACTGCTCTAATACCATATGGAAAGAGACAATGATTGTTGTATTGTTTCCATGTCCGTACTGTAGTATTCAGAATTCCAAAATAGAGAAGAAGAGCAATACTACTAAAGAAGTAAAAATGACCATTTAACTATCAATTGTTATGTTACAAGCTATCTATGCTCATAACAAAAGCAAATGAACTAAGCTGACTAAACTAACTACCGTGACTGTACCTACAGCTCATCTTCAACTCAACAAAGTGATAACTTAGCTAGATAGTCAGCAAGATACCTTAGTAAAGCTTAAGTCCTGTTAGCATCAAATAAATATAAACTTATGATATAATTTCATAGTTATATTTATAATAATGATAAAATCATGCAAAGCGTGGCATAATTAGAAGTGAAGAATTAGTCCTCTTGTTTGCATCATGATATTGGACGACAAAGCAAGCTCCAGCTATACGATTCTTATGTTACAATAGATTAAAATAAAGAGATGAACACCATAAAAATAAAAAATAATAAAATAGAGATTATGGTATAAATTTGGAGAAATCATCATCTTCTCTTACACATGCATGTTTTACTCATGATCATTATGTATTATGATTTCTTTTGGAAGGATTTATGTGTCATTATTTAAGTGGTGGATATGTTGGGCTACGATCATCGAGAGAAAAACAAAAAGTTTTTTTGGTAGATGTTTATACATGCACTAGGAGCACCTTTTTATTTTT
The DNA here is from genome assembly GCA_024138015.1 of Lumnitzera littorea. Lineage (NCBI taxonomy): Eukaryota > Viridiplantae > Streptophyta > Magnoliopsida > Myrtales > Combretaceae > Lumnitzera > Lumnitzera littorea. Next base: position 76,796,016 of record JAMXBB010000007.1, read on the forward strand.
CCTTGAATGGCCTATCCATTGAACTAGCTATATGCCTATTACATAGACAAGGTCTGTGACTTAGCTTCTTACATGACTGAATGTTTACATTTACATTATATTATTAGGTAATTTATATGGAATTAAAGAAGAAGAATATGTTAAGTAATAAATACTTTAAAAATATTCCAGAATTTGTTAGATAGTTTGATAATTGTATTTGTTGTTTTAGAATGAGAAGAATTTAACAACAGTTTGTTTCTCTATGAGCACAACAATTCCAAACTACATACTAATACGGGGAAAAAAAAAGAACAATTAAATTAAATCTTATTAAACATGCTTCAATTAATTTGTGCCATCAACAAATAAAAAAAATGTGCTAAATTGAAAATACAGATTATTTAAAAAAAAAAAAAAAGACTACATCAAAAGCATATAAATTTAGGTTATCTTTAACAAATCATGCTTGAAATCAATTTGTTGTAGTTTGATTGAAAGAAACTAGATGGTGGTGGCCATAAAAAAGAAACAAAGACAAAATAGAAAGTAGAAACGAAAGAGTAAGAGTAAAACGAAAAAGCTAAGCCCTAAGATAAAGGGTAAAGTCCGTAGCCTAGCGAGAAAAATAAATTAAAAGATTACCAATATTATTATTACATAAGTTTATTGGTTGGAACTTGCTTGTAAATTTTGTTTAATAAACAGGTTTATAAACGGATTTATAAATTCAATTTAGACCTAGATATGAATATAAATATGTTTGAATTGTTTCTTATTCGTATCAAATTTCCCTAGCACAAACTCATTTATGATTATTTGTGTTGTGTCCATATTCTCAGATTAGGTTCAAAATGGCCACCCTTGATTCAAAGTATTTCCACTCAAGCTCAGTGCAAGTTGCATTTGCAACTGGTACCTATAAAATATACATTTCATTATGAGTCGGTGAGAAATGAAAGAAAACCGATAAAAATAAAAGTTAATGTTCTAAAACATCAATTATAATAACAATCTTCACTAAACTAAGATAGGAAGACTTTTATCAATTACATACTTTTATTTCATATTCAATTACCAACCTAACAATCCCACTTCCTAATTTGTTACCAAACACAACAATGGAAATGAACTTTTCCCTTTATTTTCGCTAAGTTATCCCTATTTCAGCTCGTTTACACCGATTTTGCTAGAAAAAGAGATTGCCAAACTATAGTTTTAATTGGCGTTTTGAAGTTTAATATTACTGAAATGTGAGGGTTATATTATATGCGACCTTCCATCACCTTATAAATAAGCCAAAAAAAAAAAACAAAACTAGTTTGTTACATTTGTTTCTTCGCTAAGAAGTAATCAATTGCTTGCAAAGAAAAGAGAAGCTCTCTCCCACATTGAAAATATCACGCCATCAAGAAACCGAGAGAGAGAGAGAGATGTCTTCGTCGCAGCAACAGCAACCTCCCTCTTCCTCTCGCAACGGCAACTCTAGGCGTCGTTCTCAGTCCAATGGCCACACTTACGTGCATGGTTCGTCTCGACCCAACTCGTAAATTATTTAAAATTCTTTTGCACTTAAACTTTGTATATATTTATGTATTTAATCTTGATTTCTTTATTTTTCCAATATTTCATGCCCGTGAAGCATGAAGAAGTTGCTATGTAACTACTGCCATCGTGTTCGTATATAGGACTTACTTTCCGATCTTCTCTAAATACTATTGCACGATATTGGTTAAAAACTTGTATTGTTGAACAAAAAGAAATGTTATGTGAAAAAAGGATTCATGTTAGGATAGCCGGATCTAAAAGGAGAAACGTTTTACTTTTAGAGTTAATTGCGAATGATATTGATAAAGTTTTCACTTTCGGTATGTTTATTAATTTTTGCATTACATAATTTGATTTTTGCATTTTCAATTTGCATATATGTGCTTATTATTTTTCTAGGGAGTTTCTTGAAATAATTTCAGTTAGCGTCGCGGCATTTTAATGGGACTCGAATAAGAAAAATGATCCATCGGATATATGAAAAGGAGAAAAGTAATTTTAATTTTTTTAAAAAAAGTGGATCTATATCTTTTTTATTCCTATATTTCAAATGAAATATCTCAAATCATTTTCATGATTAATATAAAACAATCTTTGCTCGTTCTTTTTGTGTTTTTTGTTTAATTTGTTATACATTAAACAATTGGTAATCTAACGGTTCTTGAAATCAAAATCTAGATTTCATTTATAGAAATGATCATTAGTTCTATATGACTATATCTTCGAAGTTAGTGGATGATAGGTGGGGGACGGATGAGAAGGCATAGCGATATGGAGACTTTACGTTCGAGGAGGAGTAATGTAGTTCTACAAGATTTCATATAAAATTTCCTAGAATTTCCCCGAGGATAACACCCCTCGTGGAACGAAGTTTCCATATTATCCTTATGCCCTTCCGTGTCTCCATCCATTATATTCTGACATAGAAAGGGTAGAGTAGAATGCTGGAAAATGGGGGGAGTGTTTTGAAATAAACGATCGAATGCTCTAACATGGAGGGCGATTACTCGTATATGGTTTCTTTTAACGATGCTTTTAATAGTTTCTTTTTCAGGATCGATAGCCAATAACACATCCCCTAACTACACAGAAGGAGGAGGCCATTACTCGACAGATTTCATCAATCATGCACTAACAATGCAGACCATCCATTTGACTGAGTACATGAACAACCGGTTCGATCAACTAATGGCGCACATCAACATAATAAAGTCTTCAACGGAACAGCATAGTTGGGTGGATATCTCTGAACTGCATTTTGACATTGATTCTCTCTTCCATACCTTGCAAGAGTCTCATCTGCATTACATACGCTCCCAACTCGGCTATTATCCTCCTCCTCCTCCTCCTCCTCCTCCTCCCTCCAGCTCCACAGGTGTAATTGTTCCTAGCTCAAATCAGTGATCTATTGTGTCATCAATCTGTTTCTATATCCTCAATTCTTCTGTCGGTTTCAGTATGGTGTAACTTTCTCGAGTTCTACAAGGAAGAATTGTTTTTCTTTTTTTTTTTTTTTCTTTTTTCATCAAATGGGGTAATGATACAAAACACAATAGATACTATACTGGAGTAGCTAAATTTGTCTAATATGGCGGATTTAGCTCCAACAGATGTGATATATTTCTCATAGCATAGATTTTTGTTTCTTCTTTTTTTTTCTAGACATGGTTGAAAACTAGGAAGTCACTCTCTAACCGCATGTGGCATGCTGAACAAGGAAACATTTCGTCATTTGATCCTCCAGTATGGAATGGAAATTTATGGCACGAAATATTTCTTGGGTTTAATCAGTTTTCTATAAATTTTATTTTATTTTTTTTCATTGATTAATGATTTGTAGAAGTACTTGAATTCTTCACGTTAGTATATTGTCATATACTTAGTTGCTATGTGCATAGATAATAGGGGACGCTAATACCGGTTCACCCGGTAAGTTGCTCAAAATATGCAATCCTCAAATGTGTTATTCACGTAATATTCTAGAATTTGTTAGGCATCTTGTCTTTCCAGAGGGCTATTATATATTTATATTCATTACTGCACATAATACAGAAATTATGAATAAAAACCAGAAGCATTTTCCCTTAAATTTCTTGCTATACAAAACAAACTTGCATTCTAGCTTCTACTTCACAATTCATGTTAACCTGTTATATCTCGTGTTAGTATTTAAATGGGTTCATTTTTTAGAATATGAAGTTGAATCCATTGCACAACTCATTTAACATTCCTATATGATAACTAAACTTATAACGCGATTTATAAATATATAATAAGTGTATTTCTTACTAAGGTTTAGCTTGCTTTTTTAATTAAGAAGTTGTAAATAAATCTATCAAATAGTTATACATAGATAAGATTAACGATCACAAATGAAAATGGTATAGCCTTGATAGGAAACGTACTTATTGGTTATCATGATATTAGTGTATTAAGTTAAATCAAGCCTTAATTAATTGAATACTACTTAAAACCACCTTAACACATCTTGATAAAAGGGTAATCACCAATGGTTGAGGAAGAATGAAAATTTCTATTTAAAAACATTAATAAGTGTCATCCAGGTTTCTTTTTGGACTAATATACTTAAGCTCATTGAAAAGTCTCTTTCTATTTTGTAATGATTGTGTAAATTTTTATTTATATTTTAAAGAATTTGAAATCTCTTTTCTATTTTCTATAATCATACAAGAATTATAGAAAGAATGGAATGGAACTTGGTCCATCTTATTAAGATATTAGTGTTTATACAACTTGAATAAAAGAGTTGGCAAGAATTTACATTTTTTATTAAAGAAGTTTTCCAACAATTTTTTCTTTCTTCATTAGATCATATTGTTAAATTGTATTTGCTACTATAGAATTCTTTATTCTAAAATAAGAAGAATTTAATAACACTTTGTTTTTATATGAACACAATAATTTCAAAGTACATACTAAGACAAAAACGAAAACGAAAACTATTAATTAAATTGTATGATTAAACATGTTTCGAGTTACATGTGCCATCAACAATTAAAAAAAATGTATTGAAATCAAAACATTGATTATTCAAGGAGAAAAAACACACACACACATCAAAAGCTTATAAATTTAAATTATTATTGCTCAACGTAAATTTATTGTGCCTTGATTGAACGGGAGTCAGCTGTGGCAACCAACAACAGGAAGTAAAGACGAAATAGAAAGTGGAAATGGAAAAAGTAAGAGAGAGTAAAAAGCTAAGCCCTAAGGTAAGTTATAGGCTGAAGTCAGTGAGTAAAATGAAACTAAAAGATAACCCATATCATATTATCTTTAAAGAGGCTTAGTGGTTGAACTCGAAATCAGATGATAGGATTTGTTTAACAAATTGGGTTTACAAGTTAAATTCGGACCCAAACATGAACATAAATGGATCTAAACAGGTTTGATAAATTTCTTATTCCTATCAAAGTTTTCCAACGCAAATCTATTTATAATCATTTGCAAATTACTAGCGACATAATTTTCATAACACAAGAAATTTCTATTACAAATTACATTTAAAATTTTATAAAATTTCCACCACGGTACAAAATATAAGAAACACTCTAGAGCGGAGCCCATCTATTTTCTAAAAGGTTTGAAAATAAATGAGAAAAGATCGACAAAAATAAAAATTAACATTGCAAAACATCTGTAATAACTTGTAACAATCTTTACTAAAATAAAATGCACATACTTTATTTCCTATTCAAATACCAACTAAACAACGGAAATAGAAATATTTATTTCAATTTCCTCCCATGTCCTAATTAATTACCAAACACAAAAATGGAAATACATTTTCTTTATTTCTGCTCGTTTACACCGATTTTTCTAGTACACAGATTGCCAACTAAACTCAGGTCTTAATTATAAACAGATTGATATTTAGAAGCCCAACTGAATAAATAGCCAGAAAAGCAAAAATACCTCTTACGTTTGTTTCTTCACTAAGAAGTAATCAACTGCTTCCAAAGAACACAAAAGCCCTCTCCCATTTTCAAAAAATCGCGCCATCAAGAAACCGAGAGAGAAAGAGATGTCTTCGTCGCCGCCATCGCCACCGCCACTGCAACCACAACCGCAACCGCAACCTCTCTCTTCCTCTAGAAACGGTGACTCCAGGCGCGTCCACTCCAATGGCTACACCTATGTCCATGGTTCGTCTCAACTCCGCTCGTAATTTATTTAAATTCTTTTGCATTTAACTATCATTTTGATTTCTTTACTTTTCATTGTTTCTTTCCCGCGAAGAAGTTCCTAATTGGAGTGTAATTATTGCCATTGTGTTTTTGTAGAGGAGTTACTTTCCGATCTGCTTTTAGCGTTTGCTATACCCCTGCACGATAGTAGTTGAAAGGTTTTAATGAATAGGAAGAAATATTATATGAAGAGGATTAATGTTAAGATGGCTGGATCTTTGAAAAAAAGGAAACATTTTATTTTTAGGGTTAGCTGCAAATAACATAGATGAGTTTCAGCGTGTTGCAGTGCCTGTTAATGGGACTCATAAAAGAAAAATGATCTATGGGGGATATGAAAAGAAGAAAAGTTATTCTCATTTTCAAGAAAGTGGATTATTATTATTATTTTTTCAATTCCTTATTTCGAATGAATCAATTTCCATGACTGAGTCAGAACAATTGCGCTCGTCTTTTATGTTTCTTGTTTAAATTCTTATACATTTAACAAATGGTAATCTGCCGTATGCTGCTCCATAAATGATGATGGTTCTTGAAAAAAATGAAAAAGGAAAATCTAGGTTTGATTTAGGTTAATGATCTGCATGCATCAGTGCTGTATCTTCAAAGTTATGGATGATAGGCAGGGGATGGATGAGGGGGCATAGCGATATGCAAACTCTATGTTCAAGAAGGAATAAAGTACTGGCGAAACTTAAGATTTTATTCAACGGAGGGGTAGCTGTAAGATAACTACATGCTTTCTAAAGAGGCTTTGCAAAATTCTATAAACAATTTCTTAAAATTTCCCTATCGGTGGGACAGGGGTGGAGGACTTCCACCCTCCCTAGTGCCCGTCCTGGAAGAATGTTTCTATATTACCTTTATGTCCATCGTCTGTGTCCTCATTCATTATATGCTGACATGAAAGGGGTATAGAGTAGAATGAGGGAAAATGTTGGGTGTTTTGAAATAAATTAGTGAATGCTTCCTCCAAATTACATGGATGACGATTACTTGTTAGCTTATATATTTTGTCTTTGTAATGATTGGTCTTATACAATTTATCGCAATTTTTTGGGGGGAAGTCAATTCAATGCAATTTTGAAGAAGGTTATTGGCAATAGCAAACGCTTCTCAAAGAATGAGAGTTCGTTTAAATATTAGTTGGTTTCCTTGAAGGATGCTTTTTATAGTACCAAATCATTTTCCAGTGTATCTGAAATCTGCAGGATTTATAGCAGAGGGTGGAGCAAATACATCCTCGAACTACACAGAAGGGTGGCATTACTCAACAGATATGATCAATCATGCACTGGCATTGCAGACGCACCATTTAACTGCTTACATGAACAGCTGGTTCCCTCTACTGATGGCACGAATCTACAGATTAGAGAGTTCCGTACAACAAAATAGGGCGGAAATTTCTCAGCTGCATTACCTCGTTGAGGCACTCTACAAGACGTTGCAGATTAGCAATTTCAATGGTGTTTACATGGGCTCCCAACTTGGCCATCATCCTCCACCTTCACCTCCTCCATCTTCTGCTCCACTGATGTAACAGTTCCTATCTCAAATTAGCCCCTATTGTGTCATTGATCTGTTTCGAAATCCTTGATGTGACTGTCAGTAACCTCATGTAGCTCATTCTTTCGGCACGATAGCATGGTAATGTTTTTGAGTTCTACAATGCAGAATCTTTCTGCGATAGGCATTGATACAAAACACAATAAATACGATATTGTAGTAGTTAAATTGGTCTAATATGGCCAATTTAGCACCAATAGCTGTGATACATGATGCATAGATTTTTGTTTCTTCTTGTATAGACAGAGTTGAGAACTAGGGAGTATCACCTGTACCTGCATATAGCATGCTGAATAAGGAAACATTTGATCTTACAGGATGGAATGGAAATCCATTGCACAAAATATTTCTTGGATGTTTTCAGTCTTCTGTCTTATTTTTATTATTTAATGATATTAAAAGTACTTAAATACCATATGTTAGTATTTTTGCATATGGAAAGGAAAGTCGTAGTCAACATAACTACAGAACAATTGTTGACAAGTCAGAAAAGGAAACCCAATTCAAACATCAAAGCAGTTGTAAGAATAATTTAGTGAAGCAACAGAGGCTGCGAAACCATGTAATGTTCTGATTTTATTTAACGAAATGACAGTAGTCATTAGTTACGCACAGACGATCTGTTAATCGGGTAGATTGCAATATTGCATGTAGGCAGATAAATAATGGAATGGCCACAGCAGAGTGTTGGGTCAATCCTCCAGGGGAGGAAGTTTTGTTGGATTATCAGGACAGGCGCAAGACATATGGCCAACGGGTTTTATGTGAGCTGTCATATACATAGTTGCTTTGTGCATCGATAGGAAATGCTAGTACCGGTCCATCCGGCAAGTTGCTCAAAATGTGCAATTCTTCAAGACTGAAAAGCAGAGTCTTCTTCCTACATGATGATTGGACGATGTCGTTTAAGTATTGGAACGATACGGTGGTTTATGGATTTTGTTGATCTTTTTCTGGTTCCTTGGGTGTTTGTATCAGACTGAAGTCTGGAATGTCAATGCAATCTTATATTAAATGATATGAAGTCACTTGTATGGTTTTGAATTAGATGTTCCTAGAGTTCATAATGCATTATATCCCTATCAGGGGTATTGATGAGATGATTTTTAACGATTGACATGATAAAATAAAGGATTGGACATGGAGAACGAACATTCTTTGTGAATTCATGGATTAAATTGATGGCTAAATGAGATCATTAGATCGCAGAGTTTTGAGTAAGAAAAGGCGAATTTTATATTAAAATGTTCTCACACGTCTCTTTGAAAGAAGAATTGACCCATAGGAGACGCTGTCTTAATTTATCTTATAAAAACAATCGGATAAGTGTTCCTATTTCTTAAATTAGTCTATAATCAGCATTTTCTTTTGCTAATTATTTTTATTATTAAAGTAAAAAAAGCTTTAAGTAATCACTGTTTCCTCAAATTATAATTTAATCTGTGGGTTTTATAATTTTACGTAATTGTTAAAATAAGTAATTTAGGGTATATGTAAAAATCAACTGAATAAGATAATACTTTACATATGAAACTTAAGAGTTAGACGAAAACGCTTTGTAAGTCTAGGATATTGAAATATAATGAAATAATAGTATTATAATTAAAAATAAATAATTTTACTAAATTATATTATATTATAAATTATCTGTTGTAAATATGAAAATTAGATAATGGAAATTAATCAAACTTTAGAGATAAATTATTCAAATACTAAAATTATAAATTAACATATAAAAATAATATATATATCTCAAGTTTGATTATTACATATAATTATATATCCAAAATAACCTAAACTCCCCAAAAAAGTATATGATTAACTAAAAATTAATAAGTAAATTTAATAAACAATCATTAAAAGTAATAAAACTTGTGGAAAAACATTTGACTTGCGCGTGTAACCAACCAGGACAAGTGTTGATTGAAAATCCTTATGTTAGGACACTTAATAAGTAATAATAAGATATAAACAAGCTTACGAGAGAGAAAATGTACTCTTATCAAACATGCATGCTTAGAAAATTAGAAAATACCATCTGTGAATTCTTTGAAGAGTAAGGTCTCTAGCAAAATTATGGAAAGGAGAAGAAAGATTGAAGGAAAATTCTAAAAAATAGGAACCAAAAACTATGCAAACCAAGCTAACTCAAGGAATGTGGGTTTGGAGTGATACTAGAAGTGAATCACCACTATCACCTAGCAGTGGTGGTAGTGCTAAGTGGTGCCGACAAAGAGGGGGTAGAACATAGTGGTCAGATGGTGGTGTTTTCGATGAGCCTTGATTTTCAAGTGATTTTCTCATATTTTTCAAAAATATTAAATTAAGTTCGAAAATTTTAGAAAAATTTATTTTGAAATATTCTTATATGTACTTTTAAAAAAAATATTAGTTTATACAATTTTCAAGTGAACGTATGATCTCCTTAATAAATTGCTCAAAACCGAACAATTTTAGAAATTATTTTGAATAACCTATTGTTGTTATTTCAAAACAAAATTTTTTTCTAGAACTTTTCTATACTACATGTATGAATGCTATCAAAAGATTTTGGCTAAAAATATTTTTCATAATTTTTAGTAATTTTTTAGCCTCTAAATTGATGAAAAAATGCCATTTTCGGAAATTTCGTGCAATTAACCTCGTCGAAAATAACATGCAGCAAATCTGGAGGTTGATTGTGGCATATGTCTCTATAAAGAGTGGTTTAAAGATGATTGGATTGAATGAGATTTGGAGATATGCATAAGTCACTAGTTATGTATTATATGTATTAAGGTGAAGAGATGAGAAATTGAGAATTTAGTAATATGGTGATTATGTGCAAGAGGAACTTGTTGTATGATTATGTTTTAACATACTTGTAAATTGGAATAAGATGTTGGGCTGAGTCATTGGGAATAAATATATAAATTGATTCCATTCAAAGAGTTCTTTAGATGGTTGAACTGATAAAAGGAAAATTTAATTCTTGGTTTAGATACTTAATAAGAGAGATAGATGATAAAGGATTGTAATTATAACCCTGTTGGGGGCTTATTTGAGAAGCTATTAGGTAAAAGAAGCATAGTTGTAAAAACTTTAGAGATATGTTCAAATGATTGATCTAATAAAAGAATGACTTAAATTCTTTGCTTAAATACTTGACTAGAAGATTAGTTAAGGCAAGAATCTAGATTATAATCATATCAGAGTGTTGATTAGGACAATATTTGATAAAATAAACATGGTCGAAATGACTTTAGAAACATGTTTAGAAAGTTAATGGATGAAAGGGCTTTAACTCTAAATATGTTAAGGCTTTGTTTAAGAAATTATTTGATAAAACAAGGGTGATTGTATTGAATTCAAAAACTTGACTAGAAGATTGGCTTATTTAGAAGGCTTAAATGAAATCGCTTCAGAGACATCTTCAGAGAGTTGGTTTGTAAAGAAGGAACCTATTCTTCAGTTCAAAGAGAGTTGATCAAAAAGTTGAATAATGAAAGGAATTTAACTATACCTCTATCATAGGATTGTTTGGGAAGTATTTGGTAAGGGAAATATAGTCGGAATGGCTTCAAGACTTGATTTAAGGATTAGTTAGTGTGAAATGCTTAGTAGAAATAACTTTAGAGTCTTGTTTAGAGGGTTGATTGGAGTAATGGTATAATTGAGATAATCTCAAAGACTTGGTCAGAAGGTTTTGAGATCGAAACTTGGTATATGGCAAGCTTTTAGAACCTTGTTAGAGATTTTAGTAGTAAGTTAGAAATCAATACAAAGTTTATACCACTCCCTAGAAATAAGTCATAATCACACTTAAATTATTAAAATCAACTTATCTAACTTTATATTTAGTAAACTAAAATGATTATAATGATTATTTTAGGAAGAACAATAAAAGTGGACAAGATCGACTATTATAACTGTCAAACATCACATCTTTAGGTAAGTAGGATCAATACTTTACTGCATTTTGAAGTATTATCAAGAATACTTGGAGGTCTTAGTATATATCTTGATTGTGATTATAAGTTAGTTGCCCATACGTATGCAAAGTGTATGCTTGAATACGGTTTTGTTATTTAGAGTGCTAGATTTTTTTATATTGGTTACTTTATGATGATGCTTAATTGAACTATTTGAAATTATTTGATCACTCTAAAAATAATCTAACACAAACTTAACTTAACTTAACTGCTAATTAGACTTGCATCATAATCCACTAAGGGAAACGATTAAGTTTCTTAGGTCAAACACGAACCCTTTTATAAGGATAAGAGAAATCGTCTTTTCTTTACTCTTAGTCAAATTAAATGATAGGAGAGGAGGTCATGGTAAGGTTAGGGATCATGGTTCGAAGGTAATCCCGAGCAGAGCATGTTTCTTTAATACATAAGCCCTAGTTTGGTTTTAATCAGTGAAGTGTGTAGCATAAAACTTCTCGAAATCTAAAGCAAAGTTAGTATAATTTCTCTAATCTCACAACGACCAATTAATGTTATGCGATGACATTTGCTTATATATGCATTAGGTCTAAATAACTTTACTTGAAAGCTCTAGTTGTTCTGTATTGGATATGTGTTATTGTTTTCGTCCCACTTATTGAGTAAGTTGTTACTCATTCCCTTATAATTGTTTCGTAGGTTTCTCAATAGATACAATAGTACTGCTTCAAGTTCCAAAAGTATAGAGAATGGGGTCGGGAAGTGAGATACAAGACCAAGTGACTAAATTTCTATTTTGTTTATTAATTTTGCTAATCTTTAGATAAACTAATAAGGTCTCTTTGGTTATTATTACCAATGTTATATTTTGTAAACATATGGACTTTTATAAATCCCTATTATGTCATTTTTCTATAATTATTTGTAAAACTTGTTTTCTTCTTAAACTTTTATACCACAAAAGTTATTCCAAAAGCTATTTTAAAAAATTCCACTACGAGTTGATACCAAATAAACATTGAATTGGATGACTTAAAATTATGTAGTAATAAAGAGTTGGTGTAAATTATATTTATATTAGCAGCTAAAGTGACTAGCTTCTAACTTAGATTAGTTTACACGACGTAATTATTATAACTCTCTAGTTTATGCTGTAACATAATCTTCTATCTAAATATATATAACAACAAAACCAACAATAAACTAGATCATTAAAAGTTTAAAATGAATATATTTGTCAATTAATTAGTATACAATATACTTTAAAGACTTTTATTCCTTTTCTTTTTTTGTCTCCATACCCAACACTTTTTGAAACTGTTTTTCACTTTCTTCTCTCCCCATTTTCTCTCTCTCCCACTTTCTTATTCCTTCCTTCTCACAATTTTCAATAAAACCACTTTTTTTCATAATTTTGATGATTTCTACCATTGTCCCATGACTTTTAGAAAGAAGTCATTATAGATTATGTAAATGTATTAGAAATGAAATTTGTAATGAAAAATAGAAAATGTTTTATTATAAGTTTGAAATAAATGAATTTTTTTCGTTAGATGCAGAAAAAAAAAAAAAAAAGACAAAAATTAATTTTTGCGGATGCACTGGCAATTAGTTTATTTTAAAGGCGATAGGAGATGGGATTAATCACATTTGTCTCACCGAATGAGTGCTGTTTTATGCAATATGAGTATAAGAGACGTTGCACTTATATACACTATAGTTGATAAATAGAACCGGCCACACTTGAACGGCTGAGAAAGGATAAAGACATGTGCTTAAAGAGTAAGTAGTAATCGAAATTGTTCAAAATCGATTCAAAGCTTTTTATATTTCATATTTACAGGCATGCATGTGGGTCAGAGAATTTGACCAATTAGGTCTAAGACTCGCTCATTGGTTAAGACCTAAAATCCATTTTATACGATCGTAGACGAGTTGGTGTTGATTGTATCTGTAAGAATTGTTGGTTTTGATCCAATAACTGATAAATCTAAAGGTTCTTCCATTTCTACATGGATGGTCGAAGTAAATCAAGACTTTCTTGAGTAACTGCAGATGTGGAACTAATCATGTCTTTATGCATTTATCAGAAAAAAAAAAACCATGTATGAATGGAAGTTGAAGGGATAACTCACCAAAGAAACGGTTGAATACTTGAATTTGCTCGCGGTTAAAAGGATGCATTTCGTTAAATCCTGTAATCAATTAATATACAAGGTGAACTCACATTGCTTGATGTAGATCTAAAATATCTATACAATATGGACTAGACTAGAGAACTGTATACTGCATTTCTATACATAAAATAAAGCAAAAGCTCTGATGTAAACCCATGTCCCAAAAAGTTCATGTTTCCAACAAAAACCATTGCACTAAAATATGCTAATAAGAAGATTTCCATAATCTTTCCAAGCACATGAGGCTCACACTCACCATCCAATAATTGAAACCCATTGTTTCTAAATTAAAAATGATAATGATAATGATAATAATAATAACAATTATGCATATAAGTAATAAAAATGATGATATAGGTTTGCCTTAGCAAGCAATGTCAAATGCTTCACAGTTGGAAACCAACATAAGTGCCAAAGCGGCGTAGGAGTATACTACACATAGGAAGAAGACACCAACGTAGTAGATTTAATTTCTTTAGTTTACTGCCATTTGGACCCATGTTTTTCTCGATATTGAAATTTCTCAGAGAGCTACGATAAAGTGAAGAGTAACCATCAAGGCAATTTTTTTTTTTTTTTTTACCCCCTCTTTTTCTGCTTAAATTTCTCATTCCTTTTCTTTTTTCCTTTTTCTTTTTAGTTTACTTTTTATTTTATAATAACTCAAACAACAGGAGAGAAGGAAAAGAAAAGGTTAAAAAACGTTGTCGATGTACCCTTTTGAAAATAACTAGCTGAAAGAGTTTTTTTTAGATAACAATCGGATTTATATTATAAGAAACTAAAATATAACTTAGTGGTAAACAAGACAATTCAAACAAACTTAAGCATAATAAAAAAAAGTGTTATATGTTTTCATTTCACGTCATTACAATATAGAAACAACATAAATAGTTTATTGGGTTAATTATAAAAATAAAATTGAATTTTTACATTATTTTCCAGTTGACATTTTTTCTTTTTTCTTTTTTTTTTTTGCTTTTTCATTTTACAAACTTAGATTTCTCGATTAGAAAACTCAAACTTTCGCATTTTTTCACATTAAATACCAATATTATTATTCTTTCAGTTATATTGTTGATTAAATCGAAACTTTATTGGACCAATCTATCTTTTATGTCTTCTTTCAAGCTCATCGTTGTTCGATGGTGGGGTAACATTTTTGTTATGGAGTTGAAGTTACATAACTGTAAAAGAAAAAATTATAACATAGGTATATTTAAAATGAAAAAGTATATGAACCTTATTGAAAAGTAAAAGAATAATACAGATATGTAAAATTAAAAATTACAAAAAAAAAAAAAAAAAATAGTAATTTAGTGAGATTACCACTAGTTCCACCTTTCAAGATGTAAAAGAATCGAAAAAAAAAATATATATATATACTAATATTATATTAAGATCTTCACTGCCATTGTAAAAAGATTGGACAGAAATCTTCAAGATCTATTTTAATAACAAGATAATTCATAAATTGAAACTTATACGGTTATTATATACAATAATCGATAATTATCATAGAAGTGCATGCATTATAGAAGACGACGACCGGCCTTTGACTGCCAAACGAACTACTTTCCCTCTCTCTCTCACTTTATTTTAATGCTCAGCAGTCCTGAAAAACGACACCACCTACTGCATGCTATAATATTGATGATACAATCTTCAACAGAGTCTTTTAACATTAAAAAAATACCACACAGTATCTTCCTCGACACACATTTTCCCTTGTATTCCTTAAAAAGGGTCTCCCCCTTTTATAAGTTGCAGAAGCTGAACAAAAAGTATAGTAGGAGTTTTGTGTGAGGTTGTAAAAGCAGAAACCATGAGTGCTTCCAGGTTTATTAAATGTGTCACTGTTGGTGATGGAGCTGTTGGCAAAACTTGCATGCTCATTTGTTACACTAGTAACAAGTTCCCCACTGTATACCTCTCTCTCTCTCTCTCTCTCTCTTTTCTTGTATTTGTAATAAATGTTGTATCAATGAATCTTTGGTTGATTTTGTTTTTGCAAAATCAATGAACATAATTTTCTCAAACAATACCTCGAGATATGAGTCATATGCTAAGTTTAGTACATAAGAATGACTAGAACGAAATCGTCAGAACTGGGTTCTATTACTTTTCTCTATATTTGGATGCATTTTTAAAAATCAAAATTTGCAACTCCATTCCTACTCATTCCCTTACATTCCTGCTTCTTTTCGTGTACCAAACGCGACAAGCATGTTGTTCTAATCATACATTATTGTTAATTATTGTTGAGTAGCATATATATGAGAAGTGGCTGTATTTGATATTAATATACTCCTTGGAAGTGATTAAGAACTTAGTAGAGTGATTTCTTTTAATGCAAATAATTTTTTCTTATTTGTCATAGGGCATTTCCATTTTAGTCTAGAGGGGTTTATATTTATTTATTTACTCTTTTTTTTTTGTTTTTCTCTCGTATGTTATTATATGGTGATATGGTATTTCTTTATTTTATGGTAGGACTACATACCAACAGTATTTGACAATTTTAGTGCCAATGTTGCTGTGGATGGGAGCATAGTAAATTTAGGACTCTGGGATACTGCAGGTAATTTAGCAAGAACATTTTTCAACGTAATTATTTTGCTATATGTTTTTAGCTCAATAATTGGATATCATGGTCATATTGTTTGAAATGGGTTTAATTGTTTTCATTTAAAGGTCAAGAAGATTACAGCAGGCTAAGGCCATTGAGTTATAGGGGTGCAGATGTATTTTTATTGGCATTTTCACTAATTAGTAGAGCAAGTTATGAGAATGTTCTGAAAAAGGTAATTATCTCAATTTTCATACTTAATTACAATTTTATTGTACCGATTCGGTTTTTTAACTTTTGGGTGTAAAAAATTCATTGGTTGATGATTTGGGTGGTAAGCATAGAGCATTAGAAACATAATACGTGCAAGCTGTTTTGACGAACTAGTACCATGAACAATGGATGAAATTGGGGGTCACGTCTTTATTGATTCTTGTATACCACTAATCATATGAAATAGTTTGTTGCTCCTACTGAGTCATTTCATTGTTAGCATTGAATGATTCAGAACACTCGAAGCAAACATTAAGTTGATAATTTGACAAAGCACCATGCTCCACGATGAAGAATATTTCAAGTGCTTCCTTGTGCAATTGGCCTATATTTTCAATGAGGCATAGCCATAATCTTTGATTTTCATCATTGCAATGTGATTGACTACTACTTATCCATCACTCAAAGTTATATGTTGATTTGCTTCTCAGTGGATGCCTGAGCTCCGTAGGTTTGCCCCGAATGTTCCTGTGGTTCTGGTTGGCACGAAATTAGGTAGACAATGTTGTTTAATATCTAAGTTGTTTCACTTGATAAGGTGTGGATAATTACTTAAAACTTAGCACATTGTTTCACTTTCTACCAGATCTGCGTGAAGACAGATATCATTTCGCAGATCAAATGGGATCGAACATCATAACAACTGCTCAGGTATCACAGCACCATACCTAGTTGTAAAAGGTGGTTCTTGAATGTATCCACGCTTCAATAATTGTTTTCCTGTTTTACTTTTAAAAGGGAGAAGAGTTGAGGAGGCAGATTGGTGCTGCAGCTTATATTGAGTGCAGCTCAAAAACCCAGCAGGTAGACAACATAGGAAGCATTTTAAGTCCTAAAAATAGCCTTGACGCCTGATGACTGTCCACATTTTTTTTTTTTGTGAATCTAGAATGTCAAAGCCGTCTTTGATACCGCAATCAAGGTGGTTCTTCAACCAACAAGGAGCAAAGAGGTTGCTAGAAGTAAAAGACATCGAAGTTGTGGCTGTTCGATCATGTAAGTGCTAGATTGTATGATCTAGTGTCTAAAGCTAATCTCTTGCAAAATTTGTTGCATTATTTCTATATAATAGATATCGAATCATAAATATAAACCTTACATTCATTTACTAGTTTAAGCTTTCAGATCAGTCAATTAGGTCTGCCCTTTGTCTGGGACTAAATCTAGGTACCAACATGTAAGGATCAAAGTGGAACCATTAGTCTGATATGTACAGAATAAAAACCTTGTTCTTGAGATATAAACATAACATTGTAGCACAAAGACTCGAGTATGAATTTCCGAAATGATCGATTTGCATTGTCTCCTTTCATTAATCTTATGCATTTGCATCTACTAGCCAATACTTCTATATCAGTTGTTTGTGGATCTAAGTTTAAACAATCTGTTATACGTAATATTAGACTATGACGTATATTTTGACACACATCTGTTTGCAGGAGTATTATTTGTGGAGGATGTGCAGCTTAGAAAGTCTGCGACTGAACAAGCTACCACTTGGAATGGATGCTATTAGCAAAATCTTGTAGCAACTACTACGAGGCAATTCTCAACATTTGTTATCATCAAAGCTTTATATGATCTTAAGAGAATGCATGTAGTAGCTAGTCACCAGTGTGTTGATGGTTAACGAGCATGGAAAACACTAATAGTTTTCTTAAGGATTGATCATCACGATCAACCCCATGCCTTATTTATAATCTGTCATCTATAGGATTTGACCAATAGAGTATTAAGAAGATTGAACTTTGCACTTGACTGTATAACCTATAAAAGAGAATACGGTGAGGAGCATTAGGCTATTGTCTGATGTAGTTATCGTAAAACTCGTACTAGTGCGATTAAGTTTGATAGCGGATTTAAAACGTTCGAGAAGATAACTATTGAAAACTTATAATAAGTTTAGAAATATTAGTCGAGGAGTTTCTATAAACTCGGAATTTAAAAATATAATAAAATATTAAAAATATAACTAAAATGGTAGCAAAATACTATATTATTATATTATCGGTAACATGCAAATTACATTTTAAAAATTAACAAACACTTAGAGATAAATTATAAAAATAATATAATTAATATTGTATATAAAATAATATACAAAAGACATGTAAACATATCGGTTATAAATATTATATAAATATATGTATCTATAATTGTCGAAAACATCTGAAAATGCATGAATATTACAAAATAAATCAAGAAAAATTATAAAAAATCTCAAGATAGCTGATGGACATGGGAAAACAAAGAAAAGGGGGGGGGGGGGTGGGGCGAATTGCTAGGGTAGTTTAAGGACACCTCACCATGGGATTAAACAAAATATAATATAAGGAAAATATAAAATATAAGACAATTGGCACAAGAAAAATCTCTCTACCAACAAGGCTACATTATAAAATCCTATGAGCATCTCTAAAATAAATTTTGGACGATTTATGAATGGCGAAAAATGTGGAGGAGATTTGGAATTGAAGAAAGTGTAGATAAGCAAAAAATTAAAGAAAAATGGTGCAAATTAGGGTTTTTCAAGTTCCTTAGACTTAACTACCAGCTGAAAGTAAGCCAAACTACTTGAGATAGTAAAAGCAATGCCAACTTGGGAAGATAAATTCCCATCCCTAGATGATTGCCAGAGTTGCAAATAACAGTAAGTTTAAGTTTTGGCTATTTTTTATTATATTTTCCTAAAAATAGTAAAGGAGCTCCAAAAATTATGATTTTTTGTTTCCCTTGGTAATTTTTTGTGTAGAATCCAAAAATGCAACTAGATTCTTCAAATTCCAAGAAAAAATATATGTTCTTATGAAACTAGGAAAAAAATGAACCTTAATTCTAATTTTCAATAGCCTAAATGATACTATTTTGATCCCAAAATTTATGTACAAACATTTCAAAATGTCTAATTTGATTCCATTAAAAGAGTTTTAAAAGATTTGAAAGTTGAATTCTTGGGTTTTTCTCTAACTAGCATACATATGATTGAAAATTCTTTGAATGGATGTTTAATTAAGTCATTGGGTCTTCAAGTGCTAGTTTATTGTAGTATTTGGGGTTTGAAGTGATGGGTTAGAGTGTTAAAGTGAGGAAGTAAGGGGTATAGAAGTTGGAGTTGTGTGATTTGAGAATTTAAAGTATGTTTGGTGCATGTTAGAAAGTAAATCAAAAGGTTTGTCAGAGTGTGTAGCAGAAGGTTATGAGAAATAGTCCATGAGGATAATCTATGTCAGAAATTAATGCAAAAGTGAATTGAATCTTAGATATGTATAAGTGCTTTTATAGTGATTTCTATATCCTTTAGGTACGGTTAGTGAAATAATTAAACTAATTAGTATAATATAGCAAAATGGACGTTTAATAAGTATTTTACTAAAGTTTATATATGAGAATTAGAATGTATATAAACTTTATATTTTTATCAAAGTTAGAATATGAGTCAGAAGCAACTCGAACAATAGTCTATATTATAAGACTAAATCAAAACCTAAGTTAGAAACTCAATTAGAAAGTAGTTTAATGGTAGATTCAAAATGTAAGAGTAACTGGAAGTTTGAAGATGGTTGGTACTGAATATTAGATTATTGGGAGTTAGAAAGTAAACAAAAAGTCACTTGATTATGCCTTTTAAGAAATTATTGAAATTAGAACTTGGGTTAGAAATTACTAGGCACAACTTGTACCAAGTCAAAACTTTGGTCAGAATGTATCCTACTTAACTAATATTTAATAAATACCTTAGAAAACTCACCTAACATAATTGAAAAACATACTTAAATGTTCACAATGAACACATATGTTATATATTAGATGGAAGCGAAAGATGTCATATCAAATTTTAGGGATAATAAAAGAAAACTAGAGCAATGTACGGGGAGAATGAGCATCAATATCCAAGTAAGTGAGATTAGTGTTTCACTGTACTTTGAAGTATTATTTAAGAATACTTAGAGATTTTAATATATGTCTTATTTATGGTTGTAAGTTAGTTGCCTGTGCATAGCAATATATGTGCTTAAACATTGTTATGCTATTTTGAGTACTGAACTTATGTGTTGATTACTTCATGATATTACTGACTTTAGACTGTTTGAAATTGCTTGATCACCCCAAAAGCAATCTAACACAAACTGGGCTTAACTACTAACTAGACCTACAACGTAACCTACTAAGGATGTTAGTAGAGTTGTTGTTGTCTACCATGATTTTAAGGACCTCAAAATCAGCAATTCTTACCCCGATCACAAAGGCACCTTGGTGAGGAGTATTAACTCCCTCTAAGTCCTCGTTAAAGAAAGATATTGAGGTATCTGTCCTCTATCTCTTCTCCCTTATAGCCAGCACCTCGGACGGGGCGTCTGTTGAGCTACTATAGCTTAGCCAACTCCTAAGATGTGGCCTCCTAATAATAATGTTGATAACACCATTAGAGGCCCAGTTGTTGCGACGATCGTCATCTTGCTTTTCTTAAGCACCCTCGATCCATCGCCTCTAAGGTGCTCCGTCTTCACTGCCGTCAGTATTATTAGGGTTAGTCACATACTTACGAGAGTAGCCCTGCTGAATGACATATTCTATTACATTTTTCAATTGGAAGCATTCTTCCATAGTGTGGCCATAGTATTTATGGAAATAACAGAAGTTGTCTGAGTTCCTATAACTAGGATCTCCCCTCATCTTGGAAGCTTTTGCAACAGGCCTCTGTTCTAAACTTCTATGAGGACTTGAGCAACAAGTTGGTTTAGAGGTGTATGTTGGGTATAGATTGGTAAGAGTAGTAGGCTCGACTCAACTCAGCGCTTCTTATTGGTAGAGCCCTCCCGATAGAAATTAGGCTACTGGATTCTAGCCTACAATCAAGCCCAAGGCCTAAAAGGACTAACAAGGTGAATCTTCCTGCTCTAACCCATTCCTATCAAAGCTGAGTTGATCCTTTTGCCAACTAACTTTTTATGTCAAGCCAAGTAACTCCAAATCTCTCGAAAGTCATACACCAACTAGTCGAATGTTCTATTGACAGCCTAATCCCTTACATACACCTACTCGACTCTGACCGAGTCAACCTCCAAATCAACAACATTAGTACCAAGAAACCGAGAGCTCTAACACATATCTACAGCCACTCCTGATCGGATAAACCTAGGTTTACCTGACACCTCTACTTAGTACCCTTACTCGGCCCTCCATCATGATCGTACTATTTTATCTGTTTCTACTAAAAGTATCCCCAATATGTTGTTGCCATGTATGCTAAACCTACGTAAAGGAATCTACAACTCTAATAATTAATTTACTTGAATTATCATTTGTAACCTTTATTACTCTTTGTATATTATTTCTTTTAGACATTTCCCTTTTAGTCTTTTCCATTTTAGGCTTATTACCCTACTTTCTCGAGTATAAATACTCGCTATACATGTAGTCGCATAATCAATTATTCTCTTATCTTCAATCTACTAAATACATCCTTTTGTGAACATTGCTCTCGTTAGCTTGTTTACTCTTTACACTCTTATTCTAACCTTTAAGTAAGGTTAAGTGGTGAGTAACCTCACTGAACCATCTCATGTATCATATCGAATTGTGCTATGAGTCCTTGAAAGTTTCTTAGTGCATCATATCCTCAGACCTGTTTGTAGGTTTTCTTACTTTACTTTTCTTGCTTTTGCATAATCCTATTACCTTCTTCAATCTTTTGGCAAGGTTGGACCCATCCTTATGATCGACTTTGTCTATCTTTGGCCCCGGTCTGCATCACCTCCCCATTAGATCAGCTTGTCACTTTGCCATTAAAGCAATCCTTAACTGACACTTTCTCCTTAGCTTTCTTTCCACTCAGCCTTTTTAAGTTGGACTCATGCTTGGGGCAGATATTTTCCTCCTGGTCCATGTATTTTTAAACCTTATTCTAGAATTCAGCTAAGGTCTTGTGCTTACTCTTCACTATTAACTAAAAGAAATCCCTAAAAGGTTTGATGCCAAGCTAAGCGGCATAGACAGTGACTCCCCCACAGACTTGAGGGATCTTAACCATGGCATTGTTGAATCGACTACATATTCTTGCAGAGTCTCTCCTTTTCCCTACCTGATCAAGTATAAGGATGAAGTGTCCTTAGATGGAGACTTACTAGCCCTAAAGTAGAGATTAAATCGACGAGTGAGATCATCGAAAGAGTTAATAGAGTTCTCAGGCAAGTTGCTAAACCACGTTCGAGCTACCTACCTTAGAGTGCTTGAGAAGGCCTTGTACATGATGGCATCTTCATGACCATGGAGGTTCATGAAGGTATGGTAATGGAGGAGGTGATCGTTAGGATCACCAGTACCGTTGTAGTAGTCCAAGATAAGAAGTTTGCTGCTTAGAGAAAGGACTTCATCTTGGACACCTCTAGTGAAGGAGATTTTGTTGCTAGTAATTAAGCTAGCACCATTTACTACTTTGCTCTCCAGCTTTTCGGTAAGTGTCCTTACCATCTTACAAAGCTCATTCACGTCAGCATTATCTACCAAATATGCATACCCCCCCCCCCCCCCCCCCCATGGGAGTCAACCAATACTCATTGCCAGCAAAGGTATGGTCAGGCATACCACACTTATTGTTCATGTACTGGAGGATCAGGTAGTTGATCCCTACCATTCTACTGCTACTGTAGCTATTGTTGTTGGTTGTTGTTTTGCCCATCACAGGCATATAAAGCTTTAAGCACGTGAGTATGCCTGCTTCTCCTTCTAACATCATCAAGCCAAGCTGAAAGTACTCTATTATAAGTAGAATTGTACAAGCAGGTTAAATGGGCCAATCCAATTCGGCCCACGGGTTAAACATGCCAAAAAACCTTAGCCCTAACTTGTTTAAAAAGTGAGTTAAAAGGGTCGGCTTATAAGCCAAAAGCATAAATTTATTAAATGGACCGACTTAGATTGACCTAAATCGACCCACTTTGGCTCGCTAGTTAAATACATTAGGCTCATTTGGCCCGCTTTTAAACAAGCCAAAAAACCTTAGCCTATACTTATTTAAAAAGCAAGTTAAACGGGCCGGCCCATCGACCATAGGTCACTTGCTTCTCAAGCATTTGCTCTAAGCGAATGAGATGCTGGTTAGGGGTTTCCCTAGCCAGGGGCTGACTGTTTTGAGGCTAATTGTTTGATGGTGTTAGTCTTGTATAAGATATCAAGAAGGGGGTGAATTGATATCTCTAAATTTTTGAAAACTTTTTCATCAAACAAAAATAAAACTACCCTTCTTAACAACTTATAATAATGAACAATGATATTTAACAATTTAACATACAATAATAAAATTGCAAAGTAAAAGAGTAAGGGAGAAGAAAATCAAGCAAAGATTTTATAGAGTTTCGGCCTTCTACTTACTACTCTCTTTCAGCTCCACTGTTGGAGACTTGGTCTACTTCACCAATGCCGTTTCACTTGATCCACTAAATCAAATCATAAACAAATCACAATCATATGTCACAATAACTTTACAACACTCTGCTCTGTCTATTTGGCCTCTCTTCAATCTAAGCTAATACAGATCTACAGAATACAAACTATCTTTTCTCTATAATACAATATAGAGATTACAAGTGAGAACAAAAATACAAATATCAAATAATTTTGCACTTGAAAGAAATAACACTCGTTGTAGAATTTTGAGTCGATGCAGCTCTTAGCTCTCTGAAGAAGTATCTGAAGAGCTTTTTGAAGAAGTATCTAAAGAGCTTTCTAAAGCTTTTTAGAAGGTAAAAACTGATCAAAAATTTTTGTGTAATGATAATATTTCTTCAGAGTTGTATATGACGTTTTGAGTCCTTCTTCCTTTTATATTAAGTTTTTCCAACGACTAAAAATTTGAAGATTATCTTTTATCCAACTGTTAGTTATTTAAGATAATTCCTTAGATATTTTTGGAGAGGATCTCAATCTTTTAAATTTAAAAAACAACTCTCCTTATCTTTTTAGATTAGATATTCTTCAATCCGCAACTATCAGATAAGCTTCTAATTTGAATTTAAAAAGATTTAATTTTGTTAATAACTTTTGGATAAGCCACATGTTCAAAAATTTGAAACTCCACAGAATCCGAATCAATCTTATCCTTATCCATTCTTGTGCATATCTTAATGTATCCATATATATTTTCTCTTAAAATAAATCCCCATGGATCTTAATTTTATCTTGAGTGAAACGAGATTAAATGTATTTTCCTGATACACTCAATCTAATGGAACTAGGCCTTGAATAATTCGAATATGATTTAAAGTTGTTTTCAATGTCATA
Source organism: Lumnitzera littorea (assembly GCA_024138015.1). Taxonomy (NCBI): domain Eukaryota; kingdom Viridiplantae; phylum Streptophyta; class Magnoliopsida; order Myrtales; family Combretaceae; genus Lumnitzera; species Lumnitzera littorea. The sequence goes on from JAMXBB010000007.1 coordinate 76,820,545, forward strand.
CTTCCAGACTTACCTTCTGAAAAATATCAGCCCTTTGGTTCTACATAAGCTTCTAAAGTGCTATATCAATTCTTTTTATAAAAACTTCTAAAAAACTTTTTGAAAGATTTTCAAACTAGTCTATTTTCAATCAATTCGGAGCTTCTGAATAAGTTTCTGCATGCATATTAATTTGCAATTTTAAACTTCCTAAATACCTGTACACTTATTAATTCATTAGTATTATTCTCTTTTTGTTATCATCAAAATCCATGACCATGAGAGATATCTAACAAATAGTTAGTTGTTTAGATCTACAACACGAGACATAGTAGATATAAGAAATAAGCAAAGTGTTCGGAGAGTGTTTAATGTGTTTAAGTATTAGATGAGTTTGTGTTTCTCATAGATGGCGCCAATTATCGTCCATAGGATCTAACCTATAAAGTATTATGATGATTGGGCTTTGTACTTACCTGTATAGCCTGCAAAAGAGAACACGGTGAGAGGTACCAGGATGTTGTCCAGCGTGGCCACTTCGATACTTAAGTTAGTATTCAATAGTTAAGAGAATAAGGATGCCTTAAGTGCAAAGAGTAAGCTAAGTGGGCAAAGTGACTAAGTAGTTTACCGTTGCAAGGTAACTTGGTATTTATAGAAGAGGGCTTCCAGAAGTTAAGAGACTGTTAGTGGATAGGTAGTATGTCCACACTTTGAGGAAAGTGAGGTTATGTAATCCAACATGGTCTTGATTTGTAGGAGATGGTTATTGACTTGGTCTTCAAGCCTTATCATTTGTCCTCTAGTCGTTGTGGGCTACTATAACTGGACAAGTCGCCTAACGAGCTTGGGTTGAGGTCAGTTACGTGGATAGGGAGGCTAGATCTAGGGAAAAACAGGTTAGATTCAAAGAAACACAAGCTAAGCCATGAGTCTAGGCAAGTCAACACGGGCTTAAGAGGTCTAAGCCCAAAATATCCTATCAACATGATTAATACTCTTTAGAACCGCTAGTAAGTGCAAATTAAATCTAAAAGACATTTTTCCGTAGAAAAAACACATCTCGAGTTTTCATTGAAACAGCGTTGAGAAGTGAAAGAGATGTAGTCCAACAACAGGTGTGCATAATAACTAATTTTAAGTTATGGTATCGTCAGATCCGAGTCTATTGTCTTAATATATTCTTAAATTTCATCATGATATTTGCTCAAGCAAATATTTGTCGTAAATCTCTAAAATAGACCTAATCGTGTTATAATGAATTTACCTTAGCTAACCCTCGCACTTGCATTTTGCTGCTAATATCTTTTAATGTTTCATATATTGCTGGCTTTTAAAGTGTTCTTGTATGGAGCCAATTTATATTAAGTCTATTAGAATAATGTATGGGTAGAATCAATTGTATGAGCTTTAGGACAAATCCTTTCTTTCTTTTAGGGCAAAGTAGATATTTTAAAAGGGCCTGTGGAGGTAGGCAACATGATTTGTCTATATAAGAGAATAATGTTTAAATTTCAGTCATTATTGTTAATTTTAGATAGAGAGGTTGGCCAAAAATGAGTTAAGGGTCAAAAGGATTAAACCAGAACGAATTAGGATTAAACTAGATCAATAGAAGTATTAGAATATAATGCATAATGTATTCATGATGTAATAAAATTATCTAAGTTTTTGAGATTTCAAAATTAATAACTTTTTGTGGTTTACTTTTTATTTTTTTTTAATCTACATTTATTTTATAGTAAAATAGTGCATTTTTCTCTAAAAAAAACAAAAGACAATATTACATTTTGATAAGGAAAACACAATTAGGTACTATAGGGATTAAATTGGACCAACCTAGTCAACCGTGTTGAACCAAATTTACTGTCTATAAGAGTTAAAAGGATAATTCAAACCAGATTGGATTGAGCGGATTAAGTGGATTAATCATAATCTAACAATACTAGTTTAAATGGAATATGTAACGCTTTTTCTATTTTATGTAAACAAGGGAGATTATATTAATAGAAATAAACAAAATATAAAGTCTACAAAATAGGCCCTCTATGTAGCCAAATACAAAAGATACCCTACCATGAGCATTTCAATAACAGTTCTAATAACCTCAATACAACTCATTCGGTAGGTATCATGTTCAAGAGTTGAAAAAACCATGGCCGTCAGAGGCCAATCAAAAACTTCAAAAGAACCCTCGCATTTCCTTCCCAAACCTGCAAGAAGATCAGCCACCTTTTTAATCTCGCGAGGAATTGCTTGGAGATCTTTTTTGGGCCACCTTCACATGGTATAAGTCCAGTTAATTTTGACACTCTTTTAACTTTAATATGATCCAACAAACAAGGCTCTCTTAGAGCTAAAGTGTAACATGTGAATTTCGAAACATCACTCGGGTTCGCTGCATGGATATTTTTCCCACTAAGTGTTGTTGATTGAATAGAGTCACAAAAGACAAGGAAAAGGGTTGATAGGTATCACGGGGACACATACGAAGAGGTTAAAGCGAGAAATCTTTTAATTTCATAGGCTTATTTATTTTGCAAAATATATAATTAATATTGAAAATGCTTCAAAAGCTTTCTTTTTCCTTTTGTAAAAAGCAAAAAAGCATTGACTTCAAAAACATAATGTACCGAATGCAGGATTTTAATAATAATAATAATAAAGATAGATAGATAGATGTTGCATATAGAAAGAGACATATTTTTTTATTGACTTTTAACATTATTAGAAAATGTTGCACCCGTTACATGGGTGCTAAAAAGATAATAACTATTTTATTTTATTATTTCTTATTTTATTTATAATTTTAATTAATTCTATTTATAATTTTAATTATTAATTAATTTTTGTCTGTTTTGATTTATTTATTTTTATTCTATTTTATCAGTTATTGTATTCTAGTTTTTTCAAATCAATCCCACATGAAATTATTTGAAAATAATGCGTTTTTCTTTTTATTTTTTTTTTCTTTCGTAATTAAGGAAACCTCTTATGCAACTTCTTTCTACTGCTCTTGTCATTACTTGGACACTTTAAATAATCGTGTTAAATAATTACTATTTTTTAAACCATTTACATATGGGATATTAAATCCTCCAACCACTTTAAATATTAGAGATATAGATATATATACATAAAAGTATATCTTTTTCACTTCAATATTTTCTAGTGTGAATTATGTTTATTTGTTTCTATGCTTATATCGATGAAAATTGCATTAAATGATTTGAATATCCTAAAAGAAACAGACCGTCTAATATCGAAACGTGGAGAGAAGCTTGAGACAACAGTGTCGGAGCGAAAGCCAAAGTATGCCAACTTCAAAACAAATCTTGAGGAAGTTGGAGATGATTTACTATTTAACATTTGTGTAAACTGTTGTGTACTTTAAGAAATTACACGCTTAAATATTTAGGAAGTAGAGAGGAGAAAGGAGTTGGGTATTTTGTATAAGAAATTTTTGTTAGTGCCTTAGTTATTATAATTTGGAAAATATAACCCTTATTAGATTAATTGATAGTTGATATAAGGGTTAATAAAAATTGGGAAAAAAATTGTTTTAGAAGATTAAACTATAATTATAATATGACGGTTATATAAAACACTTAAAGCTTAAATAATATAAATAATTAGAAATTATACATTACATATATATATATATATATAAATAATAGATAATACTCACTACAATTTTTTTCACTATTAATAAACTTTCCAATCATCGATTAAGAAAAAGGATGACTATATTTAGCTATAAATGTTGAATGGTATGCTAGATTGGTGATATGATATAGCCTAGGTAATCTATCTTGCACGACAATCATAGGATGCATGTTTTGTGATGTGATAGTGTAATAATTATACAATTATCCATTTATGTAGGGTTCAAAATTTGAAGAAAAAAATTAAAAAAAAAAAAAGGTAAAACCGCAGGAAAATTTTCAAAAACACTAACACGCTATAACGATGAAATAATAATAAACAAATATTATTAAAGCTAAAGTCATTATAATCTCATAATAATATGAATATTGACTTTTTAATAGAATAAATCAATATTAAATTTTTCTCTCTAATAATAGATGGGAAGAGCAAAATGAAAGAAATAATATCAAATTTTAAACAGATAAAAACACAAATGAAAGTCTTTCAAAGAATTCGTGAATTAATGATGTATTCGTTCCGTACCAATGTTCCCGTCTTTATTATGAAGAGAAGCAATAAATTAACTGGCTGCAGAGCTTTTATGATGTTATAATGCAAGGTACACATGTTGTCGAGCGGTCAAATGAAATTTAATGCTGAGGGAGTTATCACTGAATACTGGTTAGTCCTCAAGCAGTTAATTTCCAAGACCGTCCAAGATAGGAAACCCTATGGGAGTAGAACAGAACATGAAGAAAAGAATAATAAGATAGGAATATTTGAATTCGATTTCTTTGTTAAATGTCTTGGAATTCTTTCCAGTCCCCTGTGGAGCACTTTAAAAAGGTTTCTTAAACTCAGTTGACTGCCTTATGATATTCGTGAAATTCATTCAAACTCCAAATAATAAGCTTAATCAAGTTTAGGTAGAATACTTCAAATTTTATACTCCTATACAGAGAATAGATATTCTAAAAAGCTAAATGACTATGCATTTGAATAGAGTCATTTTATTTTCCTCTTATTTTATATAAAATTGTTATTATACCATTCGTTATCAATTACTATTAAGCAAGATATTGAATAACAATTTATGTTTGAGATTGCTATTCAATTATCCATTTATGATATTTGTCATAAATGCAGTTGTTTTAATTATCATCACTTCACCATTTTCATAGAAGGATATAATGAATATTTTGATTTATTCCAATTTGATTCCTTATGTCAATTAAATAATATAATGAACATGTAATAATTACAATATTTCTATTCAATTCCTATTGAATTATAGTTAAATTCCTTTCTTATTTCAAATGGTGAAGGGAATGGATAATAAATTATTTGAATAAAATCATAGTGCAAGTTTATTTAAAATTACTTTTTTATCCCTGTAATGTTAAAGTATTGCCATTGTTTTATTCTTTATGCATCAAATTTTGGTATAAAATAGGGTTTTATAAAATTCTTAAAATTCGACCCAAATCTTCTAAGGTTTTCAAGAGATTCCCGAAACGGGTTGTCACCAAGTATGATTAGGTTTTGACATCCTATATAATGATCCTATCTACTTACAAACTCTTCGATTTGTTTGTATAATATAATGGAGATAAATAAAGGAAAATCAAACATGGTAGCAAATTACCAATATTCATAGTTTTCAGAGAAGAAAATGTAAAGATATAACTGGTTATGAAATATGTTCAGCGAGATAGTGGGACCATGTCCCTTTTTCAATGTTCACTAATGAAATGGAATTAGGAGGTAGGAGATGTTCATAGTTCAAGTAGCTTTAGTGTCCAAAAAAATTGAATTGCTTTTAACAATAAGAGGTTTCAAACCAAACATCTTTAGATCTTATTAATTTAATCACATGTCACCATTTCATTACATATCTATCATTGTAATTTTTATTTGTATAATTAAATGCGTGATTTTTACATACATATATACATACATACATACACATAAACATATATATATATATATACAAAAACTGTCGATACACTTGCAACACATGTGCATATTTAAAAAAATAAAAAATAACTTTAACACTCCATTCCCCATAAGATTCCTTCCATGTTTATTAAGTATTGAAGGGGGGAAACAGTTATAAATGGCTATATAATTAGAAATTTTAGAATTTTAATCCATTTATGGAAAAAAAGTTCTATTTCAAGTACAAAAACTCATTTATATTTTCAAGCTGTCCTCCTATTTTTATCTTATTAATAAAACCATTATATAATTATTTTAATATAGATTACTATCCATTAATATATATTCAGTATTCATTACATATATAAGTTTGTTATTGTATATCATCGGCATTTATAGCTTTGATGATAAAGATTAACATAAGACATCAAATTAAAGTATGACTTAAATTATATAGATATTAACTAGTCAACTATTTATATATATAAAAGAATTAAGGATAATAATTCTTAGATAAGCATAACTTGTAACTAAAATTTATTTTATAAATTTCTGCTAAATCATCCACGTTGGATAATAAGTAAGTTGAAAGGAGAGAAAGCTATACACTTAGAAGACTCCAGAGTTTGTTGATGGGAATTGGAAAGAGAGATAAGAGCGAACTATCAAAATGTGATAAATTGAAAATTGAGATGAGAGATGAGAGGAACTCAGCAATGAAATGACCTATTAGCAGTAGTACATGAAGATCGGCCTACGTGATGGTCAAATGAAGGAAATTATGAGACAAGGAGTCGATGTCTTAAAGGTAGGCTTTGTATTCCACTAACCAAAACCAACCCGTAAGGGTTATTACTTGGGCATTTTACTGGATATTCAAAAATAAAATCATACCAGTAAGAACAGATTCAATTCAGGTTAAAGAGATTCAACTTAATTTGATCCTCCAAACTGAACCATAGACTTCTAGATCCTCTTTAAATTGAACCGGGAATCGAATTGAAACGTAAAAAGATATATTTTATTATTCAACTCAACTCAGTTGGATTCTATAAACAGTTCTTTGTAGAGGGATGGAAAGGGAAGGGAAAAAAAAAAAAAAAAAAAGAAGAAGAAAAAACGAGAGAGAAAAAAGTCAGACAGCCTAATTCTTTGGTCACCTTTTTTTTTTTTTTTTTCCCTTGCTTACAATTTCTTGTTTTTACAAAGTGAATTTTTCTCTTGTGGAAAAAATAAAGAGAGGACTCCATCCCTTTTAATTTCGTTGTTCCATTTTCTTTTTAATCTAATCATGGTGTACAAACACGTGAATGGTCATGAAATCGAAAATATAAGTCCATATGGTGAATTAAACCAACAAAGTAGGGCATGGCAATGCAACCCAGAAAGTAGGGCATATTAGTAAGTGAATCGTTATAATGTGGGTCGGAGGTTCGGTTTAGATTATTTTATGATGATATGCATTTCATATATATCTTCTTATAAAATTTTCATGTCCAGCAAAGTTTATGATATGTTAATTAACAAAAGTGTACCATAATAGTTAAAGGCCTTAGATTTAAATCTCATGAGAATGAAAAATCCGTGAACTGAATGTAGATTTCACTATTGAATAGATTACTAATAATGTGCTTGAATTATTTAATTAAGCATTAAATGAATTTTGGATGTTATTAGGTATTCATTGTTTGAACAAGAACAATAGCAAGATCTAACAGTGAGATGAAACTCCAAAGATTTTGTAAAGGTGGACTTCGTTTGAGTCTGGTGCTAAAGATCTAAATGAATGTTGGGAGGCTCCGTTTCATGTGTCCTGTGAACTAAAAACTTCGTTGTAATCTCATATAAGTGGGATCTGGACAAAGCCATGTCAAGTGCTAAATAGTGAATCGTAGAGAGATTTAGTCCTAATGAAATGTCATGAGATTTGAATGAAGTCATTATATGCAAGCTTTTGCAAATCTCATTTATGCTCAAAAGTCACAACTTTTATGCAAGCACATATATTGTTTCTAGCATTTATGATATGATTCTTGGTAATAAGGTTTTAACGATCATAACATTTAGAAGAGTCATATTACTTTGCTTGAAGTTTGAGTTGCATAGAGAATCAATTACACATTTTCGAGAAAAGGAAAAAAAAAAAAAAACTCTCTCACTCATTATCCAAATTCTAAAAATTCTACTAATATTCAAAATAGATCTATTTTTGGTTCTTAATAACAAGAGTTAGCTACTTTTGTTCCTACAAATACTTAGTTGTATCTAACAAGAGATTTGCACATTCTTAACAAGTTTTGTGTAGAATGCGTAGAATTAGGAGTATTAACAAACCAAGTGGGCTCACAAACTGCTTGAGTTAAGCTTAAGTTTTACTTGAATTCAATTTGGTAATGGTCAAGTCAAGCTCTAACATGAGCTACTTGAGTAGCAAATTGAGGAGAGTTGGAGCTTAATTTTAAGTTTGTCAATCTTACGAGTCTAATCAAACTTGATATAATTTTTAATTTGTTTTAACTTTTTTGTATATAATTGAGTCTAAGGTAACCTATGGAAAATTTATAATAATTTGAGTTTAATTGAGATAATTAAGCCAAATTCAAGCTTGCAATATATATTTTTGAGTTAAGCTCGAGCTCAAAATTTATAACTTAATTGAACCCGAGCTGAGCTCAAGTTTTAAGTCTTTAAGTCAAGCTTGAGCTTGAGCTCAAGCTCAATACTATACTAGTTTGATTCGGCTTGATTACACATTTACATAGAACTATTTAAACATGGTGACTTAAGCGCTACCATGTTATATCAATTTCCCCCTACTTTCTTGTAGATTTATAAGATTCACTATTTTTTACTCATTATAGAAAGTTAATTATCGTCTCCTTTAGGTCCAAAAGAAGAAAAGCTTGTGATATTTTTCACATTTGTATCTATATCAACTACATCTTTTCTCCCTTTTCTTTACTTTCATACTCTAATATATTACACATAAATGAATTGTATTTCTTTACAAAACCAAAGTATCGAGCCTTAAAACTAAATGACTTAAGCAGTTTATCACATATTTATACCACAATATAAGTATGTAAAAGCTCAAAATAGTTAAATATCCATAATTAATTAACATCTGCAATATCTTATAATAATTCTCAATCTTTAATCCATTATTTATTAAGCCAATACTCTTCTTTAGACTTTAGGTTCTTTTTCTGTTATAAAATTCCATTAATACACCTAATTCATATTAGCATTTATTTATATTAACTTTCAATATTCCATTGTCAACAAAACACAAGTAGATGGTTATACTGCTATGTGGAATTTCTCTTTCTCTCAATTCTAGTATATTTATGTATGTGTGTGTGTGTGTATATATATATATATATAATAATCAAACATCAAAATTTTAGCCATTTATGAATTTATTTATCTATTTATTATGATTATTATCTATGTTATTAAATCAATATCGTCACATCAAGGTTCTAAACCGGTACAGGCTAATTGGCTTCCAATTGTTAGACCAACCAACTAAGGGAGAGCTCCACATTCCCTAAGTCCAATTACAAAACAGACAAGAGTAAGTAGTATATAACTAATGTGTTATCCAGTAAGACCATTCCGATATTTAAGTTAATAACACTCATAGGAGAGTATTCAATTTAATAAAAAAGGGAGCAAAGAGTGTAAGAAAATAAATGTCCAAAGAGAAAACTTACTTGTAGAGAGTGAGAGTTTGAGTATTTATACTTTCAATCCCCTAAGCCCCTACGAACCCATAGCATGCAACCATAGATTTTAGAGCCTTGAGGTTGGTGATCTTTTGATGTTGATAGGAATTATTATTTTTGGGCCTCCCATTTGTTGCTTCCTCATAAATGTTTGATGATACAGTACACTCGTGGTTATGTGGACTTTTGTAAGAAATGCACCATCAGAGGTTACATTGCATTTAATGCGATGTAGGTGTTGTACAACTATGCCTTGGAGCATTCTCACTAAGAGTAGGTTAAGGTTTAGTACTATTTGGGGCTTAATGCTATTTGGGGGTTCCTCCTTGGAGGCCAACACACAAGACTTTACTTAGCTAAGCCCTTTGATTCCTTAGGCCCATAAGCTAAGGTGGATATATTAGCTACCCTTCGATACTAAGCTCATGACAATCGGCCGACTCCTTACTAAGATCAGCAACTTACAAGTCAAGTCCCTTGGGTGTAGGTTTGAGGAGGGTCAACCTATGTCTAAGAGCATCCTCAACAAATACCCCTCCATTCACCTCGATAACTTTCTAAGAAAGTAATCAATTTTTCAAATTACTAATTAATCCTCATTATCTAGTTTGTTTAACTCCTTTATTAATTGTACCCCTATTGTCCCAAAAACATTAAGGATAATTATTATAATAGCACCAATTTTATCTCAATATATCATTTATATTTAATCTATTAATTATATCAGTCTAATACTCACTCGTCTAAACACTCGCTTAAACAAAGATTTATTTCAATAAAAGTACCATTATAACCTTGCATATCTATTTATTTTTAAGTATCCAAAACTATCTATTGATTAAGGATCGGTTGTACCCACTTAAAACTTCATCTTATAAACCAACTATCTCCTTCCCATGTTCAACTAGTTAAGAGATTCTCATATTAGAAAAGCTTCATATATTTTTCTCCACTTATCATTTTCTATTACACATTAAGAGAATTTATATGTTTCCTTTATTGTTCTTTTCTTGCATGTAGCCTTAGTTTGATGAATTTATTTCATTCTATTTGTTTTACTAGTGGCTATTCTATCAAATCTAATTACCATAAAATACTACAAGTGACAATATCGAAAAAATACCACCTATCGACTATTGCTATTATTACTCCAGTAGACAGTAAAGCACCGAAAAATGCCACCACTAGTCAAGAAGAAGAGCAAAACATCGCTACCATCACCACAATCACTTTAATGATAATCATAGGTTCAATTCGAGTTTATTTCCTTCTTTTTATTTTTCTTTTGGCTTTTTAATCAAGTTTAAGGTTATTGCAATAAAGAATGCCATGAGCATTAAAGAATCACCATCATTAGATGAGACAACTATTGATTAAAGATAAGAACCTTCTTCTTCTTTTTTTTTTTTTTCTTCTTTTGGCTATTTCATTGTGTTTGACTAACAATCTGTAACAACCTAACCAAAACTCCTCCCATCAAGGTATTGTTCGTTTTAACATGGAACGCTGCACGATTTTGTCCCCTAATGCAGTAACTTCCCAAGATGTCACTTATTTAGGGATTGCTCCAACTCAAGCATACTTAACTTCAAAATTTCGACGTATTTTGAGTCACTGCACCAAAAGATGCCTCAATGATTTGGAGTTCTACTACCTAGCATTTAAGGGGTACCACAATCCACCCCCTTACAAAATTGACAGCCTTATTAGTTTTGTTACACAGGTCCAAGACTACTACTAAGTAAGGACTTTGCCCTTTCGACTAGTGAATTACATTAATACCACTAGTAACGACCCAACCGGAACTTTTCCCATCAATGTATTGTCTCTTTAGCATAGAATACTGCACAATTTTATCTCCTAGTATAGTAGCTTCTTAGGAGAACACCCATTTTGAGATTGCTCCAACTCGAGCATGCTTAACTTCAGTGTTTCAACGTATTCTAAGCCACTACACTAAAAGGCTCTTCAATGATTTAGAGTTTTACCATCTAGCATTTAACGGGTACTGTATAATCCATGTCGCAAGTGATGACACCACCATACACCACCATCAACTTGACAAGGAGCATAGGTTTGACTTTAAATTTGTTTCCTTTTTTTGGTTCCTTCTTACCTTATTAATTATAGTAAGTCTTGTTACTTTTTTTTGCCATTTGAATTTAAGATTTTTGTTTTACTAAGCTTAAGGATTGTGTGCATTTCATATTGATGCACCTCCGGGGTTATACACACGGAGAGACATCGCAACGAACCGAAACAAGGGAAAATAAAAGGTTTTGTTTTTTTTTTTACCAAAACTCGAGCAGCTATCAACTGGATATGACATATTAATTGATCCTACTCAGCTTAACCTTTATTTGATAAGACACACAAGTGAGAATTAAGGTCACTTACTATTACTCCTTGCTAAAGAGAATAAATAAAAGTTAAGGAAAGAGAATACATAATTAAGTGCTCTCAAAGGATAAATTTCTATATTCAACAATGAAGTGATGATGTCTGCATACAAATAAAAAGGGTTTATATACTAGCCCCCACTAAGTTTTCATGCACATAAGGAAAAGACAAAAAGGGTAAAAAGAACAAATGTTGTATAATGTATGGAAGAAAGAAACATTCTATAATATCAAGTTAGAAGACACATGTTAAGCTAGTGTTGATGATCTACTACTCAGTTGCTCCTGTAGGTTCAAGCTCTCTGATAGCTCAACACTTGTTGGAATCAACTCGAAAGAGGTCGGAAGGAAAGTAGGAAACTTAGCCAATTTAATTAAGGTCAAGTCCAATTTCAAATGTTAGGTGTTGACTAAAGCCTCTTTTGATCAAGTAACTAGATAACTCAACTCGGAAGGAAGTCTTGTGCTCATCAACTCGAGAATTGCCTTAATTACAGTTAAAGCTTGGCACTTACGTTGGGTAAGATGAAAAAATCATAAGTTGATGATGAAATCCTCTCCCTTAAAGGGTTCTCAAGATAGTATATGCCGAACAAGTCCTTGTAATCCTCTAGCTTGGCTTCAAGTGACAAGTCCAAGGGGTTTATTCCTATTACATACATAGAGCGCTTCTAAAGTGAAAGCGAAAATGTAATATAAATGGATTGATTTTCATGGTAAATGTACCAATTTGGAAATGTTAGAACTATACAATAAAAGTTAGGCCAAACAATGGTTATTGATCTTATCAATTAGCACAAGTAGTTCTTTAATTTAAGAGTCTAAGTGCATTTTAAATGTTGTGTTTGTATGTCTATGTATTCGTTGGTTAATTAGCCTTTTTATATTTGTTGAATAATAGTTGTATGGTCACCTAACATTTATTCATGGCTTATATACCTGCATCATATCTCTCTTTAGGCATTTGCCTCCTTATATTTTACTTGATTGGCATAAACTTATATATCGCAAAAAAGGTTTAAAATCTCTAATTTACATGCAATCATTATGTATTATTTAAATATGATTACTATCTTTTAACTCAAGTTGAATTTTTAGATCATTCTTATGAAATTCACATGAATGTGTCTTTAGCAATATTTTTTTTTTGAATAATTTATGTAAAGTTCAAAAAATCATTTTCTTTTATATATATATTGAGGTTCTTTTGTGATTAAGTTTTGTCTTTTCACATTGATGAATTATTATTATTCATGAAATCTTGAAAGTCTATAGATTGAATTATGCTTTTTAATCATAACATATCAACCCAATCCTAAAGGGGTAAGCTAACTAATGTTGTGCACATAACTGTAATCACACACTAATGCCATAAAATACGCAGTCATATTTATAACCTATTCTAATAGAGCAAACAAAAGTAATTATCTTTGAAACTAATTTGTTCAAACAACATAGTTTGAAGTTATTCGCAACTAACCTTAAATTTGAAAAATTTTGTAACTTCACAATACACTAGGATGCATATATATGTACACATGCACATGATACCAAAACCAATTCTTTTAGTCACATCATCCCATAGTCAAATCAAATCAGTCAATAAAAAATTGCTCTACTTACAAGTGTCCACTGTGAAGCCCTATAGCCCTCATAGTAACCTACCATAACTTGTCTCTTGATAATTTATCCTAGTCATGACATCACTATGATCAACATGTTAGGTTTATTTAATAAACTACGTAGCCTTGTATGTGTTCATAATAATTATGTAATAAAACTATCATATTATATGTAAAGTCCAAATAAAGTGATCAATTGAGATATTGGAATTTAATTTATAGGAATCAGCTAGCCAAACCTCTCACTCGAGCGCAAACCTAAGGTCTAGAGAACATCTTACAACAAATTCTTACTTGTTATCCATGTACTAAGGGCTTCGAGATGTTGTTTAAACCTAACCTTCCCTGGCTTTCCACTTGTTCTGAACCGTACACTCTAACCATGGATATGGAGTGCTAGACTTACGGTGAACTAAGTGATCCATCCAACACCTCAACAAATCTGTCCAACCACTTAGCTACCTCTGTCTTAAGATATACCAACCAAGATCCGAGCTGTCTGACCACGTGCTAATGTATTTTGGACCACCACTCAAGATAGGCAATTATTCACCTGAGTTGACAACCGATGTCTTCATACCAAGTTATTTAGAAGTTGTCAACCTTTCTAGTTCCATATAAGGTTCTACCTTGGTAAAGGCCTTAATCGCTCAAGCTATGACACATATCCTCTAATATCCATATTAGTACTAATTTAAGCCGAACATTCTCTCCTCATATGTCAAGAATTTGTTCTATATGTTTATTCCTTTTAGTACTTTTCCATATTTAAGGTAAAATGTACATTTTAAATAACTTATTCTAATGTAATGTTTGCCTTAGAATTGCAGGTGTAAATACCCCCTTGAAATGTAAGCCACAATCATCTTCATCATCAATATACATGAATATTTCCTTTATAAATTGCATTTACTTATCTAAGTGCATTTTACTCCTCTTAACTCTTATCATCACTCTCAAGCAAGGTTAGGTGGCAAATGACTTCATTAGCTACCCATGAGTTATATTAAGCTAGCTATTGAGTTCAAGAGTAGTTATGCTGAGTAATATCTAGAACTAGCTCCTAGTTGCTCGCTTCACTTTACCTATCTATATTTTGGATCTTCTACAGGTTTAGACCTACCTTGATATAGTCTCCCTTGTTAATTCTTAGCACGACATATCATCTTGGTATCAAAGCAGAGATCCGTAAGGGTAAGTTATTATACTGTATGTGGTTTATGGAAAGTTGTAGTTGTGTTGTAAGTGTTGGTGTTTAGAGTGTTTGAGGGTTGTCTAGTGATTACAATGTTCTAAGTAACTATACAAAGTTGTAAGGAGTGTTTTGTTGTGTTCAGAAGCAAGCTTTGTTTTCAGACTAGAGAAATAAAGTAATTATCTATATCTAAAGTTTCTGTTTTTGGTTAGCTGAGATTACCGTCAAAGAAGATGACTAACCCAAGTGTAAACATAGTAGTAGGTGATAATGAAAGTGGCATCCAACACCGCAGATGACAAACATTGACCACCTCCATGAGTATAGATGACCATTTCAACGAGATGGCTACAATAATCACTAAGTTAATGCATCCAATTCATGAGTTGGTCACTATCAAACCTATTGAGGTCCATCATGATGCTCTACAAGCTGTTTCTATTCGTAGAGATATAAGGTATGAAGCTTGGCAAGTCTAAAGTAGAGAAGTAGGACAACCTGCCTAAAGAAGGATTAATTTGGAGGATGTAGAGGAAGAAAGAGATGTAGAATACTACAAAGTAGAAGAGTGAGCTCATGCACCATGAGCTGCCAACCACATGATATTGCAAGTGATGACCTTTAGTGGTATAGGGAATAGGGATGAGTACCTTAACTGGGAAGAGAAGATCAACATAATTTTTTGTTACTATCAATATGAAGATTATGACAAGGTAAGATTGGCCGCACTTAAGTTTTTGGGTTACGCTACAATGTGGTAGAAAAACTTCTAAGCCATGCGAAGAAGGAAAGAATACTGAGATTAAGACATGGCTAGAAATAAAGGGGGCAATAAGGCCACGGTTTATACTAGACTTGTACTTGTAAGATACTTTTGCTTAGTTTCAAGAGCTCAGGAAGTCACACTATCGATGAGAATGTACGAGAATTCCATATGCTTATGATTTGTTATAAGGTTACCGAGCCAAAAGTAGAGGTGTCTAAGTGGGTTAAATGAGCCAACCCAGCCTAACCCACATTGGCCCATGCATTAAATGAGCCAATCTCATTTATGCCACTTTTTAAACAAGCTAAAAAATCTTGGTCCTAACCTATTTAAAAAGCAAGTTAAACGAGTTTCAAATGAGCCGACTCGCAAGTCAAAGGCGTAAATATATTAAACAAGTCAACTCAAAATGATTCACTTTGGCCCGCTGATTAAATAGGTTAGGCTCATTTGGCCCCTTTTTTAAGAAGGTCAGAAAACCTTAGCCTAAACCCATTTAATAAGTAGGTTAAACGGGCTAGCTTACGGGCCAAAACTCACTTATACACCTCTAGCCAAAAGCCTAGACATTATTAAGATTCCTTACTGGCTTGAAGTATGAAATCTGAGATGTTATTGATCTCCAACAATTTACCATGCTTAATTAAGCCATCGAATTGGCCCAACAAGTAGAATGATAGAGGAATAGATTGGTTTAAGCTCCATTGAGTGGACCTATTTTGAAAACCAACTTATTCCAAGTAGAAGCCAAGCTCAAACTGCTACCAAGCTAAGTAAAAGGAATGAAGTCTAACTTAAGTAGAAAATCCAACTTGCTAAGAAGGTAACGTTAAGGAAGTTTGAGAATGATCAACCATCAAGAAGGAAAACTAATGAGATTAAGTGTTTCAAATGTCAAGGTTTTAGACACATGGCCGCCTAGTGTCCAAACCGATATACCCTGGTCGTCATTAAGGGAGAAGCTCTGACCATTCAAGAGGATAGTACCCACAAGGAACCTAAGGAGAAGGCTAAAGTATAGGAAGGTGCCAAGAAGTTCTAAGATGAGATTATTGAAGAGGAAGTGTTTACCAAAGACTTAAATTAACTGACTTAGTAGTCCGACGAATTATGAGAATGAAACCATTAGTGGAAGACGACTAGAGGGAGAACTTTTTCCATATTACTTATAAAGTTGGGGATCAAATGTATGCACTCATTGTAGATAATGGGAGTTGCACTAATATTATTTTAATCGGCCTAGTCTAGAAGCTCAAACTATCAACCTTATCACACCTAAGGCCACATAAGTTGCATTGGCTAAATAAAAAGGGTGTAATTCACAAATCTCAATAGTTGCTCCTACTAATCACCATCGGAGACTATTCTAATGAGATCCTCTATGATTTACTACCCATGTATGCTTTGCACGTGTTATTGGGTAGTCGACCCTAGTTGTTTAATCGGAAGGTCATACATAACGGATATAGGAGCACCTATGCTTTTGAGAAGGATTGTAGACATCTAATTTTTGCCCCTCTGAAGTCCTAATTTTTATTTTTACAAAAAGAGTCCTAATTCAAAAAAATCAAAAAAAGAAAAAAATTAATAAAAGATAAAATGATAATAAAAATTAACAAATAATGAAAATACCAGAAAAATAAGAAAAGGAAAAATCATAAAAGATTTCGTAAATTTTTAGGAAATAATTTATATTAGGAATAATTAGTTTTAGTATTAGTTTTAGTTTTAGTTTAGTTAAAAATTTTAGGGAATCGGATAGTTTAAATATAATTTAATGGTAATGAATGTCAAGATACAAGTCAATGGCCTAATGGATAAGCAACAAAGTATTTGGATGGATTTAGTTGGAGGTCACGGGTTCGAGTCTCAGCGGGTACCTATGTCTTTATTTTTCTGTCTTTATGAAGCAAGATTTAAAATCGGATTCATATCTAATCAAATCATATGAATATTAATTGAATCAAATATGAATTAAATTTGAATCTAATTTAATTAACGAATCAGATATAATTACATATGATATGATATGGAGCCCCTGCAGACACTAACAACATACCTCCCATGCCAAGCCGACCCTCAACACAGCGAACAGCAGCAGCAAGCGCAGTCCTGCAGCATAACGGATGGTAGAGAAGACAGCAGCACAGCGAAAACAGCAGCGCAATGGACAACAGCGAACAGAACAGCAGCACAGCGGACGGCAGCGAAGACAGCAGCACAGCGGAAACAGCAGCGTAGCGGACAGCAACGAACAGAACAGCAGCGTAGCAAACGGCAGCGAAAATAGTAGCACAGCGAACAGCAGCACAGCGAACAACAGCGAACAGAACAGCAGCACAGCGGACAATAGCGAACAGAACAACAGCACAGCGGACATCAGCGAACAGAACAGCAACACCAGGCAGATAACAACATCAGACGAACAACAGTAACATCAGGCGGATAGCAACGCCAGGCGAATAGCAGTACGTTCTGTACAACAGCATCACAGCACACGATTCAGCACTGACCGTCACGTCTCGACGCTTGACGAACCAACACCAACACTTCACCGAACAGCCTAAGTCAAGTTTGGTTTTGATTATTTTATTTTATTTATTTATTTGTCTCTTTATTTATCATTATAATTCCATTAGTTATTTAGTTAAGTTTATAACATGATAAGTAAGTAGATATATATGTATATATTTATATGCTTAGGTATATTTTTTAACATTATGACTTTAAGATTTTCTCACTTAGAAAAATTTATTTTGTAAATAAATAAAATAAAATAAAACCCGTTAAAAAAATAGACTTTTAGAGAGTTTTTATAAAATAAAATAAAAGACTTAGTGAATTAGGGCTCTTTTAGAGTTTTCTTTGAAAAACTAAATTGATAATAACGTAAACTCGATCGGTTTTTAAAATTAAAATGAATCAACACATTAAAGATTTTTTTTGAAGAAACTACGATCGTTTGATCCCGGCTAACAAGTATATAGGCACCTTCGGGGTGACGAAAAAATATATAGAAACTTAGGTTCTTTTTTCTTTTGATTTTTATTTATTTTTTTAAATATTATAATTAGAAAAATAATCCTAATTTTGACAAATAAATAGTGGTACTCGTTAGGGTTTAATAGGTCAGCCCCCGAATTCAAAACCCTCTGGTTTTTTATTAAAATTGAAATCAAAGACCAATAGCCAAATCGTAATCAATCCACCCAATTGGTTACGGTTTCTTTCCTTTTTCCCGACCCTAATCAGGTGGCGACTCCAAAAACTATTTTTAATAAAAATCGGAATTTCTCAATTTCTTTAGTCGATGATTAATATTAAATGGGTTAAGGTTTAATATTAATCAAGAAATAGGGAAATCAATTTTAAACAAAAACCGAAAAATCAGACTCGACAATGATAAAAGAAAAAATTACCATGAATCTTACGACCCTAAGCCAAGTAAGTAAGTTGTAAGCAAAATTAGCCCAAGGTTCTAAGAAAGCTCTTGTCTTTAGTCACTTTTAGTTTATAGGTCCTAAAAGTAACTGTAGGGGGCGAAGTGAATGGGTTATTTTAAAACTTGAAACTTTTGCCAAAACTAAATTTAAATGCATCTCATTTGATTACTTAAGCAAGATTAGGTGTGAAACAATATATGAAAATAAATAAAACACAAATCAAAGAAGAGTATGAATGAGAAGATCAAGCAAGAGATTTATAGTACTTTAACCTTATGTATATTGTACTCTTCCAGCTCTACCACGGAAGACCCAATTATCTATACCAGTGTCGTTCCACTATCCAAATTTCACTATCTTTCAACAAGAGAGAAACAATTAGAAGCCATTCTACTCTATCTCGTTAAGCTATCCTTTGCTTACACATAAAACTACAAAAATTTTATTCTCTCTCTAACACAAAGCCTACTACTCAAAGAAATATGTTTATATAATCTATGAGGACATAATACAAACATCCTCTCAAATAAAGTACACAACAAAATCAAAATATGAAAATAGACTGGACCATGTTATCTCTAAATTAGATTCCGAATATGGTTCTAAATTTTCTCAAGTATCAAGTTTTTACTAAATGAATGTAGCTCTGATGTATCGATCTCTATCTTGAAAATTTTGAACCTGTCTTCTTTTTATATCCTCTGATGTAACGTCTCCTTACTAGAATCTTTGGATAATTCTTGATAGCTTAAAAAAAAAATCTTGACTTAACTATTGATAGATGTGATCCCATAAATTATGGAAACTGAATCACTTGAATTTAAACGTTACACTTCTTATATTTTCATCTAATGTCTTCAGGAGAGTTTCTTCTATAACATACTCTAATTCCCCTTCGTATTTCTCAAATAAAACTTTTGAAAGTTGAGCCCTTTTTTTGAAAATAAATATCTCCTAAAAATTAAGAGTAAACCTTGATGCTTGATGCCTTCAAATTTAAATCTTAAAGATTTTGAAATAATTTCTTTGATATCACATGCTCGTGAATATTCCATTAAATCTGATTTAGTTGAGTAAATATGCCACGACAATATTTGTATAACAGTTCTTTAGATTTTTGATAAAAATCCACATCGATCAAGATAAGATTTATCCTTATCCAATATATCTTCGCATGTGTCCTCATCCTTTCTTGATTTGAACTTGAATAAAATCTAATTTTAAATTTCATAAGCTTCTCCAAGTATCTTAAGGATAATGCAACATAAATCTCGTAAATAATTTGATAAGATAACTCCAATAAAAATCAATTAACATAAAATAATATGTTCAGTTAACATTATCCTTAAAATATTTCCAACTTAATCCATGTGGATTTAATTAACCAATTTTGTAGAACGTGTTGGATACATTACCCAAATATATCCAACAAGCAGAGCTAGGCTTTCAAACACTTATAAGCCCCAAATAATTCTCGAGATATTTACACTATAACTTCTAATACTATACTTAAGGTTTCGAACTTATCTCTGAATTTGGTTTTGATTTTCAAAATCAATACTAAGACAAAATCCTTATCTCTAT
The DNA here is from genome assembly GCA_024138015.1 of Lumnitzera littorea. Classification (NCBI taxonomy): domain Eukaryota; kingdom Viridiplantae; phylum Streptophyta; class Magnoliopsida; order Myrtales; family Combretaceae; genus Lumnitzera; species Lumnitzera littorea. The sequence goes on from JAMXBB010000007.1 coordinate 76,840,847, forward strand.
ATTTATTGACCTACACACTTAAGAAACTTGTCAAATATCATTACTCTTTTTGTGATCATCAAAACACTTATGAGAGAACTCAATAAAGTTAAGAGAAGTCACGAAGTCAAATATGCCAACATTCTTGCTAGTACGTAGGTTACTAAAGTTGAGAGAGCAAGTTGATATGCCTGAAGAGGTTAAGAGACTAGTTAAAGAGTTTACTAACCTATTTCTCGAGGAATTACCCAAAGGTTACCCCAATTTTGAGGAATAGAAAATTTCATTAACTTGGGGCCAGGTGCTACTCCCAACATGCTTGCCTATCGGATGAACCTGAAACAAGTTGTTAAACCATAAAGGCAAGTTAATGAGTTGATGGAAAGAGAATACATGAGAGAAATTTTCAGCACATGTGTCATCCAAGCATTACTAGTGCCAAAAAAGGATGGGACTTAGAGAATGTATATAAACAATTGAGCTATCAATAAGATTATGATCAAGTACAAGTATCCCATTCCTCAACTTGGTGACATGTTAGATGAGTTCCATGGAGCAAAGGTATTCAGCAAGATTGACCTCAAGTCTGGATATCATCATATTAGGATGAGGCCGGCAGACAAGTGGAAGATAGCATTTTTAAAACTTGGCATGGATTGTATTAGTGGTTGGTTATGTCATTCATCCTATCCAATGCTCCAAGAAACTTTATGAGTTTAATGAACCATGTGTTGAAGGACTTATCTAAAAGTTTATCATGGTTTATTTCAATGACATTATGGTATATAGTCTCAACAAACCAGCCATATTGACCATCTCCAAGCTATCTTCTAAGTTCTTTAAACTAAGTAGCTCTTTAGAAATTTGAAGAATGTAATTTCTGCTAAGATGAGGTTGTCCTTTTGGGATTTGTAATAAGTGGAGGAGAGATCGAAGTTGATGAGGAGAAAATCTAAACTATTGTTGAGTGGTTAGTATTGACCAGTTATGCAGATGTGAAAAGTTTCCATGACTTAGCATCCTTTTATAGAAGGGTCATACAGAATTTTAGTACAATTGTAGTCCCGCTAATTGAGCTTACAAAGAAGAATGTCAAGTTCAAATGGAGAGAGAAGAAATAGGGGAGCTTCAAGGAGATCAAAGCTAAACTAACCTCTATTTCAATACTAGTTCTGGTGTTCGAGCTTGAATGTGATGCATTAAGCATAAGCATTGAAGTAGTGCTCATGCAAGAAGGCCGGTATGTTGCATATTATAGTAAGAGGCTCAAAGGAGCTACCTTAAACTACTTCATGTATGAAAAAAAAAATTCTATGCCCTCATCCAAGCTCTAACCATTAAGCAACATGACTTGTTGCCCAAAGAGTTTGTCATATATACTAACCATGAGTCACTAAGAAACTTGAGGAACCAATTCAAACAATCAAAATGATAGGTGAAGTGGATTAAATTCTCAAAATGGTTTTCTTACATCATCAAGTACAAGTGTGGCAAGACAAATATATTCACCAAAGCCCTGTCCCAAAGGCATACTCTTACCTTTGACTTTCAAATGAGGTTGCTTGGTTTTGGAAGCATGAAGGAGTAATACCACCAAGATCCTCATATTGGTCCCATTTATACCCATTGTACAAATGGATGCAAGGTAGATGATTACTTTATGGAGGACAGGTACTTGTTTCAAGGTAGTAAACTATATGTGTCAACCAATTCCATATGGGAATTGTTGGAGAAGGAAGCCCATAGTAAAAGACTCTATAGATACTTCGGAGAGAAAAGAACATTTGAACTATTGAGAACTCATTTCTTCTAGCCTAAGATGAGAAGAGATGTGCATCATGTTGTAGAGAGGTACGCGACCTATAAGAGAGTAAAGAGCCAAGCCAAGCATAAGAGAGAAATGCCTTTACTCATTCCAACCAAACCTTGGGTTAAACGGAGTATGGATTTTGTTCTTAGCCTCTCTGCAATGGCACAAGGTAAAGATTCAATAATGGTTGTCGTAGAAAGATTTAGTAAGGTAGCACATTTCGTGCCTTGTACTAAAATTAACAACTCTTCAACTATCTCTTTTCTCTCTTTGTAGGAAATCGTCATGTTACACAACATACTGAGGAGCATGGTTTGTGATAGGGATCCAAAGTTTTTAAGCTATTTTTATAAGACTCTCTACCATCAGTTAGGAACTAAATTGCTATTCAGTACATCTTGTCACCTACAAACCAACGATCAAAGCTACTATGGGAAGGACTTGATTGACTGGGATGTTTATCTACTTATTATTGAGTTTGCTTATAATATGTTCACAACACCATGGGACAAACTCCATTTGAAGTCGTTTATGGTTTTAATCTCAAGCTACCCCTTAACCATGTGCCAATACCTGCACTCGACCAAGAAGACTCCATGGCTAGAGATCGAACTTAAGCCCTCTACAAGATCTACCAGAAGGTCACTAAAAGGTTAGTCAAAGTTGTACAAAGATTAGAAAGGAAGGGACAAGGAATGTTGATGAGGCAGTTTCAACTCAACGATTTAGTTTAGTTGCACTTAAGTAGAGAACGATTCTCAAATAAGAAGAAGAACAAGTTATTTACACGAGCTAAAAGACTTTCAAGATACTCTAGAAGATCAATGACAATGCATATCAATTAGACTATGGAGTATCTGACATATTTAACATTACCAACTTGAGCCCTTACCATTCTAAGAAAGAAGTCCAATAAGAGGACCATCTGGATTTGATCTCAAATCCCAATCAACTTAGAGGGGATGATAGTAATCAGTTAGTGAAACTACTCTCTTGAACCCAAGCCTAATGTCTAAAGAGCATGGTATGGCAAATTCTTACTTCCCATCCAAGTACTAAGGACTTCGAGCTACTATTCGGACCCGACCTTCCCTAGCTCTCCACTTGTTTTAAACTGTATACTATAACCATAGATATAGACTACTAACCATGCAATGAACCAAGTGATCCATCTAATACCTTAACAAATCTATCCAATAACCCAACCACCCCCATCTAGAGATATACCAACCTAAGCTCGAGTTATACGACTACAGGCTAACATGTTTTAGACTGCCACTTCATGACAAGCGATTATTCGCTAAAGCTAATAATTAAGGTCTCCATGCCACTCAAGTCGCAATACGTATCTTCTAAATCCATCCTAGCATGAATATAGACCAGATATTCTCTCCACATATATTACAAATTTTTCATTTTATATGTACATACCTTTTAATACTTTTCAACTTTAGGTAAATGCCCATTTTAGTAACTTCTGCTAATGTAATAGTTGCACTAAAATTCCAAGTATAATTCCCCCTTGAAATGTAAGTCACAATCATCTTCACCATCAATATACTTGAATATTTTCTTTTTAAATTATGCTTACTTATCTAATTGCATTTTACTCTTATTAACTCTTATCCTACCTTGAGCAAGGTTAGGTGGCAAATAGCCTCATTAGCTACCTATACGTCATATTAATTTAGCTCTTTACTCCGAGAATGGTTATGGTGAGTCATATCCAAAGCGAGCTCTTAGTTGCTTACTTCACTTTACCTATCCATGTTTTAGATCTTCTATAGGTTTAGACCAAACTCGATACAGTTACCCTTATCGGTTCTTAGTATAGCATATCATTGATGCATCTAACATAGCATAAGCACTTTATATGTAAAAATCAGGATATTATTTCTAATTTTTTAATGAATGGCAAAATTAGAAATAACAATGGTTAACAAGTAACTAACTAATAGAGAAGATACATGCATGTAGTATATTATATATATATATATATGGTCATAATACCCAAGTTATACCTGTTACTTATTTCTTTTCAATCCCCCATCATTGGAAAGAACACAATAAGAGACAAATCAATTAGGGTTTACATATTGACTTAGAAGATCTACCATCTTATATAAGTTTTTTTGTGTCTTCTATTACGGATTCAGGTTTGCTTCCTTTCCTATTGAATTTGTACATTGTGCTCTAATTTTATACATGATGTTCTTAAGCTTTCAAGATAGGAATCTATTTTAATCGTTTCCTACATAGCAATCCACTATTGCGAAAGCTTAAAAAACCAAATCCTTTTAGTATGCAACTCTACTCGAGACATCACAATAAACTAATCATTAGGTACCACACTAATTCACTAAGAATATGGATCCTTGGCTATAACCAAAACCAAGTAGCAAGCAATAACAACCCATTCACTTCACCATATGAAATAGATACTTAATGGAATTAGGATTCATTAGTAATTGATTAAGCCTGTAATTATAATTACATTGCTCAATTGCATAAAAGGACAAATAGGGAATAAACCCATAATAAAAGCCAAATGTCTAAATTACCCCTAACTTCTTTTTAAACCCTAATCTCTTTTTTATTCTTCTTTGCCTCTCATCTACGTTCCATCTCTCCCCTCTCTATCTATCTCTCTGTATCTCACAAATCTACAATGAATATATTTGTCGAACATTTCAAAAACCTATTGACATTTGATAATTGAAAAAGGAAAAGGCCTCAATTGCTAAAATGAGCTTCAAACTGCTCATTTGATAATTGAAAAAACATGTATGCTCGTTTGCTAAAATGGGCCTGCTATGAAGTTCCTGTTGCTACTATTCTCATCTAGTTAGGTTCTCACGCTCCTTATTCAAATCACTAAGCATTTTGGAGCCTAGTTATTCATGTTAGTAAGCGAGCATCCCATATAGGCTACTTAAGGCGCTCTTCAATGCTAAAGATGTTGTCCCCTATCTTCTTCACCATCTGGGTTTTTTCACTCTACTCATTTATTTACTTGTAGATGTCATGATGGTTAACGATAGTGGTTAACAACATAGTTGTGAAAATTACGATTCTATCTATATGATTTTACGAGTTTACAATTTTAGAAAGCTCTTCCAAGTTAACTCACTTATATGTTTAACTAAGTTATGTGTTAAACTAAGTAGAAACTTATATTTTCAACCGAGTTTATCGATTATATATATCTAAGTTGAATGGGTGAAAAAATTAGAAAGAAAAAAGGAGTTAGATGGTTGATTCTCTTTATAATTCATTACTTTTTTGGAAGAAAAAGGAAATTAGAAAAAGGTTTAGTTTCAAATTTGCTTGTCCTTCTTTTGTATATATTATATTATAGATTAAGAATTTATTTTTTTGTGAAAAAAGAACTTGATTTCTTCATTTCTTTATCTTTATCTTGTATTTCAAGTTTTCAACAATTAACATAAGTATATTTACAATTTTTTAAAGTTATTTTACATAAATTATAGTAACTTACAATTCTATATTCCAATTTTATAAACTCTTTAGCAATTCAAGGTAATATCACGAATTTAACAACCTTAGTTGACAATGATGATGGGTGACTATAGTAGGTGTTTGAAAGTGGTGGGTGATGTTAAAGGTGGCAATGGTGGTAGGTAGTGAGCAGTGATGGTAGGTGTATGGTAATGCTATGTTCTCATATAGTAAGGTTGTGTTAAAAAAAGAAAGGAGCAATGAGAGTAATTTTCTATTAGAATCCTAATTCCTTATGTTCTTGTAATTTCAATTCAATAAAGTGAACATTAGGTATGTAATGGTGCTATGTTAATGTGTAGTGATGTTGTCTTAATAAAAGGAACGAGCAATGAGAGTAATTTTCTTTTAGAATCCCAATTCAAAACTCCATGCAAGAAATCCCAATTCCTTATTTTCATATAATTGCAATTCAATGAAGTGAACATTGTAATGAGGAGTAAATAAGTTCCATTTTCCCTAAGTAAACGAGTTGTTCAGGTTTTACTTTAATTATGGTCATTTATAACCAAAATCAATTCCTCTAGTCTTACTACCCCATGGTCATTACTAAATCAACCAGTAAGAAATCAGTCCACTTAAAGGTATCCACTATAGAACACCATACCCTGCATAGTAATCTACCCATAGCTTCTCTCTCACCTCACCAACTTAACCTAGTTTCACGATATGACTATGATCAACAACCTACTGTCATACACAACCTAAAACTACCAAATCCTTTTTATGACAACTCCGTTCAGGATGACACCGCACATTGATCATTGGGTCCCATCCGTTCGCAATAATCTAGATCCTCAACCATAGCTAAATATAAACAAAAAATAATTAAGTTTTTGCTATTAATTGTGGTTCATGGACTACCTTAACAAGCCTAATACATCAATTAAGGTTACATAACTAAATCTTGAATCCAAATTCACCAATTTCATTACTACACTAGGTGTAATATAGATTATACATTCGGTATTTAATTGTAACTAATGTTGTTACCTAATCATTAGGTCCTTTTTAATTACCTAAGGTCTTTAATTAAAGAAAGGGGAAAATATAACTTTATTGTTCATTAGATTTATCATCTCTTAAGGATTATATTTTTCACTATAGGTTGGCAACCACTAATTACCTATTTACTAACCATAAACTTAAACTATTTTTTTAGCTTAGCTACTTATGAATTTAATTTTCAATAATAAAGTGTGACACTCATAACTTGTTTAGTAGGTGATAACTTAGCACCTGGTGGATATTTTCTCTAAGCCACTACATTTAGGAGTCGAGCCAATGTTCTCTAATTTAAGCTAAACTTCATGACATAACTACTGAAAGTTTCGTAAAATACAAAACATAAATGAATTAATTTTGTTAATAACGCAATAAAGCGCTTTAAATCTTTATTTATTGTAGAATCTCAATATTAAGTTCCATTATATATAATCAAGTTTTTGGAGATAGATTAATCAATCTATAAAACCAAAATTGATAGATGAAAACATGTCCTTGGAGTATCATATTGATATGAGCATATAGTATAGTTGTCGAGCCTGAATTTTCAGTTTTTTCAATTTTTTTCTTAATTTGACCTATATTGAACCCTATACCCATTCATTATAGACCCTCGACTAGGGATTAAGTAAAACTCGATTTTCTTTTAACTTTATTTTAAGGGAAAAAAAGTTTTGAAGTCGCCACTTGTCTAGAGTTAAGAATAAAGTTAAGTTATAACTAATTGGGTATATTAGATATAACTTAGCTACTAATCCACGGAAAAACCAATTTTGAAAATGGTTTTTGAAAGCGAAAGGTTTTGTATCCGGGAGCTAATATAAACCCTGTAGATTTCCTAGATAAGGGGTTAGAAATTATTAAGATTTCCCAAAAGATACATTTAGTGTTAGCAAGACAACTAACCTTGAACCTAAGAGACTACTTCAAAAACCCGAACTTAAACTGCTAAAACCCTAAATGGCAATCTTAGCCCTAATTTGAACCTTACACTCAAAAGCCCTAAAACCATATAAACAAATGCCAATAACTAATTTTAACTCCCAAAGTTAACGTAATATAATGAAACCAACCCCAAACAATAATGGGAAGGAGATCGATAGTTAAAGCCCATGAGAGCTCCTTAAAACCAATAAATGGTAAACTAAGCCAAAAATGAATATTATTATAGATAACCCTAACAATGAAGTCAAAACCTTAAAACGAATGTTATAACTCTTAAATAAACCTTTGAAGCCTAAAAACCTAATTAGAACCCTAATACGTGTAAACCCTTGAAATGATTGTAAAACCCTAATCTAGTGTCGAAAACCCTAATCCAACTATTATACTCTAATTAATAGTAAAACTATTCACTAATCGCTTAATTGCCTAAAACACTAATCTACCCTCTAAAACGTATTCGAACAACAATAATTATCTCAATTTCTTAAACTAGTTAGACAAGATGACCCAAGGGGTCTAACTAACTTAATTTAGCACACTAACCCCAAAACTATACTTAATTAATCTCAAGTATATGAGTAATTAAGATTAAGAAACTTAATTACGCCTTAATCCACTAATCAGGTCTTACATCATAATTAACTATAAGCCAAGAGCGATTAATCATATAAAACCAAAGAATTATATGACAATATTTACTTAATAATGCCAACATTATGCTTGGGGAGATAATGTGAACCCTACAAACTTTCGAATCTGAACTCAAAGTCGAATACAAGAGTCAATGGATAATCCTTAGGACCACTCAAGATATAATAATAAAACCCCTAAATAAAATTAATCAACCTTAAATAATAAGTTGAAAAACTCTAAAGAGAGTAAAACCCTATAACTTTAATCATACGCGTAAAACCCTCAAAACCCTAATACACGAGAAACCTTAAAACAGTTGGAAAATATCAATAAACTAAGTATAACCTTAATTGGAAGTCTAAAACCCTAATTCAACTAATGAACTCTAAGTATTGTAGACACCTTATTTTTACTGTTTTTATTTTAGTATTTTTATTGGGCCAGGTTTTAAAAAATAAAAAAACTAATAATTAAAAAAAGGAAAAAAGAAAAAATAATTAAAAAATAAATAATAAGAAAAAAATGATAATTGAAAAAAATAAGAAATAAAGTATCAAATCATATCAAGTCGAGTCAAGTTGTTTAAGGTTGAATCAGATAATGATGTACGTTTAATTTAATAAATTCTAAGTTGTTAAAGAATCGGCTTTATCAAAATATTTTTTAGTATAGTCTGATATAAAATGGATTTTTTTATCTAATTTATATTAGGCTAAATAGATTTAGGATTTATTATATGGGTTAGTGTATATTTTGGGTTAAATCAAATTAAACTGAGTCAAGCCTGAAAATAGAAAGCTCAAACCAATGTAAGGTTTCTAGAAACTAGATTGAATTTTTAATAAATCCAAATCAGGATGATCGTATGATCATATCTTGGAGTTATTAAGATTAAATCTTCATCCAAAAAGATTCAAAAGACTCAAGTGTGTGGCTTATAAATAGTAATTCAACTGAAAAGTTTTGGAACATTTTTTCATAATCCTCAACATACAACACATTCACCACAAAATCACTCCACATCACTACATTTACTCTCTCACATTCACGATCAAATTTACATCTCTCATAAACACAACTGTACACACTCATAAGTACTGTTAATTACTCACTCACCAACCAATAACTCACCGATCACTAATACACACTTCAAGCACACTCACTTACACTATCCTTCGCCACACACTACAGTACACACTCTATCGACCACTCACAACACATACTCCATTGACCACTCACAGTGTACACGTCCTTTGCACATCTTACGCCTGTACATTATCCTTACATACATGGTATACACTCTACTGATCATTCATTGAAACACTGCTCCACCGATTGCCTAATCTAACACACACGCCACTCTATCAATTGCCTAATCCCACATACACATTGATACACTGATCACTCGATCATTGATCACTGCTATACACTTAATTACTAATCACTCATTAACCCATATGATCTACTACTGCACTGTTGCATACGATCACGCACTATACTTCCCTTACTACTGTATGCGATCACATACATACACAAGTATACACAATCAAATTTTATACACACACACATGAAGTAGATTTCACATTCATACGATCAATTCTACACCAAGCACACAAACGTAATCTAGACGATCATGACACGATTAATATGAACACACTGATCAAGCATGATTCAACCCGTTTAAGTAATAAAAAATTATTTTCTTTAATTATTTATTTTGTTTTTTTATTAGTTAATTAGTTTAATTTACTAATGTGTTTTTTTTTAGCGTAGATTTTTTTTAATAATAATTGTCATAACATTTTTCAATTTTTTTGATAAATTTTAAATAAATTGCATTCTTAACCAAAATTGAATTTTTGAAAAATTACATATCTTTTTTTTTAGATTCGTATTTTCGAAGAAAATATGTATCTAAGATACATATTTTAGTATATCTTGCATGTAAGATTTAAAAAAAAAAAAAGTTTTTGACACGTAGTGATTTTATTAAAAAAATATATAAAAAATCTTAATTGGAGTTTTTTTCAAACAAATTTAGTTAATTAGGTTTTCTTTTAAAATATATTCATGAAATTAGATCCTTTTAGTTTTTTTTTTAAATAATAAATTATTAAATAAATATAAATCTGACTCGATTTTTAAATAAAAAAAATTCACCCACTAAATCTTTTTTAAAATAGAACTACGTCGGTTTAATTTCGACTAGCAGGCATGTAGATACCTTTAGAGCAATCATATAAAAAATAAAAAAAAATTCTTCTTGAAAATTTGAAATAAAAAATTCATCTTAGTTATATTTTTGCATATCTGCATATATCTTAGTGCTCTTAGAAAATTTATAAAAATAAATTCCATTAGTCTTTTTATTTTTACATGGCCACTTAGTCTTAATAAGTTAGCCCTTGAACTTAGTTTCTTCTGGTTAATTTTTTAAAATTTATTTTTTTTTTAGAATTTTCGCAAACTAGTGACTAAATTAGGGTTTTCTCACCCGGAAACCCTAATTTCACTTATTTCCAATTTAATTAGTTAGTGATTCCAATTTTTATTTAAAAAACTTTTACATATTTTTAACGAAAAATGTTTTCTTAATTTAATATTGAGTAATTTATATTAAGCGAGTTGGCCTTAACATAGATCGAATTAAGGAAAACTGAAATAGAGCTCAACAAGTATATCCTTAAATTATTTGCTAATCGTAAATAATTTCTTCAATCACTCGGAAACCCTAAATCACCAACCTTATACACGGTCCAAAAACCCTAATCAGTTTTGAATAATAAAAGACTCTAACAAATGAAGTAATATAGGTAATAAACTTAATTAAAGTAATAAAATATGGAAAGACCCTAATTACACCCTACTTAAGCCTAAATTGCTCGATTAAGAACAATTGCGATTAATTAGCTTAATTACTCTTTAATCCATCTACCAACTCTCATTACATCTTAATTAGTAACAAGTCAAACTCAATTAAGAATAAAGGACAAAGAATTAATTGGGCATCAAAGGATCCATGTTCTTTAAGAGACAAAATCATCCCTCATTTGGAAAAAAAGCAAACAAGGTATAATAGTACCAAGAGGGAACTATGTACTCTTATTCCAAAATAGCCACGTCTTGTCCTCCATATCCCACCTCCTTTATTTGCAATTTCACCTCCTTAAAAACCTTCATTTGACCCCATTTTTTACTCTTAGAAAACCCTAAGAAACCCTTTCTATAAACCCAAATAAAAATCAAGGAAAGAAGGAGGGAAAACCAATAAGTACTCTCAAATTCCCTTGTACACATCAATACCTTTCATCACTACCACCACCACACGCCACCAAATCACAAACCACCAAAATGTCACACGTACATTGTAATTTCTTACCAACAAACATTTGCACCCAAATAAGCACATTTCAATTTTTCTTTTGAGTGGAAAAGTTAGAACTCGTACAAACCAATTTAAGGTCAAATTCACCCAACTTAAGTTTTTTATTTATACTAGTTTTACCTATGATATCTTAAGAGTTTAAGATTATAAATACTATATAGATATGTTATAATTATGTACATGTCATTTTAGAGCCTTACAATTACACATTCATTCATGTACTTAACTAGTTTGCTACTTGTATTCTAAAAGTATAGGAGATAGTTCTATATAGATAACTTGAAAATAAGTTGAGAAAGCACCAACAACCCTAACTTCCTTTATACGCCGCCCCCTCCTTGATATGTATCCATCTTGTTTTCACTATGTTGTATGATATTATTAGCTTAAAACATGATAGGAATCAACCTCCTGAACTAATCACGTGTAGCCGAGCTAGAGGTATCCAAGGATTCATGCAAAGAATACTAGCTCGAAGCCATATCCGAGATGGAGATTCCTATTCCAAATTGATCTCCTGCCAACCTAAATGTCCAATCCTCATGTATGCCAGGCCTCCTCTTACCTAATAGCTATTCTATGATAAGACATCCAAGAAGACAGCTCCAAGACTATCTAAACAAATATCCCAAGCCAACTACAAGCATCTAACCGCAACTCAAGCTAACTCCTTTTCAAAAGGACTGATTGACCCCCTAATCTGACCCAGATCAAGTTGGCCCCTGAATGCAAATTTTTCTCTTACTTTCGCCCACTTATGCCATATTCTTAACATCCAACTATTGCGTGATGCGTATTTACTAGCATGACATTCTAGAATGATTCTTTTCTCTTCTACACTAAATATTCTTTATCCCTTTTACTCCCTTTAGTATATTTTATGTAATCTAATTGTAAAAATATCCTTTTATCTTTTCATACATATAAAGTAACCATAATAAATAGGTATATAAACCCCCTCTTACTTATATGCAAACAATCAATCAATCATCAATAGAGAAATTATTCACGTTTCCTTTGAGTAATCTTAATGTTCTCATTATCAAGTCCTATTTCATTTTCTTTAATTCAATTTATATTAAGCCTAACCCGCTTAATATAAATTACTCAACATTAAATTAAGGAGAAAGAAAAACATTTTTCTTTAAAAAATATTTTTAAAAAATTAGAGTTGTTAACCAATTAAACTAGTAAAAATGAAAGTCGAGAAAACCTTAATTTAGCCACTAGCTTGTAAATATTCTAAAAAACTTTTTTTTTTAGAAAATTAAATTAAAAAATCTAAGCTCAAAGGCTAACATATTAAGACTAAGTCACAATGTAAAGATGAAAACAAACTAATGGGCTTTTATTTTTTATAATTTTTCTAAAAATACTAAAATTTGTACAAATACGCAAAAGTGTAACTAAAATGAATTTTTTTATATTTTATTACGAATTTTCTAAAAAGGAAAAAAAATTTACTTTTTATGGTTGCCCCAAAAGTACGTACATACCTACTAGTTAAGATCAAACCAACGTAATTCTATTTTTTTTTTTTTTTGGAAAAAATTTAGTAGGTAGATCTTTTTTAAAAGGAATTGAGCTAGATTTACTTTAGTTATCAAATTATTTTTTTAAAAATACCTAAAAAATCTAACTTCACGAATCTATTTTAAAAAAAAAACACCTAACTAGCTAAATCTTTTGAAAAATTCTAGTTAAGATTTTTATTTAAAAGAAAAAAAACTACTACGTATCAAAAATTGATTTTTCTAAACCCTAAATGTAATATATACTAAGATACGTATCTTGGTATGTATCTTCTTTGAAGATATGAACCTCGGAGAAAAGATATGTGATTTTTAGAAAAAAAAATGCAATTTAACTAAAATTTATCTAAAAATTTGTAAAATGGCCTGACAATTATTAGATTTTATAAAAAAAAAAATGCACTAAAAAAAAACAAGTTAGTAAAATAAATTAATTCACTAAAAGAACAAAATAAATAACTAACTAACTAAAATAATTTATTTAATTCCTAAACGGGTTGAACTACATACGTAATCGAACTGGACGTAGTTGATCGTGTTGTTATTGTTTGGACTATGTAGATTGCCTGGACGTATGTACTGGTCGGCGTTGTTGGTTATGACCTATGTGTGCTGGCAGTAAGTGTCAGAGATGCTTGTGTGTTGTGAGCTATGATCATATTTGTGTTGGTCGATGCAAAGTGTAGTGGATGATGTATTGTACGTGTGTAAATTTGGAGTGCAACATGTATGTATGACTTCAGTTGTGCAACGTATGTGAATCCAAATGTGTTGTGAAGTACAAGGGTAGTACATGATGCAAGATGTGATCGGTGAAGTGTGTTTGTGCTGTGAATAATGGAGTCCTCACTAAGTGTAGTGTATCAAACGTAAGTGATTATGTGTGAGGTTATGCTATGTCTGAGGAGATGTAGTGGATAGCATCGACAAGAGTGAACCCGAGGAGGAAAAGGATGTTGGAAAATCTGAAGTCGAAGAAGGAGAGGAAACCTATGTCTATGCTAACTAGGAGAAGTAGTAACCCTAGTCCTGAGACGAGTACTAAGTTCCCTACCAAACTCTAACGAAAACCAAAGGAAAAATTTGTTCCATACTAAATGTACCATCAAGGGATAGTTGTGCACTATTATAGTGGATGGAGGAAATTGTACTAATGTAATTGTATAGTCCTTTGTGTAGAGGTTGGGTCTACCGACCTTACAAGCTACATTGGCTTCATAATAAGGGTACTTGGCACATAACTAAACAAGTGACCATACCATTCAATGTTAGGAGTGTATATAAGGACAAAGTAATGTGTGATGTCGTCCCTATTAGAGCTTCACATCTACTACTTGGATGACCTTAGTTGTTCAACCGACGTGTTACTCACGACGAGTATAAGAACACCTATGCCTTTGTTAAGGATAAAAGGAAGATTATGCTGCAACCCATAACCCCATCTTAAGTAAATGAAACTCATAATCAACTCACCTAAGCTAGTAAAAAGAAAACCTTGGTGATGAGCAGAAGAGAGCAATCCGAGCTGCTGAAAAGATTGAAGAGCCTATGTTCTTGTTGATTAAAAGATTATTGGAGATGAAAGATTTAGAGGATATCCCTAATGAAATCTGAAGCATGCTAAACGAGTTTTTCAATCTATTTCCTAAAGAACTGCTTCCAGTCTGAGGCATTAAGCACTGTATTGATCTGTAGCCAAGCGCCGCCCTACCAAACCAACTTGCATATAGAATGAACCTCAAGTAGGCTACCGAGCTGAAAAGACAAGTGGATGAACTCATAAAGCGAGGATACGTAAGGGAGAGCATGAGCCCTTGCGTGGTACCAGCTTTTTCCATCTCAAAGAAAGATGGTTCATGGTGCATGTGCTTCGACAGTTGAGCAATCAACTGAATTACTGTCAAGTATAGATACCCGATACCGAGGCTCAATGACATGTTAGATGAGCTTTATGGCACCAAGATATTTTTTAAGATCGATTTGCAAAGTGGCTAACACCAAATTTGCATGTGACTAGGTGATGAGTAGAAGACAGCCTTCAAGATTAAGCATGGTCTCTACAAATGGTTGGTTATGCTGTTCAAACTTAATAATGTACCAAGCACATTCGTGAGGTTAATGAACCATGTGATGCATCCCTTGATCAAAAGATGTGTGATCGTGTACTTTGATGATATATTGGTATTTAATGTTGACCTGAACAACCATGTTCAACATCTCTAAGCAATATTTGACATTCTGTGAACTGAAAAGTTATTTGAGAATTTGAAGAAGTGTATGTTCTACCAGGATGAAGTGATTTTTCTAAGGTTTGTCGTGTCGGGGGAAGGAATCCGAGCAGATGAGGAGAAGATCCATACTGTACTAGAGTGGCCAATGTTGAGGAATGTCACTAAGGTCCGAAGTTTCCATGGCCTAGCTTCCTTCTATAGGCAATTTACCAAGAACTTCAGTACCATAGTCATCCCCTTGACCAAGTTGACAAAGAAGAGTGAAGGATTCAAATGGAACGATTGAACTGAACAGAACTTTAGAGAAATCAAGGAAAAGCTTACCTTGGCACTTATCCTATCACTTCCAAACTTTGACAAGCCCTTCAAGTTGGAATGTGATGCATCAGGAGTTAAAATTAGTGCTATCCTAATGCAAGAGCGAAGACTTGTTGCTTACCACAATGAAAAGCTTAGTAGCGCTACCCTGAACTATTCTGTGTATGATAAGGAGTTCTACTCTCTTTTCCAAGCCCTTACTATTTGGCAACACTATCTACTACTACGAGAGTTTGTTATTTACACTAACTATAAATCATCGAAGCATCTTGGGAGTCAGAACAAACTCTCGAAGAGACAAGCCAAGTAGTTAGAATTCATAGAAGGATTTTCGTATGTGATCCGATATAAGAAAAGAAGCGCAAATGTGGTTGTCAATGCTTTATCACAACAACAAACCTTACTGGCCACTTTGTAGACAAAATTGTTAGGATTTTCACTTATCACCAAGCAGTATGCTAATTACCCTTACTTCGGTCTTGTTGTTGAATAGTGCTGAGAAGGAGTAGTTATAGGAGGATATTATCTTAAAGATGGCTATCTATTCAAGGATCACAGGCTGTGTATACCAAACTGTTCTATACATAAGTTACTAGTCCAGGAAGCTTATAGCGAAAGACTATCTAATCATTTTGGAGACACCAAGACAACCAATCTATTGAAGGAAAATTTTTACTAACTTGGTTTGGCCAAGGATGTCCATAAGATAGTCAGTAGTTATGCGGTGTGCAAGCGAGCTAAAAGGAGAGAGAGCCCTATGGAGAGTACATGCCTTTACCAATGCCAACCTTACCTTGGGCTAACCTTAGCATGGACTTTATCCTAGGGTTGCCTCGGACATCCAGAGGAAAAGATTCTATATTTGTTGTAGTGGATCGCTTTAGCAAAATAGCACACTTCATCTGTACCATCGAACTAACGGTACTTTATACATTGCTGATCTATTTTTGTATGAAGTTGTTCAACTATATAGAGTGCCAAAGACTCTTATTTCGGATCGGGACACCAAATTGTTAAGCTATTTCTAAAAGATTCTATGGAGAAGACTTAGCTATAAACTTGTGTTTAGCTGCAATAGCTACCCTCAGATTGATGGCCAAATTGAAGTGGTAAATAGGACGCTAAGCAATCTACTTAAAGCTATCATGGGAAAGAACTTGAGAAATTAGGATCTGTACCTACCAATTGTAAAGTTCACATACAACCAGACTGTCTATAGCACCACTGGGAAGACCCCATTTGAGGTCGTCTATGGCCTTAACCCTAATATTCCCCTAGATATGATTGACGCCCCTGCAACTACTAAAGAAAGTCAATCCGCAGTAAACTGAGTCCAAGAATTGCATAAGCTACACCAATCTATAACCAATAAGATCGTTGAGTTCAATTAGAGACAGTAAGAAATTGGTCGTCTAAGTTGCTGTTTCTTTCCAACTAGGAGACTTAGTATGGATCCACCTTAATCAAGAATGATTCCCACACTTGAGATAGAACAAGCTATCTCCTCGAGTTGATAATTCATTTTAGGTCCTGAATAAAGTCAACAGCAATGCCTACTAGATTGAGTTATCTAATGGCTATAGTGTCTCCCCCACTTTCAATGTATCTGATCTAATTCCTCACCAACCAGTAGAAGAAGACCCTATAAGTGCCCCAAAGGAAGGAGTAGAGGTCACTCCAGATTTGAGAACAAATCCTTTCGACGTCTAAGCAGATAATAGGAATCAACCCCGTGGATTAATCATACATAGCCAAGTTAAAGGTATCTAAGGGACTCACACGGAGAACACTAGCTTAAAGCCATATCTAGAACGAGGATTCCTATTCTGAACTGATCTCTTGCCGATCTAACTGTCTAATCCTCATGTGTGCTAAGCTTGGTCCTGCCCAATAGTTATTCTATAACAAGACATCCGAGAAGACAACTTCAAGACTATCCAAACTAATATCTCAAACCAACCACAACCATCTAACTACAACTCAAGTTAACTCCTCTTCAAAAGGACTGATTAACCCCCAATCTAACTCAGATCAGGTCGACCCTTGACTACAAACTTTTCTTACTTTCGCCTACTTATGCCATATTTTTGACATCTAGCTACTGCATGATACGTATCTACTGACACAACATTTCAAAAGGATTCTTTTCTCTTCTGTACTAAATATTCTTTACCCCTTTAAGTATGTTTTATGTAATCTAATTATAAGAATACCCTTATGTCTTTTCATACATATAAAGTAACCCTAGTAGATGGGTATATCTTACTTGTACGCAAACAATCAATCAATCAATCATCAATAGAGAAATTATTTACGTTTCATATGGGTAACCTTAGTGTTCTCATTATCCTTCAACTCTTATCTATTTCTTTTAGTAAGGGGTAGTAGTGAATGACTCTTCGGTTCAAACCGATGAGATACATCCAACAGATTATAGGTCGAGTAAGATCAAGTGGTGCATCATATACATTCGGTAGCTGCCCAAACTTTACTAATTTTTCTTTTGTTTCTTTTTTGTTCACTTCATTGTGGTGCTTCTTCGTGTGTCCAACCTCAAAGACACATCAAAACAAGTAAAAATTTGATTAACAAAAAGGAAAATATACTGGAATAAGTGTTGGATGGATTAAGTTGAAGAAACCATAGAAAACCCCTACTTGGCTACCACTATTGATGGACTTAATAAGTTATAAATTTTTATTAATTAGTATTAAGTATAATTTAAGGTGCAAATAACCAAATTAAGTGAGGTAATGATGAGTTAATGGCCTAAACTAATTAAGTTAATGATTAAAGCCTTAGGAATAGTGTTAAAAACCCCATTAATGAAATAAACCATATTTGGAACACTTAGTAAAATAGGTAATTTATTGGACCCATTAGGTTATTTGGTCCATCGCAATAAGTTAGAAACAAGATTAAGGTTGTCAAATACAAATTAAGCCTAAACTAACTTAGTTAGTGATTAGAGCATTACAAAAATTATTAGAAACCCAATAAATGAAAAGAATTAAATTTGAATCTTAATAGAAAATAGACTTATCTTAAGGCCTTTAGAAGGCTTAAGCCCAAATTAATAAGAGAAGTTAGGCTTAAGGCCTTAAAATGCAAAATAAGCTAAAAAACTCTTAAAAGAACCAAGAATAGAGCCTAATAACTTAGTGACCAGATCTAATCCCTAAATTAAAAGGCTCGTAAAATAAAATATAAAAGGTCTATTAAGTCTAAAAGCCCATTAAATCCATCCCCTATAGGCCCTTTAGAAGGCTAAGGCCATAAACTAGTAAAAAGAGCTCATTTAAGCTCGCAAGAGTAACATTAAGGCCTAAATTAAAAGCTATGAAATTTAGGTTGAAACTTAAACTTAAAATACCTAAATGAGGCCCAAATGGTTAAGTGTAAGGCCCAACACCCAAAATTAAGCTTAAAGCCCAAAACTAAGCCCAAATCCTAAAGTAGTCAAACCAACGAACTTGTTTGACCCAAACCAAATTCTTATAAGTCCAAACACCCAAAAAGGACCTTAGCAAATGAAAAAACACTCAAAGACGATGAAAATCAACTTAAGAATACGAAATTCTGACTTAAAATGAGAAAGTTGTAACTAAAATATGAATTATAGCAAAGCTAGTGAATAAATTACGTTTAAGGTGTGTTTTATTTACTTTAATTACCTTACTCAAGTGATTTGAGATACTAAGTTCGAGATTATCAAGGACTACTAGGAATATTAAACTTTAAGCTGAGTGAGTATATGACCCCTATTTTACTCTGTTATGTGCTTGGAGTTAATGGACCATCTAATTAAATCTACTAATTGAACTTGCTACAGTAGGGTATATGGGAACTTGTATGTGCTTGCATTGGTTGACTCTTACTTGCAAAATATTCTAAGATATTTCGAACACCCTTATTTATTGCATTAGAACTTAGGGTATTAAAGTGTTTGGAATATATTTGCTTGGTTACGCCATGAATCCAGATTAATAAGTATTTGGCCTTTCATTAAACCAAACATGCATTGCATCCTATTGCATAAGTTAAAGGGCGTCAGCACTACGTAGTAAAGAGAGGGATCATGCATAGATGGATCCATATTGATATTATATGTTATGATTGTTTATTGCATGATGTATTCGTACGACATATTCTTGCCTCGACTTTTGGGATCAACTTAACTCTAGAGAATGCCACCTTCTACTTGAGGCCAAGCTATGTCTACTACTGAAGATATTTATACTACTAAGAGAACTCATATTGGATGTGGATACTTAGGTCCTAATGTTCTTAAATACTTCCCAACTTGGGCAACTATAGGTGTAACACTGTATTGTATGCATTTACTAGTCGACTATATGTACCGTTTGTATTGTATATGCTTGTACATGTATTTATATGTTTGGTAAATAACTTGCTTGTTATTATTTAATGATAAGATAGAAAGGTTACTCACTAAGCTAAATGTAACTTACCTTCTAATAGTTTCTTTTGCAAGTCTTATAAAGTTGGGACTAGGCTAAGATTCGAGTGCAGAATGCTCCACTAAGTTAAGAAAGTAGAATCATAAGTTTAGAAAAGCACATAGGATAGTAAAATTAAACTTTTAAGAGTCTAGTGGCTTTATGATGGCTGGATTACTTATAACTGTATATAATATATTTAAGTAGATGTATATAAAAAGATTAGGTATGATTAAAGACTTACAAACTAGAGTCTTATAACCTTTTATTTGCAAAATGGTCTTTATATCATAGGTATACGTGTGATATAAAAATTTTAGATAAAACTACCAGGCCCCATTTTGAGGTGTTACAGCTAACCTATTAAACCCTAAGAGATATCGCTTTAACTTTCCGAATTTAACTTTATTTTTCAAATAACCCTTTCTAATTTCATATTTATAAGTAAATAAATAAAACTACATTTACTTACAAAAAAAAATAAATAAATGTGAAAATCATCTACAAAGGGGGGAAATAAATTTTTGCACATTTTAAATCGCCCCATAATTGTGTACAAGTATCTATATACTCACTATTCATAATTAAATTTTCGTAGTTCACACAATAAAACTTAAGTATGTTTGTTTCTTTTAATTTCTGAAAATATCCAAGTGTACATTTTATTCATGTTGTTTTTTTTTTAAGAAAAATTCTAAGAAAGGTTCCTAACTTGGTGTTTTAGTTTTGAAAAATTCTAAAAAAAGAAAAGAAAGAAAAAGAAAAAGGCCTAATTTATTGATAATTCTTTATTTATTTATTTATTTATTGGATAAACATTTTCTTCTAAGTAACAACCCCCTTTTTCTTTCCTTATTTTAGAAGACTATTTTAAAGTAAAACGAAAATTTGAAAACATTTTTACAAGAGGAACTAAAAGAAAATAAAATAAAATAAAAACCTTTTCTCTCTTTTATTTTTCATACATACATATATATTTTTTTTTTCTTCTTTTTTTTTACTTTATATACTTCAGAAGGGAAAAGAAAAAAAAAACGAAAAGAAAATAAAATAAACAACTAAAGGGAAAAAGGAGACCGGACTTAGGCTTAGGCATATGGGTCGGGGGTGGATGACCGGGTCGAATCTCGGGTTTGGTCTATATTTGGATCCAAGATTTGGGTCGCAAGTAAGAGAGGAGAAGCAGCAGTTAGCGTGGTTCTTATGGGCCAATCCGATCAATATTTTAAGCGGGTGATAGCATTTCCATGTGTTTCAGATTAGAGATTGGTGATTTGGTGCAAGTGTCATGGCCTAAGGTGGTCGTTTGGTAGTGTTAAGCGGCTTGGGATGGTGACGATCGACGGTGGTGCTCTACGATCTAGGTTGGGGGTTAGCTAAAGAGAAGAGGATGGTCGTGTAAGGGTTTTGCAGGGTATAAGAGCTTGCGTTGGTGTTAGTTTTGGACGACGATAAGTGGTGGTAGGTGCTTTGATGGTGGGGGCAACATTTAGGCTTAGTGTTTGTTTGTTGAAGTGGCTCTTGACGATTTTAGACAATGGGGGCGTGTGATTTTGAGAGCTCACAAGTTGAGGAAGCTAGTAATGCTTGTAGTTTAGCTGGGAAACCACCAAAGTCAAGCTTAAACTTAGAGAGAGAGAGGTCGAGCTAAGCTAGAGAGAGAAAGCTTCGTATGCAAGTGAGAGAGCGCTTGAGAACAAGAGCTGATGCTTGAATCGAGAGTATGGGGTCGAATTTACACACTTCGTTTGCAACGTTGAATGCACACTTTGGATTTTACTCTTTTTTTTTTCTTCCTAATTTTCAAGGCCGATTTGAATGGTCAAATGAGTTAACCCGGTCATGTTCTTGGTATGATCGAAAGAGGGTCGCACGAAGAACTAAAATCAATCACTAATTTGTGTGTTTGCACGTGGAAATTGCATGAAAAATCAAGGTAAAGTGAGCACCTCAGGTTGGTTGCATGCAAGAAAGTGTAAGGAAAAGAAAAAATGCGCGTGGCCCTGTCAAGATCTACCATGTGTCAAAGCCAACACGTGGCATAATCATCACTCGACACGTGGACAAGAGATGGGGCGAAAAGGAAAATGGATTTGTGCCTTTGGTAGGGATAGAACACAAATCCTTCAAGCTATAATGCATATATTTATCCATTAAGCTACAGTCGGTTGATACTTGTTAAGTATATATAAAGATTTAAATAATCTAAACTAGATTTCAACCTTAAATTTAATCTAAGCCCAAACAAACCATAAACTAACAAATCTATCCAAAACCTTATTATTTCTAAAAACTACCTTAAATTTTTTGTTATCCCTATTTTACTAATACTTTCACTCTATTTGAAAAAAAAATTTCTTATTTATTTATTTTTATTTGTACTTTTTCAAGATTTTCTATTTTTTTGTATTTTTTTGCATTTTCTAATTCTTTTGTATTTTTTATTTTATATTTTTCCAATTAGGACTCTTTTCTTTTATTCTAGAAGAAATTCTAAAATTACAAGGTAGAAAAAATTGAATCTCTACAACAGTCTAGTATAGCAATTGATTAAAACTAAGCAAAATATACCTATATAATAAAAAATTAATAAAACAATTAGATTAAAAAAAAAAATTCCAACATAGAGTAGAAGTTCGGCCAACTAGAATAAGTACATCAAATTACACAAGTTTATATCACCAAAGGGGCTAAGAAATAGAAAGTGGACTTAGACATTATCAACATCAAAACCATTTTCTGTCAAAATCCTTCCTCATCCACGGACCCTAAGCCACACCCCCTTTTAAATCAGCCCATCACAACGTAATGCTTGACTGAAAGCCCAATACCCATAGTACTTACATTGCAAAGTACAATTTCTTGTCCAATTTATGTGGGCTCGGTAATTACTAAAAACAAACTACTTGCCATTATTCACTCAGTATTTTATTTTTAATTGGTAATTATCTATTATTATTAAGGGAATAGAAATTATTAGACTCCACATTTCATACAAAAAAGTTTTCAAACCCTTTTTATCTTAAAAAATAAGAAATATGACTAAGAGAGAAACTCATTTGGATAGTTTAAAAAAAGAGGAAGTTATAGACAATTTTACTCAGAAACGAAAATGAAAGAAATATAGGAATAATTGGAGAATTTTATTTGTTTATCATTATATATAATAAATATTACGTATTTATCAATTGTATAATAAATATTATCAATTTACCAAACCTATCTCATATCTCTTAAATGCAATATAAGTATTTATATTTTTATCGCATTTTAAATATACAATATACATTTAATTACATTAATATCGCATATCTGAAATACCATATAAGTATATATATATATATGTCGCATTTAATAGATACGACGTATATATAATTAATATATATCGTATCTATTAAATATAAGATAGCTATTGTAATCCAAATGTTAAATCGTATTTCATAAATGTAATTTTTTTTGTTATTTTTAATATTGTATTTTTCAAATACGATTTAAAATCGGTATTTATATAATATTTTTTATTTAATTCATATATATGTAATTAAAAAATAATAGTAGACATTTGCTTCACCCAGAATAACTGCAATGTCGTAGGACATTGCAAATTGAATTAATAAAATTAAGACAGTAAAATATATATCGCTATGACATATTTTTTTCATTAATAAAGTCTTATCAATTGCTTTCTTTCTTTTTTTTTTTCTTTTTTAAAAACTTTGCTACTACAGTTTTCTCAATCTTCTCTCTCTCCCCCACGTTGTGCTTTAGTCAGCGAAAAACCTCAAGTTTCTCTTCCTATTCTCGAGGCATGCAGTTTCTCGTCACGTTCCTCCCCATTGGAAATCAATTTCACTTCTTTTTTTCTTTTTGTATTACACTCACTTTCTGTTCCTTTCCCTCTACACATCATAAAAATCAAATTCACTTTTCTTTTTTATAGTATATTCATAGGACCCATAATATCTCGAAACACTGATCGTCAATTAAATTAGAATTACGGTTTAGTGTATGCGGGATATGCACACTTGTAACCCAGGAAACCAAATCGAAGTTGGTATTGGAAGAGCCAGAGCAATCTGTTCAAGAAAATCAGTCGAATTTTTCTATAGGATGATCCATGGCAAATCATCACTACCTGGACGCAATGAAGGATCCAAACAACATGTCACAGGCATTAATTAACCATCTAAAGTAGAGAATATGACATTTTCCTATCCACTAACTCTCACCATTCATGTCTTTTGGTTGTGTTTGATCTGCGTTTGAGGATCAAAGGAAAGAGGACCAAGGAGAATGGAGAAATATAGCGGAAGAATTTGAAGTTCGCATGTGGAATGCTGGTGGATGAATGATGAAATGCTTTCTTTTTTTTTTATCTTTTTGTTTTCGTTGCTGTCGTTGTTGTTGGAGCATACGAAGGGATGGAATATGATGGATATTAATTTACTTACAGTTACTTATTCATTTATAGTTAAAAGAAAGGAAAAAGTATAAAAAAGTTTTCAACATTTCACATTTTTACGAATGAGTCCCGTTGTTTTTTAGTTTTTACCAGTACTGGGCCTAAAAAACAATATACAGTGAGAAGACATCGGAGGTTGTTCAACATGGCCACTCTAATGCTTAAGTTAACAATAATTTTTGATAGAGTAGAATACGTGATACACAGGTTTAGATTGCAGAATTTATAAAGAAAATTACCGTTGGACAGTAGCTTGTTATTTATAATGGAGTTGAGCCTACAGTTAGAGATTAATTGGGAGGAAAGATCTTTTCCTGAAAGTGTGAAGAGTGGATCCTAATATTTAAGACATGGCCGTTTTACCTTTATCTTATAGATCATGGCCGTTGTAGTGCTTCATGGGCCTGGGCGGTTCAACCCTAGGCCCAAAGCCTACCAAGGTGAGCCTAAGGTAGCAAGCCCTAGTGGATCTAGTCGAACTTAAGGGGTCCCAAAGTGCCCTATTAACATTTGCCCCCCTCACCTATAGTCTTATTGTTAAGGAGGAGGCAAGGAGAAGGAATACGTAGGCCGTTCAAGAGTAATAGATTTGACACTTGGAAGTTTAATCCGATGCTGCGGGTGCTAATGTGATGCAATTGTAGATCCAATGTGATGGAGGGTCCAAGGTGGCGAGGTCTAAGGCGAAAAGGCCCAAAGTGGGAAGTTGTCCAATGCAGTGGATCACTAGTCCAAGAACGTTCAAGGCTGAGTGAACAGGGGTGGTCAAGTGCTCCTACGCTACAGATTAGCCTATTGGAACAAGGCTTATCAAGGGCTAAACAGATGTAGATGTGTCATGTCTGAGTAATGCTAACCAGGTAGAGGTCGAATGGGTCCTAAAGAAGCTTCCTATTGAAGGAACTTTTTCAAGAAGGAACTTTTTCAAAATGCAACTTTTGCCCGCTTGTATTCCGTGCATTAAATGCAACGTGATAGGTATCATGCCGCAACAAACTAGCATGCAACTACATGATTTCTACCATTTAAAGGTGACCATCCGATGGAAATGCTTTCCACGTGTCTATTAAGCAGCATACTAAGGGATTCATGTTTATACGTATTACTATAACCACCTATATGGCTTCCTAGGTAGTTTTCCTATAAATAGAAGGATTGCAAAGAGAGATCGCTTTTTTACAATCTTTTCGTTTAGTTGTTGCAATTTATGCGTTCGCATTCAAACTTTAAAACCTTTTTTAGAAGTTTCAAGTCTTTTTTCCTTCTTCAAGAATCACGATCATTTCAACCAACAAAGGTAAGGTTAGCTCCTCTTCGCCGTTACTTACTTCTAGTTATGACTCTACAAGGAGTGATACCCCTCAGGCATAGGAGGGCAAAGTCTCGTCACTAGCACAACTTGACTAACTTACGAAGATGGCCGTAGAGATGTTGGACAAGGCTAGAATTATCAATGTTATCCCTAAGGACACGTATATGCGGACGTTCATTTTCCCCCCGTAAAGGACTTGTTCAATGCTCCTAATACGAGCAAGGGGCCTAACGGCCATATAAGCAGAAGTATGCAATCTGTCCCTAGCTTGGTCATCAGCAACTTTCTTGTAAGGGCAATTCCTAGGTGGCATATTAGGTTACCGAGCAGGGATGAACAGGTGACCTTGCTATTGGAGAGGCACTTCACCATTTTTTAGAAGCGCTTAGAGTTTAGGCAACGCCTCCCTTCAAGTCGTTTTGAGAAGGAGGTTTTCAATTACTACTACTATAACCTGTCGCAAGTCCCTCCCAATGGGTGAAAGGTACTAATGGCATTTTAGGCACTCTGCAAGTACTTAGTGATAAGAGCTACTCTCAAGCTCTTCTGCCACTTCTACATATGAAAGAGCGTTAGGGGGTGGCCTTATCTTCAATCGTGCTTGAGAAAGAAGTTGTTCTGCGGCCTTATTGACTTAGTTAAAGGCCGGTAAGATGAATACGTAGTGGTTGATTTGCTTGAAGAGGCCAACTTCTGGACTTAGTGGACCAGAATGGTCCATACTAAAGGTGAGAAGAAGCTTGGTCTGAGCAATGCCGAGGCTGTTTGGGACATCTTGGCCTTCATAAGATTGAGAGGTGGTTAGGAGATCAACACTGTGGAGATTGTAGAGAGGTATTTCCAGCACCCAATCTTCGAGCTCTTCCCCAACATGAAGAAGGCTGTGGCGAAGAAGTAGGTTAAAGGTGTTGGTTCATTCTTACATGCCTGTTTGTTGTGCTAGTATCGGGGTGCTTCATCCGACGCCTATAGGATAAGATGACCTCTTGGTCGTGCTAGTCATGACAATGTTTTGCAAATGGTAATGATAGTTTCTTTTGATTTGTCCTTATTTTCTTTTTCTAACCTTAGATCGGCCTTCTTGTAGGAAAAAATTTGGCCCCGAGGGTGCTTCGTCCATCTATAGACGACCTGATGGGCCAACGTTGAACGTGATCCAAGGCAGTCCAACCAATAAGGAGGGAAGTAAGACCAAAGCTAGGGCTGGGTGAGACCAACAAGGCACGACTAAAGTTTATGCCTTAGGGGATTCCCCTCGTCATCCGAGAAGAGTTGATAGACGTGGAGCCTTTGAGCATACCTCTACCCGCTCCTGCCGTCCATCTTTCTAAGCCTATCATCGTGGGTGATGAAGGCACCAAAGCGAAGGGGCCCAACATATAAGTGCTTTCTTCTCCAAGTGCATCAAAGGGAGGGGTAGAGGAAAGGGTCAACCCTCCTGCAATGGTAGGCCAACAGTGCAAGGCTCCACTCCAACGGTAAAGAAGCAAACGCCCTTGGCAAGGGATCCTTTAACAAAAGGGAAGTGGAATGAGTAGCCTCTGGCTCATCCCTACCAGAGCGTCAATAACATGGGGGACAGGTTTTTGAATGTCCTCAACAACTTTCGGAAGATGGGGCTGGGGTCAGATTCATTCCATGAAGCGCCATACATTTCTTGAGATGAGGCGCTGAAGAGGGAAGCCCCCAAGTTAGAGATGAAGAAGGCCCGAGAGAAGATCCTAAGGTCGAAATGGGAGGTCCATGCCGGTGATCTGATGCTGCGACACCGAACACTTAGTTATCAGGCTTCAATGGAGTCTTATACCCTTGGTGATTGAGCTATCCTAGAGAGGATCTCCGAAGAGGGTGGGGGCGACCCCGTACAAATCGTAGGCCACTTAAGTACACTGATGCGATAGGTAGGTCTTCCTTGCTATTGTGGTGTTGCATTTTAATGTCTTATACTAACTTGTGGTTTCCATTTTCATCTTGCAGTACCACGGCCAAGTGCTCCTTGAGCTAAGTAAGTCTCATGCCACTCAAAAAGAGGTAACAGGGTTGTGAAAGGAGTTGCATCAGCAAAAGAAGTGCCTGCTAGAGGCGGAGTCTTTTAGTAAAAGGTACTTAAGAAAAATTGCTTAAGCTAACAAGCGCCTACGCTGCTCTATTGTGCAAGTAGCAGGGCTTCAAGCGAAGCTCAAGCATGCCGAACACGAATGGGGCAAAGTTGAGAGAACAACCTAAAAGGTTACGAAACTAAAGGCTCAGCTAGAGAATGAGCAAAAAATGAGGGCTTGTCTCTCATAGAGGCTGGATGAGGAGGGTACAGTTAAGGCCTGAGTCGAAAAGGAGAATGCCAAGTTGAAGGCTTCCATGACCAGGCTGGAAACCGAGCTAGCAATAAAGGCATCTGAGTACGAGGGGGTTAAGGCTACGTTGCTAAAGTTAGCCAGTTTGAAGGTCACTTTGGAGCAACAGGTCAAGGAGCTACAGGACAAAGTTTCAGAGATGGAAGAGCTCATCTCTAAGATGCAGAGTGGGGAGGTCCTTAGCAATGCTGCCGCTAAGAAGGCGGTGGCTGATTACAGGACCACCGAGGAGTGGCTAGAAGAGTTGGAGAACCTTTCTACTGACTCTACCCACTTCACTAAAAGGGAAGTCCTCTCTCATTATCTGGACTTGGACTTGAGCTTCCTTGAATTTTTAGACTCCCCTATATTTAATGAGAAGAAGGAAGCTCTGGCACGAAAGAAAGAGTCTACCCAAGCAGCTAACAAAGATGTAGGTGCGCCCTCCTCTGTCGGGGCACGGCATGGCGCTTTGCCTTAACAGCCCAGCGGGGACCGCCTCAAAACCTATCCTAGGGGAAGATCCATTCATGGGGAGTCCTGCTACTCCTGGTTCTCATCTATCAAGCTCCTCTCCAACTTAAGGCTTACCATCTGAAGTGCCTACAGATCAACGCTCAAAATAGATAAACGCTTTAGATTATTCAGAGTTACCAACATTAACTAATCCTAAGCCATAGTAGGGTTTTTTTTTTCTTTGAACTTAATGTAATTAGGGCCAAAATGCCAGCCTTTGCTCTGTAACTAAACATCTATGGAAGAAATAAATGAATGTTTTTCAAATGTCCTTTGCTGTTCTCTATTTGTCTTTAAATTTTGTTAACCCTTGTTAAGGTTTTGTTGGGGTATTTCCTCTTGCCGAGGTTACCTTGATAAGGGGTCAAGTCGCCGGTGTTCTAACCTGCCTCTTACATTAGAGTTCCTCCGTGCCAACCTGTCTGGTGCATGGGAGTTTCTTCGTACAAGGGGTATTTCCCCTTACCGAAGTTACCATAAGAGGGGTTAGGTCAATGGTGTTCCCACCTACTCAATGCATGGGAGTTCCTCTATGCAAGGGGTGTTTCCCCTTTCCAAAGTTACCCTAAGAGGGGTTAGGTCAGTGGTGTTCCAACTTACCGGGTATATAGGAGTTCCTCTATGCAAGGGGTTTTTTCCCTTACCGAGGTTATCCTAAGAGCGGTCAAGTCGATGGTATTTTGACCTGCTCGATGCTAACTATCTATGTCCTTTCAAAGGCTCATAAGGCAAGGGAAACAAAGAGAAGGGGAAGTATGCAAGTAATTGAACTTTTATTTTCACAAAATTGAAACAAAAACTGTACATAAAAATTTCAATCAAAATAGAGATGGAGATTATTGGCATTCCATGTTCGCAAGATGAGCTTGCCATCTAATTTCTCCAGCCTATATGCTCTATTGCCCAATCTCTCCGTGACTCTTACCAAATCTTCCCAATTGGGGGGCTAGTTTACCCTACCCTTCTCATGAGCCCGTGACTTTTAATTTTCAACACACTAAGTCATCGACCATGAATTCTTTATGTTAGACTTTCTGATTATAATATGAGCAGCTTGATGTTGGTATGCAGTTACCCTAGCAATGCCTAGGTCTCTGATTTTTCAATGGTATCAATAGTTGCCTATAGTAGAGAGTCATTAAGGGTGGCATTGAAGCTCCGGGTTCGGATGTTCGAGAGCTTAAGCTCAATTGGGAGGACCGCTTCTAAACCAAAATCAAAGCAAAAGGATGTCTCGCCCGTAGATGTATGGTAGGTAGTCTTGTACCCCCACTGGATATTGGGCAATTCATCAACCCAGGCACCCTAAGATCGGTCTATGCGCTTTTTCAAGCTATCTAAAATGACTTAGTTAGTTGCTTCGACCTGTTTGTTTGATTGGGGGTGAGTGACCGAAGTGAAATGTGAGGTGATGTGATGCTTAGCGCAGAAATCCCTAAACTTAGGGTTGTCAAACTGTCAGCCATTGTCCATGATGAGTGCATAAGGGACTCCAAACTAAAAGAGAATGTTGTTTCTTATGAAAGATTCAACACTTCTCTTGGTGATTCTAGCTATTACTTCGACCTCAACCCACTTCGTGAAGTAATCCATAGTAACAATTATGAACTACTATCCCCCTGATGCTTTTGGGAAGGCGTCTAAGATGTCAATCCCGCACTATGCGAATGGCCATGGGCTCATCAGGGGTTGAAGTGTGGTGCTCAGCACGTAATTGATTAGGGCATACTTCTGGCACTACAGGCACTTCTGGGCTACAACCTTCGCATCTTACCTCATGGTGGGCCAATAATACCCAAGTCATAGTACCCGTAAGTAGAGGGCTTGGGACTAGATGTGGTTGCTACACATTCGACATGCAGCTCTTCCATGATTTACAGCCCTTCCTCTTCTCAGAGACATCGAAGTAGGGGAAGGCTGACTCCCCTACGATATAGGACGCCATCAACCAACGTATAATTGGCAGCATGGTACTGAAGCTCCTTCGATTCCTTCCTATACTCCAATAGCGTACCTTGCTTTAAGTAGCTCCAGATAGGATCCATCCAGCTCAGCTTTAGTACCGCCTTGGTCAGTTCCAAAACTTTGACCAAGTTGGTGACTATGCTCTTTTCCGCTAAGTACTCTATAAAGATCTTATAATCCTTTACTTTGGGCTTCTGTATGTTAGTGGATGCTAGATTGGATGGCCAGTCCGCTACGGAATTTTCCAATCAAGGGATCCTCACAATGTCCTACGAAGGGAATTCTCCTAAGAGACTCTTCACTTTATTAAGGTACTTCGCCATAGTCTAGTCCCTTTCTTCATATTCACCTCGAACCTGCTAGATGACTAGCATAGAGTCCAAGAAGATCTGCAACTGCTCAGCACTAATCTCTTTGGCAAGTTTAAGACCTATTATAAGCACCTCATATTCAGACTCGTTGTTACTGGAATCAAATCCGAACTTAAGGGCGTAACAAATAGTGACTTGGTGCAGGCCGGTTAAGACTAAGCCCGCACTTCCCCCTACCAAGGTGGAGGATCCATCAACGTGGAGAGTCCATATTGGTTTATCATCACCCAACGATGCTTCCTCCTCTACAATGTACTCTGCCACGAAGTAAACCAGTACCTATGCCTTGTAGGCCGTTCGTGGCTGGTACTGTATTCCGTATGCACTCGACTCTACTACATACTTCATCATCCGTCTAGACCCATCAGGTTTTTGCAGCATGATGTGCAGTAGCTAGTCCGTGAATGTAGTCACCTGGTGTACCTAGAAGAAGGGTCTCAATCATCAAGCAATGATGACAACAGCTAATGCAAATTTCTCTACCTGAGTATACTTAACCTCAAGCTCATGCAGTATGTGACTGACGTAATATACCGGTCTATGTTCTCTTCCCTCTACTCTGACCAACATAGAAGAGAGTACCCAATCGCTTACAGCCACGTAAAAAGATAGATCCTCCCCTTAGACAGGCTTGGAGAGGACTAGTAGATAAGTGAAGAAGTTTTAGAGCAGCTGAAAGGTAGTAGCGCAATCAGTAGTCCATTCAAAACCCTCCGAATTTTAAGGATTTTGAAAAACTCAACGCATCTATCAGCGCTCCTAGAGATAATCTACTTAAGGCAACCAACATACCAATGAGCTTCTGTACATCTCAAACCGAGGTCGGAGGCTTCATTCCCCTAATGGCTGTGATCTTCTCGGGGTTTGCCTCAATACCTCTCTACATAACTAGGAATCCGAAGAACTTACTAGAGCCAACATTGAAAACGCACTTATGAAGGTTCAACTTCATGTCATGCATGCGCATTCAATCGAAGGCTTCTTAGAGGTCCCTAACATGATTAACCGGCTTTTGGCTCTTGATGATCATGTCGTCAACATACACTTCCATGTTACACCCAATCTGGGGCTTAAATAGCTTCGTCACCATTCGTTGGTACATGGCCTCATCATTTTTTAGTCCGAACGGCATCACAATGTAGCAATATGTTCCATAATCAATGACGAAAGAGGTATGGACTTCATCCTTCAAGTCCATTTTAATTTGGTTATACCCCGAAAAGGTATCCATGAAGCTCAATAGGGCATGTCCTAATTTAGAATTAACGAGCTAGTCAATCCTAGGGAGGGGGAAACAATCTTTAGGGCAAGCTTTGTTGAGGTCGGTATAATCGACACACATGTCACTTCTCATTTTTCTTCTTAACTAGTACTATGTTCACTAGCCACATCAAGTACATTTCCTCCCTCATAAAGCCAGCTTTAAGCAACTTTTGCACTTCCTCCTCTATTGCCGCCTACCATTCCAGAGCAAAATGTCTCTTTTTTTGTTTAACAGGCCATGCAGTGGTATCAATATTGAGGTGTAGGTTGCTAGGTCGGGGGAAATCCCAAGCATATCTAATGCTGACTAAGCAAACCTATCCAAATTTATTCGTAGGAGGGCAATGATTTCGTCCTTTACCTCGGCTGGAGTCTCAATCTTGACTTTCATGGTTTGGTTGAGTGAGGTGCCAATCTAGACATCTTTTGTTTTTTCCCCAACCTCACCCCTCTCAACGACCTCTCCTATAGGCCTGTTTCCAGGATGAAGATGCCATCACCTTTGGCCATACTCACATATAGCTCTCATGAGAGCTTCTGATCACACCTGCATATTCCCACACTCGTTAGGGTTGAGAATTTGGCCTTCAAATGCAGAGAGGATGTAATCATCTCGAATGCGTTTAGGCTTGGTCTTCCTAAGAGTACATTGTAAGGGGAAGGGCAATCTATCACAACAAACTCTACGAGTTGTTGTGCCACATGGTTGTCATCGCCAAGTTCCATGTCTAGTGTAATGATGCCCTTAGCTTAGACCGTACTACTATTGAAGTCGATCTAATTGTGGTGGTACAACTTCATCTTTACTCTTAACTTCTTCCTCATCCTATCATATGTATGGAGGAAGAGTATATCAGTAAAACTGCTAGTATCCACCATAATCTTCAGGACCTCAAATTTTGAAATCCTTCCCCTAATCGCTAGGGCGTCTTAGTGGGGGGGTATTAACCCCTTCAAGGTCGGCATCAAAAAGGAGATGGAAGTATCTAACTTTTGTCTCTTCTCCTTTACTGCCAGTACCTCTAATGGTGCGTTAACCAAGCTACTTGTTCTCAACCAGCTCCCAGGGTGAGGCCCCCTGATGATCACATTTATGATGCTATTGGAGGCACGATCATTGTGGTGATTGTTATTCTACTTAGCATGGATGTCCTTGGTCCGATGCCTCCAAGGTTCCTTATTTGCATCATTGTTAGAGCAATTGTCACTCCTTCGATGGTCCATGTATTCATTGAAGAAGCCGCGCTAGATGGCATATTCAATGGTGTTCTTCAACTGGAAGCACTCTTCAGTGGTATGGCCGTAGTCATCGTAGAATTGACAGAATTTGTCAGAGTTCTGACGGCTAGGGTTCCCCCGCACTTTGTGCGGCCTTTAAAGCAAGTCCCGGTGCTTCACTTCGAAATAAACCTAAGCAATCGACATACTCAAGGGCGTGTACTAGGTGTAAATGGGGGACACGAGTGGATTGCACTCGGCCTAGCGCTTCTTTTTCCTTAAGCTCTCCTCATCTAATTTGCCTAACAACCTACTGCCGAAGCAATCCTTTACAGACAATTTCTCCTTGTCATGCTTTCCACCCGACCTTTCTCGATCGGCATCGTGTCTAGCGTGAATATCATCTTCCTGGTCGATGTACTTTTGGGCTTTATTCTAAAAGTTGGCTAGGGTCTTTGGCTTGCTCTTCACAAGCGATCAGAAGAAATCTCCCAAAGGTCAGATGCTGAGCTATATAGCATAGACAGTGACTCCTACGTCTAGTTGAAGGATCTCAACCACGACATTCTTGAACTAGGCTACATAATCGCCTAAGGACTCACCTTCACCCTACCTTACCAAGTACAAGGACGATGTGTCCTTTGATAGGGGCTTACTAGCTTCGAAATGGAGGTTGAACTTCCTGGCCAGCTCATTGAAGGAGCTAATCGAGTTGTCAAGGAGGTGGTTAAACCACATCCGTATGGCCTTCCTTAGCATGCTCGAGAAAGCCTTGCACATTATAGCATCCTCATGATGGTGAAGGTTCATGAGGGTGTAGAAGTAGAGAAGATGGTCATCGGGGTTGCCTGTGCCATCGTACTGGTCCAAGGACAGAAGTTAACCGTTAAAGGGCAGCACTTTGTCTTGGATAGCCCTGGTAAAAGAGGTCTTATTGCTTTCAACCAGCCTAGTGTCACCAATAGGCTTACTCCCTTACTGTTCGGAGAGCTACCTTACCATTGCATGGAGCTCGTTCAGGTCAATGTCGTCTGCCAAGTAAGCTAGTCATACAGTCGAATGAGCCTGAACTCCCTGCGAGTCGACTTCTTACTCGTTGCTAACTAGAGGTTAGTCACAGGTAGCCGCAAACCTAGTGGCTACTAGCACAACAGCAAATCAAGTTATTGATCCCTTCCATTCCACTAATGCTACTGGATGTTGTCTCGCCCAATGCGGGCATCTGAAGCTTTGAGGTGGTGAGTTTGTATAATATGACACTCTACCTCATCCAAGCAAGTGTGAAGCTCCCTGTTTTGCTTAGCATACTACTCAGCTAGGCACTCTATGTACTCCAATCATTCTTCTAACACAGCTCTTTGGAAGGGCTAGTTACCCCTAGGTTGGTTGTTCACCAACTATTCATTTGCTTACTCGTCGCGCTGACACATGATGTAGAAAAGCTTGATGTAGGTTATGTGTTTGGCGTGTTTAGGATTTTAGGTGTAAGAATTTTGATTCCTACAAATAGCACCAAATGTCATTTTTCAATTCTTGCTGGTATTTAATTAAGGTCTGTACATACTGGGCCTACAAAACAATGTACAATAAAGGGATGCCAAGGGGTTGTCTGGCATGGTCACTTCAATGCTTAAGTTAACAATGGGCTTTTGATGGAGTAGAATACGTAATGCGTAGGCTTAGAATGTAGAGTTTATAAAGAGAGTTACCATTGGGCAATGGCCTATTATTTATAGTAATGTAGAGCCGGTGGTTAAATATCAGTTAGGCAGAAGAGATCTTCTCCTGAAAGTGTAGAGAGTGGAGCTGTCATGCCTAACGTGTCCTTAATATTCAGGATGTGGCTATTTTACCTTTATCTTGTGAATCATGGTCGTTGCAATGCTTCATAGGCTTGGGCATTTCAACCCTAAGCCTGAAGCCTACCGGAGTGAGCCTAAGGTAACGAGGCCTGACAAATCTAGTCAAGCCTGAAGGATCCATGCTCAAAGTACCCTATCAATAAGTCCTTAGCCTTTCATTTAGTTTATTTCAGTCATTAACGTTTTCAAATCGTATTAAATAAGTTCTACTATTAAATTTATAATTACTGTGGATACATGTCTGCATATAATTGGTCTACGTAAATACAAAAAAGTCCTTAATATTTACTGATATATACGAATTAGTACTTAATCTTTTCCATTTAGTCCATTTTACTCCTAAACATGTCGACACATAATGGAAAAACTAACTGACAGATTTTTTTGTAAATTTATTAAAATGTTGAAGACTGCAATGGACTAAATGTAAGGTTATTAACTAATTCGTATATACAGATAAACGTTAGGAACTTTTTTGTACTTTTTCCTTAAAGAAACAATCCTCCTATTTTTACCGATTCATTAGTATAGCATTTTGATGGGATACTAAAGAAGAAGACCATTTAAAAGACAAAAAGCATCATTTACTTACAATGTATTCTTTTTCACTTCATTAGATAACTGCTTTAGAAATTGTTACTTTCTAGAATGCAATTTTATTTTGTGTGCAAAATAAAGTACCTTTTTTTTATTTATGGTCAAATTTTCTAGAGCATGTTTTATGCTTCTTTACCATGAATTTTAAATTACTTATGTTTATATGTTTATGTATGAGAATCAAACTATATGTGCCAAAAATAAATTTGTCCAATTTGTTATCACGTGCTATTAGATGTAAAATGTAATTGATTGTACAAATTTGTTTACCAAATATAAGTTTTTGTAATATTTTTATTAATTTATATAGAAAAACTATTCTATTGGCTTATTTTAATAGTTAATGTGTATTGATATACACTTTTTCACACGATATTGGTACTTTTTATTTTTTTGTTTCTCTTTCATTAGATTATCCGAGTTGTTATTTTTTATGCTCTATCATTAACAAAATTAAATTTCTTGATCTTTTTATGTTAAAAACCTATCATTAATAAAGTTTGTTGATTAGATTTTACTTTGTAAATATAGGGGACCAATTAGAGTAGTCACATGCTTGCTATATAAGTGACGCGCTACACATGGTTTCAAAGAAGTAAAGCGAGATTATCACATGAAGAGATGATTAGGTGAGAACAAGCTAAGGAGGAAGAACAATCAATCTCAATATCTCAACTGTACAAGTGATAAACAAGGCAACCTTAAG
Organism: Lumnitzera littorea; assembly: GCA_024138015.1. Taxonomy (NCBI): domain Eukaryota; kingdom Viridiplantae; phylum Streptophyta; class Magnoliopsida; order Myrtales; family Combretaceae; genus Lumnitzera; species Lumnitzera littorea. The sequence continues at coordinate 76,877,266 of JAMXBB010000007.1, forward strand.
AGACCTCAAGTATTCACCTTCTAACTTGAGCAAATGAGATCAATTCTTTACCTGAATTGTTTATTTAATCTTAGAAAGTAAAGATTTCACAAAGAGCTATTGTTTCTCTTCTTTCTCTAAAAGTTCCAAACGAGGAGAAAATGCTGGGTATTTATAAGCTTTTGGGCAAGATAGCACCTGTTGAATCATTTAGATAATCAATTAATGAGATAAAGCTTGCTTAATTCATGGTTATCTAGAATATACTAGCTAATGAGCCCAAGGCTAATAGCCTTTCTCAAGAGCACATGAGCCTCCCTAAGAAAAGTTAGATATAGAGGATTGGTCCAACAATTCCTATTTCAAGCCTACCAAGCCAATTCTCCCTAAATCCTCCCTAAATATGGACCAAACTCCATAGATCATGTTACCTAGCTTAAGGAGTGAAACCTAAATAAATAATGTAGTAATTTTTAGTCCTCTACATACTTTTATTTAGAAATTTTACGTTTAACATGTAGCATGGAAATAAGTTATAAGAAAGAAGTTTACTTTTAGATGTCAGTATAATTTTTTATTTGTAAAATATATTTCACGTTTACTAATGTAAATCATAAGAATTAATATGGAAAATATAAGAGTAGGCAAAGAGAGAGATGTTAGAATTATTGAATAATTTTCCTTAAGTTACATTACTTTATCTTATGTGTAACATAGAATGTGATCTAGAAGAAAATGAACAACAATATTGCCACAAATGCCTTTTATTTATGAAGGGCAAAACAATGTATAGGTAACAATAGATGTCACAATATTCAAGACTAGCAAATATATTTAATCAATTAAAAGATGACTTAAAAAAGAAGAAAAATTTTAAAAAGGGAAAATAGAAAGTTAAAAAGTAAAATGCAAAAAAAAAAAATTCAAAATGAAAACCATAAAACTTTTACGATGAAATAAATAAATGGTGATTACATAGAAAGACAAATAGTCATATAGTTTTGTTGATATTTTTTATTAACCTATTCATAAAACATTTTCTTTCTATGTACAATACTTGTGTCTATAATTATTTACTCAATTATTTCCAAATTAATATTTGTGTGGGGGTAAGGGTTTTGTTGTGAGAGTCACGTACATACTACATATCAAATCGTGCTATACGTAACTAAGGAAATGACTTGACTTACATGTATAGAATGATTAAGTGAGGTAGGATAGAGAGAAAGAGTAGGCAATTTTGGTAAGACTCTAATACATACAGTGACAAGTGGAAAAGCATAATGGCATTAAACTTTACAATCGATGAAAAACGAGTTAATGTTCTTGAAGTATTTAAGTATTTAATCTTTAAGGTAAGATTTTAGCAAAGTAACAATGTTAGTTGGGATTTGCCTCTTATCTAAATGAGGAAGTGAAGGAGGTATTTATAGAAATGGTAATTGATCACATCTGTAAAGTCATGATGGCAATTATTGGCTAGGATTGAATCCTTCTTTTAATGGACTTGAGATGGATCCCATTTATGAACTTAGGCCTAATTGGTCTTAATTTATTAGTATAAGCTAAACCAAGAAAGACTGAATCAGAAAGGTTAATCCAACAGTCTTTACTCTAAGCCCACTGTGTTAAGCTTTCCTTAATCATCCCGAATTATTATGAGCTTAACTCTTTAAGTCATGTCACGTTAGCCCAAATAGTCATGCCCAATTCATTATTAGACTTAAAGCTTATGAGTCAAATTTAGCCCTCTACAATATTTATACATCGATGTTGTTATATCCACATATGCATTACTAATGCAGCATCCACTAGTTGGTAGATTAAATGAATAGTCATCTTTGCATATTCCAAATTAATTGAAAAGAAAAATTAATGTTGGATTCTCGATATTGGATGAAAATATTAAATTCAAATTTACTAAGTCAAAATAAATGGAAATTATTCTATAAATTTATTTATTTATTTATTTATTTTTTTGCTAACCATGGAGAAGAGGGGATTCAAACACAGATATATCCTAATAGAAGATTAGTGGCAATGCCATGAAAAGTATTCTATGAATTAAAAAATGAAAAATGATTTAGTTTAAAACTTTTTAAGACTCATTATATTATATACATTATAATTAAGGTACTTACTAAATAAAAACATCATGTAATTTTATTACAAATGTCTAATTAAACTATATATTGTGACTCGATATTTTCTTAATTTAATATTTTAAGATTATATATTTTGCTTTATATATTAAAAATATCATGGATTTAATTATTTTGATGGTATTGATTGTGGCCCATGAGCCTTTCGGTTCTATGTCCATCCCTGCTCTAAACCCTTTAATATTCTTAAGATTAATGTATCTAAACACAAAAATACTAATAATAACAAAAAAAAATAAGAGGTAAGTAAGTTAAAATTTTAGTTAAATTATTAAAGAAAAATAAGGAATTTAAGGAGAACTTTCTAGTCAACATAATTTATAAGGCTAAGGAAGTTTTGCTTGCAAGCTAGCATTCAAGCTGGAGGAGAGGCTCATGGCTAATGGTTCAATAAAGAGAGGTTGGTCAGAAAAATTTACAAAAAAAAAAAGAAAAAAAGAGGAGGAGGCTGACAATGGCTGGAGATGCGTACGCTAATAAGATTAATTTTTCATCTATTTTTGATAATTTGTATTACAAAATTATGGAAAATTTTATTCTAGACTAATTTTTAATGTAGATTATGGATATAATTTTTGTTTTGCAAAATTTGAAGGATAGAATATATATGCTTAAGAAATCCCCTTTCTAACATTGATTCAATCTTATTTTCAAAATCCTTATCAATGTAGTTTTGACTTGAATTTTTAAAAGTAGATTCGACACATGTTATAATAATTCCAAATGCTAAGAAGCCTAATTATGAAGCACATTTATTGATTATAAAATTTCACTTATCGAATCTACCATGTTTTGTACATAATAAACAAAAGCTTTCCTAGAAATTACTTAGTAGGGTAGATTCGTAAGCGATTCCAAAGCTTGATGATGTTAGTAAGAGTGTTTAGTCTTAATTTTATATTTAATTTATATGCTATAAGGCTATTTTGAGGAAAATCAAGGTCAAATTAATAATTTCAATAAATATGTATGTGGAGTTAGTTTGCTAATTGTGAAGAGGATATATTTCTAGGAGCATATAATGTTTCCATGGAATTAGCTTAGTCCATATGTTATTTACTATATAATTCATACATACTCAATGATACCAGTAACTATTTTAATATTAATAATTGATTTTTACATCAATATGGATGGTAACATGATATTACGATAGGATATGAATGTCAATGTTTTGAAGGGGAAATAGTGGTAAGTTGTTGATTTCAAGTATAGCATAGCCTAAAGATATGAATATAACAACTTAAGAATGAACCAATTTTATTTAGAGGGCAGTTTGGAAAATTGTTCAGTGGTTATGGTTGTATTTTAGTGTATTTAGCAATTTCATGAGAGTAACAATATCAAGATTATTGAAAATTAATAAGAAATATAAAAGATATAGCAATTGGAAATTGATAGAGTAATTTAATAACTATATGCAAGATGTTAGTTTGATCAAATTTAAATTGAGATATATCTTAATCAAATATCTTCCTCCCTCCCTCTCTATCCATGCGTTTGTGTATGTATATGTGTGTGTATGTTTATAATAGGTGAAGAAGGGTACACTGATTGAGGGAATAAGTATGGGCTAGATGATATATTGATATCTAAAGGTCTTATTTGGTTATAATCATGAGTAATTGATGTTCGTGTTCTTTATATTACTAACTATGGTGTCTAGTTTGTCGTTTGTCAAGACTCAATTATAGATTTACCACTTAATCACTAGTTTGGTTCCATGAAATCTCCTAATTTGGTTTTAATAATAGCAAAACATATTATTAACAGGGCCCTTTGGACCCAAGCCTAACCTAAACTACTCAGGCTCATTCCTACAACCATAACCTCTCTTTGCCCAAGCTTAGAATTTGGGCTGCCTAGTTGAAACAACTCTCCAACAACTACAAGTCTTCGGATAAAGTTAAAGGACCAAGTCAAAAACCACTTTCAAACTTTCCGAACCACATCAACTGCCATAGGCTTACTCTCCTATATTTGCAGAAGTGAATTCTATCTACTAACTACTCTACAACTGCCGACACCACTCCTCTATAAATATAAGGCCACTACCCAATGACAAATAATTTACACTTTACACACTTGAGTCTTACAACGACTAGCATTCTTAATCTCTTAAAGTACCCAACTAACTTAAACATCGAAGTGATCACGTCGGACAACACTCTAGCACTCCCTTACCTTATAGTATTTTGCAGGCTTTGTTATTTGCACAAAGCCCAACCACATCCTAATTGATACCAGCAAGAACCATAGATGACACATATGTTAAGTGTTTACTAATATGTTGATTTAGTATGCAAGATGTTTAAGTTTTTAATTTAAGAAAAGTTAAATAATTTGAGAATTTAAGTTGGATAATTGATTTTACCAAAGATCCTGCTTCACTTATAAAATATATATAGGAAATATATTTGATGTGTTCCACTTAAGTAGGATTTATTTTTGTAGAGATTATTTTTATTAAGATGGAATAATTCAATTAATGAAGTTTGAATATAGTGTAGTAAATTCAAAAGGGATACAACGTAATGACATTTATTCAATTGAGGATGATAAATTTATTCTTGGTTACAGTCTAATACAAATAGTAGCTGAGAATATTTTTCTATGTATGCTAGTAGTTATTAAATCATCATGTGAGAGGTAAATTAATGAATTCCAAGTTTTATGTCAATTCCTGCAAGTTATGTGATCATCAATTTATAACATAAACAAGATTATTAATGTAGCATTTTTAGTTGCAAAGTAAAATCTCATTTTCAACACCATAATTTATTCGACATGATGAGGTTCAAAAATATGTCCAACTTAGAATAATTTTCAACCTGAAAGTAGATGATTTTAGAAATTATTATCAAGAGTTTATTCTATTTCAATAGGGATTTTTCTTAGAGAAAAATCAGATGAGGATGCTTGGTTTTTAATTTAAATCAAGAGATAAAGATAAGGCTTTATTTGAAGATTTGATAAAGATTTACGAGAAAATTTAAATCTCAAAATAAGTGGGAAGATATGGTTATATCTTGAGATAAGCCTTAAAGAGATTATGGGATGTTTGGTGAAAAAGATCAAGAGCAAATTATTCGGGGGTTTTTTATAGGAATTTATCTGAAACTATTTGAATTATTTTGAAGAGTTAAAGATAAGATCAAGCTATATGATTTACGTTTCAAATTTAAAGAGGATAGCTATTGGAGATATTTTCCACAATTCACGGAATAAGCTCAAGTCCAACTATCAAATCAAGATCACAAAGAGCTGTCAAAGATCATTTCAAATAATCTCTTGGCCATTGCATATAGAAGATATAAAAAACAAGTCCAAATCTAAATTTCGTAAACAACATGCTGATCTAAGAATCTCTACTACTGTCATACATATTAAAAGCTTTCAGAAACAAAATCAGAAGATTCTACTTCACTTATGTTTTGCACATATTTGCATATATTTTAAGCTTATAATTAGAGGGTACTTTTATACTATTTCCTCGACAATCGTCTCAATCTTTTGTGAGTTAGAAACTATTGTCAAATCTTAATTAGACAAAGAGTAAGCTAAGGAGATAAAGCAAATTAATGGTGTATATAATATCTCAACAATTTTAATTTAAAAGTAGATATAATGGAATGAAATCGATGTGAAAGACCATGTCCCAATGGTGAAGTTAGAAAAGTATAGTAAACATAAGGTTGAAGTATTATAATTACTCTGCTTAATTTTCAATCCTTCTCTCTCTTTAATTTACATGTTTATTTTGTTTTCTTACTAAATATTGTTATTCATGCTAATCTAACTTAAGTAATCATAGAGAATTATAAGACCATAAAAGTTTTAATTTTTAACAACTAATTTACAATCCCACCCCTCTCGATTAAACAGAGACTTATAACTTTGTTATTTGCTTGTAATTGCATTCATGGCATGGTATAAAAGGACCTTATGGTCATTATTTTCATAACTTAGTTTTTGATAAAACAATACTGTTTGAAAGCTCAAGTTTCAACATATAATTAAATTTATTTAATTTATTACTCGATATAGAACCACCTAAGATCTTCCCCAATTACTCAATTTATGTTAAGTTTAATATTAGGTTTAAGTTGCACAATGCTACTTGTCTAGGATACTAATCAATTCATAGCACATGCATTAGCATGGCATCCTTTTATTGCGTAAACGTTGATTTGTGCTTAAGTTATAGTTGTGAGCTTAAATATGTATTACTTAGATTGCAAATGTTTTCTTGTTATTGTTATTTCACTTCAATTACTCACTTAGCTCAAAATATCAATTAAGGGGTTAGTTTTCTAACCTCAATTACTCAAGAACGGGTCTAAATGAAGATTGAGGCATAAGTATGGGGAACATAGTACATAAAAGCCATTTTTTATGATAATGTTATATAATATAATATATATATATGAGCTATTGTAGTTACTAAGTTAAGTTTAGGTACTACTTTTTATTAAAAGATAATTTATAAAGTTTGTAAGATTCTTCTAAAGATATAAGAATATAAGATAGGTTTGTACTAATAACCATGACACGGATTTTGAAGCATGGAAGTGAGTCTTCAATAGTGATCATGCATAGGCTTATTGAATGAGTAAGACTTTGATGGTAAGTGAAAGCTTGTGAATATATGATCTATTAACTTGATGTATTACATATGATAAGCAAACGAGTCTTAAGCAATTGTTTTATGTTATGATACATATTGTATAGGATTCCACCAATATGTTGAGTGCTTAAATGTGTACTATGATTCACAGACAGGTGTTTATAGGGATATTATCCTATATGAATATAGAATGTTTATGCTAGTGAAAATAAATTCACAAGCAAGTTAAGCATTTTGTGCAAACTGTTTAAAATTTGAATAAGGTGATTTGTCAATAGTTTACTTGATGTTAAGAGATATATATATATATATATATATATATGAATGAAAATGACCAAAATAAGTATAGGTTTAAACTTAGATTAACCTTATCCTTAATTGAAGAATGGTACAACAACTCATCCTATAGGTAAAAGTTTTACAAATTTAAGCAAATACCTAAAGAGCATGGCGTTGCATAAAATATCTAACAGATACAACTTATCGTAGCTAACTTGTTACTAACTTATTGTAACTACTAGTAATATACTACAACTAAGTAGGGATTAACCTATTACTAGTTAATTATTAAATTAATCATTAAATCAATTCTAAGTCATAATTACTTCTAATAAGTAATGGTTTTTTCTGTTTGTTTTTTTGAAATCTCAAAAGTCTTCTCAAAATTCACAAATACCATTTCAATTAACGAAGTTTTAATTAACAATATGTCAAATTTTGATTTTTTATTCACAATATTTTCATCTTACTTTGAACTCGTAATAAAATCCAACCAAACATTACATACTCCTTGAGGCTACTCCTAAAACTACTTAAGGTAGATTGAACCTTGGTCTCTATTGGTACACTAGAGAAGTGTTTAGAACTACTTGCATTCCTTCTGATCTTTGGTAAATGGACACCCATTTTTGAAAAAAAAAAACAAAAGATATGTTAAGACCGCTATTACTTAAAGGCCTTCTACTATTGAATTTAGAAGAAAGAGATCAACCAAAGACAACATAAGTAAAGAGATAAGAGAGATACAAGAGATCATGGATTTATGTGAAGAACACAACATTTGTTGAGGTCATCTCCCCTAGTTAAATTAACAATGCAATGGAATGCTTAGCCAAAAACAATTTAATATAACAGTTTGCATCAATATACAGAAAAAATATCAACTCTTTCAGAAAGAAAGGCCAAACACACATTACATAACCATCAAGATGCTTCATCTGTTATTGTTAGGTTTGATTGTGTGAGGATTGTACATTTACTATTATAACAATTGTTGGAACAAGTAGAAGTTGCATAGGAAAGAGTCGGCCTTCTCCTTTTACGTTCTCAATAAATTTCTTCATTATAACATATAGATAATTCCCCTAAGAACATCAAACTTTTACTCATTTAACTCATTTGTATAATTTTTGAATCAAAAGTTATACTTTCAAATTTCCTTCTTTACTAAATATTAACAAGATCCAAATTTTTCTTCTTAACAAATTGGATCTACAATTCCAAATCTATAAAATATTATATTCAAAAACCATACTATAACATATTGATCAATTACTTTAAAATTGGAAATTTGAAAATTCCTTACATTTTTAAGTACAAAGCACAAACCCTTCTAATTGACTAAATTTAAATTCCTTACCATTAAACACATATGAGAACTTTTAAACTAATAACATGTAGGTTTAGATCCTTAAAGAATCAACAATTAACTTAATGGTACTCACATTGTTAAAAATCTTGATAAACCTAGTCTTCTTATAGAACCGGTGCTACCCCTTACTATAGATCTCTCTTGAGATAGACTGCAACAATTCAAAATTTGTGATTCAAATTCACCTACTTCATTGTCCAAATTACAATAATGATATAGCATAAGCAAACCCCTGATCATCAATACCTAAGGAATTCTTACTGTAGCTAATTAATTCTCTTAAACTTCACATAACCAATGAGTTGCAATATGTTAGATTAAGAATCCATGCTCTAAATTCGACTTCCAAAAGAAAACTGATAAAACCCTTACTTGATGAATGTTTACAGCATACTTAGATTCCTTTAACTCTATTTAGCTAAGGTTTTTGATAAGATCCATAATAGCTTACCATAGGGAAGCAACCAGTGGATCCTTCGCAAGTCACAACTAGAAATTTAATTATTCCTTAATAATTATAAATTTAAAAACAAAAGGTCAAATTACTATAGCCCTTATTTTAATCGTTTATTGGGCATTTTGCAAAAGAAATAGCTATTTCTTAACCTTTTCTAGTATGTGTTCATATTTATTCATGAAATGTTTGTCAATAGTTAGATATATTGGTAATATTTTAAATATATTATTAATCTATTAATAATGTTGTTATAAATGCAACAAAAAAAAAAGCAATTGGTATTACCTTTTTGTTCTATTCCTTAGGAATTATAATTTTATTGTTATTTTATTTCACTTTACAAACCAAACTTCTCAATATTCTTATAATAAATCCAATACTAGTGATTACATATACAACTTCTTACAAATATGACCATTTTCATATTTTTTAAGAAAAAGCAATAGTTTAACTTATATGTATTTTTATTGTAATTAGAAAAATAACCTTTATAGATCATTCTTGAGAAATTATTAATAAAAACATATTGAATATAATCATTTATATTACTTTTTAATGATTGTAATTTCCTTATAATTGAAAGCTAAGCTCATTATATTTTTAGTTCTTATTAAACTATTATAATAAATAAATAGATCATTGATAATTTTAGCTAGTACATGTTCTAGCACTAATATTTTGTAATATTAATAATAATTGTAATCAAATAAAATAGTTTATATTATTGATAACATAATGATACTAATAACACTAGTTATTATCACTAATATAATTAACTTTTATTAATGATTCCAAAAATTAAAAAAAAAAACAATTATATCAATGACATTAGTGATAACAATTATGTACTTCCTTAGTATAATAATAAAAGTTCTATCAATACCATGAAAAGTATAAATATCATAATTAATGATCAAGGATAACCAATACTAGGAATAGCAGATATACGTATGATATGATGGCATTAATATGTTAAAGTGAAAACAATATGGATGGTATAATAATACTTATATTATTTAGGAAAAAATAATATAATAATATAAATTTTATAACTAGTAAACAATGCATACTTGTGTATATATGTTAATTATATTATATTATCATACATCAATTATATCATCTAGGTATATATGAATAATAATTTCTAGAGAATTGTTAAAATTCCTTCGTAAAGCTTTTCTTTTCTTTTCTTTTTTTAATAAGGAGGAAAAGATTGTAGAGAGATGGAAATTATAATGATAAATGTATGGAAATTAGTAGTGTTGATAAAATATTTTGGACATGGGCCCCTCAAGCCTATGCCAACATGTTTCGACTCTTGGTCTAACTCAGTTCACTTGCATCTAGCCTCATTGTCCTCTTAGCTAACCTTGACCCAGGCCCATCAAGAGGCCCACCTAGCCATAACAATCAATAACAACTAGAAGATAGAAGATAAAGCCTAAAGACTAGGTCAACAACCACATCACAATAGATCCATATCGCATCAAACAACATGCCCCTAATACCTAAGATGCACGAACATGGCAAAGTGCTATTATTGATCCCTTAACTTCCTACAAGCCTCCTTTATAAATACCAATCAACCTCCCAACAGTAAAGAAACTTACACTCTTTGCGCACTTAGCTTTCATTCAAGATCTCCCGTATCCTTATTCTCTCCTACATACTTAACTAACTTAAGCATCAAAGTGACCATGCCGGACAATATCTTCGCACCCCTCACTATTCTTTATTTTGTAAGAGCACATGATAAGCACAACACGTAACTCCCTCAATACTTTACCAATAAATTTCTATAGATATTAGGCGTTGTCTATGGGAAGCTAACTGATTTAATACCTAAACATTCTAGACACTCTCTAAACACTCTTTTTACCTCTCTCATATACCATCCCCCATATCTCGTGTTGTAGATCTAAACAATCAACCATTAAATAATGAGCTCCTAATTAGGCAAACCCTTGAGTAGCGACTTATGTACCTAGAACAGATGCTTGAGGAGTTCACTGCTCATAAGAGGGAACTCTAAGTCAAACTTGATGAAGTCAAGCAGTAGAGTAGGTATACTTAGGTGCTTGAAGTCTTAAACGCCCATAATGTGCAAGAAAATCAACAACAACGACAGCAGCAGCATTGGCAAGGCACTACAGCCAAACCCTTAAGTACAAGAGCAATAGTTGCAATCTGCGAATAATAACAACCATACCCTTGCTAGCAATGAATAGGTAACCGACTCCTATAGGGGGTTGCCCATTCAACAGCTCGCAAAGTTCATCTAGCTAACAATGCCAACCTGAATGAGCTCGATGAGATTGTCAAGAGGCTCTCCAAGAGGTAAGAGAACAAGACTGTAGAAGGTGCTAGCATAGTTGCCACCAAAATCCCCTTAACTAAGGGTATCCAAGCTGAAGTTTTGCCTCCAAACTCAAAGCTCCCTACTCTAGACCAGTATGATGGCATTGGTGATCTTAATGATCACCTTCTCCACTTTCATCCCCTCATGAACTTCTGTGGTCATGGGGATACTATTATGTGTAAGGCTTTCCTAAGTACCTTAAGGAAGGCAGCTTGGACATGATTTAACTACCTACTCAAGAGTTCTATCTCCTCTTTCGATGAGCTTACTCATCATTTCAACCTTCACTTTAAGGATAATAAGCCCCCATCCAAAGACACCTCGTCTTTATACCTGATTAGATATAAGGAAGGAGAAACCCTTCAAGAGTATGTAGCCTAGTTTAACAACGCTATGGTTGATATCCCTCAGCTCAATAAGAGAGTCGTTGTTCATGCTACCCAACTCAGCATCAAGCCTTCTATAAACTTCTTCCAATTAATCTCTAAAAGCAAACCCAAGACCTCACCAAATTCTAAAACAAAGCCCAAAAATATATAGACTAGGAGGACAACATCTATACAAGCTATGAGGTCAACCTGGAGAGATCAAGTTATAAGAAGGATAAAGAGAAAGGGTTATGAAGACCGTGTAAGCCCTACAATTAGCAACTCAAGGTTCAGTTGGTAAAATTTAGAAGATTGAACAAATTGTCCAATCTAACTCAAATTTTACAATGAAATTAAGATTATTAGTAAAAGTGATCCCGTAAATTTGATAAGCAATAAAATTATAGAATATTATAATATCAAATTTTAAGTAAATTACCCGTTATTTATCGAAAATGCATAAATTGAATTCCAATAACTAACGAGTCGCTAAAGATAAATTATATACATACTAAAAATCATAAAATAACTTAAATAATATTTAGGAATATTTATTTATACTATATATGAATTTACATATAGGAAGAAATGTACGTAATTACTTAAAATACGTGAAATATGCTAAAATAATGTTAATTAATTAAAGAAAATGCGTGAATAATTAAAGAAAAATAAGGAAAAATATGGAAATGTCCAAAAAGGGGTCGTAGCAATCTAGAATTAAAGAAACAAAATCAACCAATTAAAATTCAACAAATAGAAAGTGGAAAAATGGATAAGATAAGACAATTATCTAATCAATTTGATACATTATAATTCCCCTAGAACTCTATAAATACCCAAAAAGTTCCAAAAGCTCATTTGGACAGTTTGTGAAGTGAGACAATTGAAGAGGGTTGAAACAAGAGAGAATTAGGATTATCTTCATCCCTCACATTGACTGTTTTAATCGATTCATCAATAATAATTCTACCTAGTTCATGTTTTTACCATTACTCTTATATATCACTATAGTCATCAACATCGCTTTCAATAGCTACAATAGGGCCAGAAGCGATATCAATATTCTCATTTTCTACCTACGCGAGGTATTCCTGGTTTTTGCTCGATTCATTGGATCTGGGCAAAGTGCATAAAGAAAAGTGTATGTAAGCAAAAGAGAACTGAAAGACAATAAAGGAAAGAAACGAACTAAGATTGTATTGACCGAATGGAGGTGAATCATAAATGAGACAAAGGATTGACTAATAGTTTTTAACAGAAGGTTTAACGATACATTTGGAATGATGACTATTGAAAATAAAAATTCAAAAAATACTAACTAAGGGTCACCCCTTAGCCTAGGGAAGACTTGTTGCCTTTTACCGGGATAGAGAACCAGTTATTCAAGCGATGGTAGGACTTATGCTACGAGCTTGGTGATCTTTCATTGGCAAATTCTAGGGCTTGAGTCTCTACCCATATGAATGTCTCTGCTAGCGGCGGGAAGGTCATCGAGGCATGGTATAATCTATCACCTCTTTTTCCCCTCTCTTGTTTCTTCTAGAATTCTTCTGCCAAGGTAGGGTTGTAGACAAGGCCATAGGTGCTGATCTAGCCTTCTTTGAATTCTATTCTTCTTTTTTTTTTTTCTCTCTCTTGGGACCATTAATCATGTTTACTTCTTCAAACATCTGTAAGCCCAACTCTTCTTACCCTTCACTTCCTATATAGGGTATGGTCGTTTCCTTGTAAAATTCATAATCATGATCTCCTAAAATTATAATCACTTGGCTATTTGAGATAAACTTTACTTTCTGGTGCAAGCTCGAAGGTATGGTCCCTACTGTGTAAATCCAAGGTCTTCTCAAGAGTAAGTTGAGAGATCTTAGGATGTCCATGACCTGGAATCAAACAGTGAAGTGTTGAGGACCAATACTCATGGATAAGTTTATCTCCCTTATAATCTCTCTTCTAGAACCATCAAAAGCCATAACTATTGTGGAATAAGGCCTAATTGCAGACGTGTCGATACCCAGCAAATCTATGTTGGCAAGTAGACAGACATTCAGCGATGATCCATTGTCAATGAGTACTCTAGTAATGATTATATCATTACTCCTGACCATAATGAAGAGTGGTTTAGTATGCTTATTCCCTTCTTCGCCTAACCTTTCTACTGAAAAAGAAATTTGATCCATTGTAAAGATAGAATTAGTGACCAGTCCCATCTTCTCAGTTGGAATTTCATGAGGGACTTTATCCTCCTTTAAGGTGCGAAACAAAGCTTCTCTATGTGGTTCGAATGTGATCGACAAGCTCATTAATGATATATGTGTTGGAGTCTTACTAAGTTGTTCCATGATCTTGTACTCACTCGACTTAATCATCTTGGTAAAGGCTAATAGCCCTTCTACATGCTCGACAGTCGTTTTATCATCTGGCTCCTCTGGTATAATCCTCCTCTCATGCTCTTCTCTTAGGTGGTAGATCCTTCCCGACCGAGTAATCCCTCCTACCTGAGGACCTCGGTTGTCCTCATTTACCATGTAATTGTTAAATGGGGCAGCCTGTAATTTTCTGGTGCTAACAATACGTGAAATGTGTACCTCATCACTTTTGGGGCCTATTCGCTTGTGTAGAACTCAAAAACCTTAGGCTTCTTATCTGAATTAATGATGTTGACAGTACAGTCATAAAAAATCATACCAATAATCTGCCCATGGTTAAGTACAGGATTATTGTTAATGTTCGGGGCTAAGGCTTCTACAAAATCCAATTATGTTGTCCCCTCATCTATCAGGTCTTAGATTCTGTTCCTCAGTCTCCAGCATGAATCGGTCAAATGCCTTACTTGCCTATAATGATATTCACATTTCACCGTAGGGTTAAAGATTCTCGGCTTGTACTGATCACTAGAAAGTTTATACCTTATCAAATTATCTTTTCACAACTTCTCGAAAACTTGACTTAAGGGGACCGACATCTTGGTAAACTGTCTAAAGGCCTTGTTAGCCTGAGGCTGGTCTCTAAACTGTTGTTGAGTTAAAGGTGAATCTTTTCTGAAAGCAACTTGAGTGTTTGGTTTGACATTTAAGTTTACTACGCTGACAGTAGATTCTTTAAGCTTGCTGCCCGCTAGTCTAAAACTAGTAGATGAAACTGATGGCCTTCTATCTACTAGCTCTTAAAGCTTGCTAGAGGAGACAGCACTTTCAATCCTGCACCCTGCTGCTATTGCTTCAGCAAAACTGGACAAGGCTTACGCAATGAGATGGGAGAAATAAAGCCTTTCTAAAGTATTAATGAAAGCTGATGTAAGCTCCTCGGTAGTAGAAGTAGATATTCTTACAACTAAAGATCTCCACCTTTAAGCATACTCTTTGAACGATTCATTACTCTTTTTCCACAAGGCGACTAAATCCATTATAGTTAAAGCTACTTTTACATTGAACTTATATTGCTCATAAAAAGCCCTAGCAAGTTTCTCCTATGTATTTATCTGGTTTAAATTGAGCTGGGCATACTAAGTTAAGGCCGGTCCTGTCAAACTATCTTGGAATGTCTACACCATGAGTGAATCACACTGGACATATTTACCCATCTTCCTGACGTACAACCGATATGAAGCTTGGGGCAGCTTGTCCTATTATACTTTTCAAATTCCGATACCTTAAACTTCTCAGGGTAAGTTCCGATGTCATATCTAGAAAACTCGGTGATCGCCACCTGTTCAAATCCATCATACCCTGTAAGTGATTTCATCTTCTTAGCTATCTGTTGCGTTAGTTTCTTTTCCAGTTCTTTCAAGCTGTCTATGCTAGGCCCTAAATTAGCCAGTCTTGGGGCCACATTAATCTCAAGCTCTTTGTCATCTCCTTGAGTAGTGGCCATCCTAGTCTAGGAACATGTTCTAATCAAACTTCTTTGAAAGACTTGACGTTTGGAAGCAATCTTAAAATCTAAATTTGTGAAAACTCAATAAAAGTTTAGCATATATTACATTTTTCTAAAAAGTCATTAAATGTACAAATGCAGGATGCATGGCACACAAAGGCAATGAAGATTAAGAATTGGTATGAAACCTTTGATGTGGCAAAACATAACTAATTTTTATTAATCTTTGCAATTATGAAGCTTTACATCTATTATTTCGTTCGAAAAAGAATTCTAAAGAAAGAAAACACCAAAAGAGTCTAAAATCTAAATTATAATCTTTTTATGGCTAATGAGTTTGTCTTGAGTCTTTTTCCTCTTTTGGATTTTAGGACCCTCCTCTTCCTTGCCCTTGATCCTCTTCAGTTGTGCTTCCAATGCCTTTATCTTCTGGTGATACTCCTTGCAATGGTTCTCTAACTCCTGCTCTCTTTCACTTGCTTTCTCAAGTTCAGCTTCGACTTGGACTTCTTCCTTCTCCTTTGTCTCTTCCATATCTTTCAACTTCTTTAGTTATCGATAAAGAAGTCCTTTAGCTGTCTAGCTTTTACCTACTCTTCCCTTAATGGTAAGGGTGGTCTTCCTTGTGTACCAAAGAGCTCGAATGCTTAGGAGCTTGGCCACTTTATCAGCTACCATCATGCTGGAGTTATGAAAGTTTAATGAGATGGCTTCTAATGATGGTTTGGGGATCATGTCTTTGATAAATCCATTGGCTGGGATACATTCGATACAGAGGTTAAAGCTGATCAAGGGTACTGCCTTGAAATTTTCACATCCTCTTATCATTTCCTTACTTGCAAACCACCTAGGCATCTATAGTAGCCCTTCCGCTTTCATACTCTAAAAATATTGGACCCAGTAACGGGTAGCTTTGTCTTATGGTAGCTCAATTCTTTCTTCAAAAGACTTGATGAGATCATATTGCTGGGTAAACTCAGCTTGATTAAAATCAAGTTGGTGACTTCTCTTGTAGCTGACAAACCAGACTATAAGTAGAGCCATGTTGGTCTTCAGATCTCCTTGTTTTTTCTTTTTAACATGATTCGGTGACCGAATTTACTCAACTAAGAGAGCTTGGACATATGATTTCCCTTCAAGAAATTGGGTTACAATTTTTGCAACTTTAAAGTGGATCCGGTGTCTATCATTAGGGAACAAGATAGTGTTAAAGACTATCAAGATAAAAGTGTTGACTCGATGCTAGTGCCAAGGTTCCAAGTTTGCACAAAAGACCTCCCATTTATCTGTATGCATCAGTTCAATAGAAAACCAGTCCATGACGTCCTCCAACCGAATGGTCTTTCCTTGATTTAGAACCTAGTTTATCTCAGTTTTTCTGACCCCCAACAACTTGCTGAAAATCTTTAGCACTGCAGCTTCCAAATTTAGTACGTAAATATCATCTGTAATAGCAAGCAATTAGGAGTACTCTTCTAAGGTTAGGCTTAGCTAATGTGAGCCCAAATAAAAATTGATGGATTCGGGCTCCCATAGATGAACTAAGGCCTACACTAAAGTGATGTTCATGGGGTTCTTCTACAAGGTGAGGATGGGCTCAATCTTGCTCTTGATAAACGCTTACTTATTTAGGCTAAAGAGTCGGAACCACATCTAGAGTAATCTCTGAAGCTAATGCGATGGGTGGACATGGATCTCTTCAAAAGGCCCTTAACTCAATCTAGCCATACCTATCTAAAGAAAATATAAAATTACAATCACAACCTATTCTAAACTTTACACAAAATTATTACAAGCTATTTACAAGGAAATATTACAACTATAACTTTACAACTGCCGCTGTTGATTTAGGTCAACTACATCATGGGTTCTTATGATTTTTTAAAAAAAGGTTTTCATATATGCAAAAGAGTGGGATCTAAAGATCCTCAAGCTCTACAACCACCGCATTTTTCAAAGCAACGGTGTTGTGGTTACATCTGAACTTAAGTGGTTTAGCCTGATTGGCCCTAAAAGGTGGTTACCCTACAACATCTAAAGCTTACACAATGGTTCCTCTCCTAAGGTCCTGAGACAGCCTACTTTTGACCGTATTTACTATGCATTTATGATACAGAAAATAAAATGAAATAAAATAAACCCCAAATTGACCCCCCTAAATAAACTGCAGTGAAAAAATGTTAGTATAAAAATAAAGTAAAATAAATAAATAATAACCAAGTCAAGTTTTTATTATTATAATTATTTTGAAAAATAATCTTAATTTCAGTAAATTCTAGTAACTAGTTCTCTTAATGGCATCCCCTATAGAGTTGCTAAATTGTCGAGCCTGAATTTTCGATTTTCCTTATTTAATTTAATTTGATTTCCCATTTTTTTATTAATACTAAACCCGAACCCATTCAATATTAATCATCGACTAGGGAAATTGGCAAAAATTTCGGTTCTTTTATTTAAAGAAATTTTGGAGTCACCACCTAACCGAAATCGAGAAAAAACAGAAATCATAATCAATTGGGTGAATTGACTATGATTTGGCTACCAATCTTTAATTTCAATTTGAATGAAAAACCAAAAAGTTTTGAATTTAGGGGCTATCCTATTAAACCTAAATGGGTACTACTATCTATTTTCTAAAATTAACTTTATTCTTCTAAATTATCCTTTTTTAATGTTTTTAAGGAAGAAAAAAAAGAAAATGAAAAAGAACTTAAGTTTCTACAGATTTTATCGTCGCCCTAAAGGTGCCTATGTACTCGCTAGTCGGGATTAAACGACCTTAGTTTTTTCCTAAAAACTTTAGTATGTTAATTGATTTTAATTCTAAAAACCGACCATATTTATATTTTAATTGATTCAGTTCCATTTAAAAACGATCTAAAGGAGTCTTACTCTTGAGTGTTTTTGTTTTATAAAGAAATACTCTAAAAATCCTACCTTTTAAAAGGGTCTTTTATTAATTTTTATTTAAAGAAAAATGACTTTCTATGTGATGACTCCTTAAACATAACCTAATCCTAAAAAAAAAACAATCCTAACAATCCCTAAATTAAACTAATACGTATATATATTTATTGTCACGCCCCAAAGCGGCAGAGTCGTAACAGCCCCACCGTGTAAACCATCCTAAGATAGAAGTTGGCCTTACAACCGCTATCTTAGACCTGATCTACATAAGACGTCCACGACTAACCCGCTTTGAAGTAAACAGCTTGTAATTTAAATAAATCATTTATCTAAGAAAGTGAGGAAATATATATATATACTATAATACAGCTATTGCAATTAAGGTTTACAATATTTCTCCGTAATATATTTCCTAGTTATTACATTATTCAAAAATGAAAAGTTCTAAAGTAAAAGCTTAAGCCTTAAAAATATATGTTTGTTCTTCAAATGTTTTTCCTCACTCCCCAAGATCCAGCAGTTGGTAGCTTTGGAATAATTATATGCCGCTTCTTAGCCAGCATCTGCACGACATCTATAAGGATGTGAGCAACCACAGCTTAATAAGTTAGGATGGAAGACTTAAAACTATACAATACACACAACAAGGTTTTCAATCACTTATTAGGTGCAATGCGTATGCAAGCAAGTGCCATCGCACGACGTTGTCCAGCCCGTCGTGAGATTAAAGAAATTGCGTCCGCTCTAATCCGGGTTGAGGAGTTACCATTAATACAACAGCTCACGACAAAACCTAGGCTTGTGCAATGGAGACCTCGCTTCTCCCGCGATTACCTTCGAACCACTGACTTCACCCTCACCGCGACCTCCTCTCCTTTCACTTAGTTCGGCTAAGGATGAAGAAGGGACCATTTTGCAATCCTACACTATCCCTTTCGAAGGAGTCGGTATTTAACCGGAGAGTCCTAAGTTCCCCTAACGGGTTGCCATGCATGTCGGATTATAATTACTGGTCGTATATTTGATTAAGTCCAGTTTAGGGTGATCAATTATTTCATACAACTTATACAATATGTACCAAAGCAACAAACAGAATCATAGCATTACCTATAATCAAGCACATGCACACATCCAACTATCTAACAAGCACAACCAAGCATAATCTTAAACCTCTAAAATACAACATCCTATAAATCCTAACTTACCTCGACTCCTCACCCATTCACTCGAGATCCGATTTGCTCGGGCCATCGCCAATCATCCCTATAACACAAACGTGATTTCAGTTTTTCATATAACTATTATAGGTTCATTTTATCCTATAACGCTTATTATTATATTTTGTTTAGGGTTTAATATGCCTAATTATCTAAGTCTTAAGGCTTTTACAATTATTCTAGGTTTAGGGTTAGGTTCGGGTTCGGTTTTCGCATCGATTTCTAAATTAGGTTCTAGTTTGATTTGTAAGTATTGTTTTATATTCGAATCCTAGAAATTCATTTCAACCCATAATGTGAGATTAATTACATTACTTCCCAATCTCCTAAATATCTTCATTACCTTTAATTAGTATTTTATTCTACTCGGTACACTTATATACTTATTAGTGTACCAAATTTACTCCTAATGTGAGAAATTTTTACATTTTTCATCTAATTACATTAATTCAAGTTTCCTATTAGATTTATTGTACATTTTTATTATTAACATAATATCAATTTTTATTTTAATATTTTATATTTATTATATTTTTAATAATTGTGTATTATGTACTATTACTTATTACGTACATAATACATATCTAATATTTCTATTACTCTAATTACTATCTCCCAACATCACTTATTATTTCAAAATGTCTAAATTCATCCTAAATCAGATTTTACCACTAATTACCCTAATTTATAAAAATTAACTTAAAATGTACTATTTTTCCATATTACTTATTTACTACATAATTAACCTAATAATTACATCTAACACTCTAAATGCTACAAGTATCATACTCCATCAGATTTCAACATCCTAAAACATGTAATTATTCACTAAATCAGTAATTAACCATTTAATTACTTTATTAACTTTAATTTACCCATTTTATGCCTCATTTTAAGGCCTAAAAATTATCTAAAAATTTAGAAAACTAATTTTTGAAAACGGGCTTCATAACATTGTTCTATATCATCTAAGTAATCTACACAAAAATTTTGGGTTCGAAACTACACTCCTAAGGTCATTTATTTCTAAACCGAAATATACTCGGTTTTGCATGATTTATTAAGGACCATATATTACGAGACATATTTTCATCAAAATAATATTTTTCCTAAAAACTAAATACAAAAATATTTCAGAATAACAAAATTCATAATTTTCTAAGAATATTTACT